>OZ008367.1:243901298-244501298 GCA_963931995.1 Phaonia tiefii | reverse complement strand
TTTGAACAAAATGATTTCTATTTGCCAAACACTACTTATCAGTCACAATCCATTACCATGTGTACCATAGGATTCTAGTTTTCGTAGGAAGATTCTATGGTCTATAAGATCGAATGCTTTTTTTAAATCATAAAATATTCCAGCAACTCCATTATGCCAATCATCTAACCCTTTACATATATAAACACATTTAGTACAGCCTCTTCTGTTCCACAACCCTTTCTGAAGCCATACTGAAATGGATTAAGTAATGGGGAAATTCAAGTAAGTATGATATTCAAGGGAAAGTATGATAAAATTTGGCTATGCAAAAACTTTTCAAAAGCGTTGTTAATTACATACTATATATGTACATATGTTTTTTAAAAATAAGTGATGTATTAAAGACATCCATTACTTAAAGTCTCTTATAGAGGTAACCAAGTTATTGTTTTTGCGATTGGACGCAGCGTTTTCGAGTTATAGCCACTTCAGATGTGTTAACATCTATAGGCGCTGGTAGGGTATAATCTAACAAAGTCAACACATGCAAACAACACGCAGCATTAGCAAACAGCTTTATCTACGTCGAAGCTATGCAGCGTTAGCATTGAAACTAATATGTGTTTGTTGTACAACAATAGTCTCCAGCTGAAAATAAGTATGATGGTATTAATGAAGCGGCAGCGAATAGTTGTCTTAAAAGAAGATGTCTCACTACCCGTAAGCTTACGAACATAACACAATGTATGTACATGTGTCTGTTACTTTGCATTCCCTTTGTTTTTTGTGGGAATAAAACAACAAGTATTAAGCAAGAAAATAATGACACATGTGCCTGCACTTGTATTTAAATAATTTTATGTATTAATATTACTTAAATGAAACGTTGTCATATCCTTGACCGTTGTTTTTTATTTTCCAATGCAACATTTATGTGTTCATAGAAATCGAACAGGTACCATATCCGTCTGTCTAGCTGGTCAACACGATAACTGCCGTAAATCTTTATCGATCACAATGAAATTTTGTCAGCGACTATTATTGACCAATATTGAGTTTGGGATTGAAAACTGGCGTTTTTGCCACGCCCCTTATGGTACCTCCTATACAAATCGACACATTTAGCACAAAATCATATTTCTTTCCAATCATTCTTCTGGTAGATGTGATTATCTTCAAGTCTGAGGGTTAATAATCTGTAAATGCCTAGTTAACTGGAATAAACGGGCGAGAATGTCACGCCCATTCTGGTACCTCCTATACAAAACAGGGTATTCGTCCGGGTTGTCAATCCGATAAATCGCGTGAAACACTTCCGCCTTTAATGACAGCGCAAGGAAGTTTTAGAACGAAAGCAACGGGCACAAACCACCATTCGACCCTCCACTGTTACGTTTGATGCTAATAACGTCGGAGATGGGATCGAAATAGATGAATCTAATTACACTGTGAGACAAAATTAGATATTTTTCAAAATGATGGGGTTCTGTCAACGGATTCTAGTAGAAAGGTCTAAAAAAATATACGTGTATCGGCGATTTGCCAGATCTGATCAGAATTTTTTTTAGGACGGGTCCAAGTTTCTGCCCCTCGGAACTTTCCTGAAACAAATCGGCATGCAAAATTGTGTGTTCCTTACTTCTGAGGTACAAAGTATGTTCAGAAGTTTTATAGAAAAGATTCAGATAAACATTTTTGTGGAACAAATTAACCCTCTAACTGTCACGTGTAACCATCATTTTTACTTCTTTTTGAAAACTCGCAAAAAACTGCTCCAAAATGACGGGGGGCGTGGTCAAAATGTTCTACAAAAATTATCGCCATAAAATTTCACTATATGTGTCTGAACACTCCAAAACACAAATTTTAGCCCAAGTATATAATCTCCTTTTAGCTCAATACACTTAGCCCAACGTGTCTCGAATTTTTGTATCCCTTCCAAATAATAGGATTTTTCGATGCCCATAAAATAGGCATTTGTTTAATCAATAATGTCGTCGTTGGAGCTAAACCTCTTTCCACCGAGCCATGTCGTTAGGTTTGGAAATAGGAAATAGTCACAGGGGGCTAAATCCGGAGAATATGGCGGATGAGGTACCAATTCGTAGCCCAACTCATGGAATTTACCATTGAAATCGATGATGCAGAGTCCCCTTAGTATTTATCAAGCTTTTCCTTGGATTGATTGACGGTTTGTTCGCAAAAAATATTGTTTAATGAGCACCCGGAATTCACTTTTTTCCATTTTTAAAAAAATGCACGAGGTTGAATGTTTTGAACAGCTGTTAAACGCAAAGTAAATGACAGAACTTGCTCAAAATTTAACAGTAGTCTATTAACAGGTGGTACTGCATGGGAGCAGTGTTGCATTTCATATAACTTGTAGAAAGTGATTTTGTGACAGAAACTAAATTTTGATTACAGTGACTAATATTTGAACACGAATTCTAATAGTGTACTTTTTATTAGTTGTATCTACCATTTCAGATGAATGATGTTTTAGAAACACTTAAATTGGTTAATACAACTTAAGTTCGATAGTAGCAACTTGTATTTAGTAAGACCTATTTTTAATCTATCAATAATATGGACAAATAATTCTGATGTATGACAATTATGAATTCTAATGAAAATATAGACTTTATCATGGAATTTCCAATGCCTGAATTGATTTCCAACTAATCTGTTCCTGGTATAGCTGCACTTTCGTTACAGGAGAGAGGGCTTCATCTCCAAAGTGCTTGCTTAGTCCAAAATAACATACATATATTCGCAAGCACAGTTCTCCGCTTGATCGTTGACGTTGTTGTTTTTATTTACGGCAGATCCGAGGTATATAAATTCGTCCACCACCTCCAAATTATAAAGGTTTTCCACTTCACACTTTGGTCAGAGCAGTAACTTCTCTCATTGTGCGCCCAATGATATCTATACCATCATCATATATTCGTCAAGGTCATCCTGCCAAGGCGAATGCCAAGATTAGACACCGGCTCGTGGAATTTCTCCAGTATCGGGCTATGGAAGGTTGCCTTATAGTCGATAAATAGATGATAGGAGTTGATTTGTTTTTCATGATTCTTCTCCAGAATTTGGCGTAGCATGAAAGTCTGGTCAATTGTCTATTTTCCAGGCCTAAAGCCACGCTGGTATGGTCCAATCAGGTCAGCGATACTTATACTTGGTATGACTTTATATGCTATGGATAAACGGCTTATTCAACGGTCGTTGGCATAGCGACTCGGGTCACTTTTTTTTAAAATGGGGGCATAGTACACTGAGACTCTTATCGCCGGGCATGCATTCATCTAACCAAATTTTGCAAATGCACCTTATCAGCTCATCTCCGCCAGCCTTAAACAGATCTGCCGGTAATCTATCGGCTCCGGCGGCTTCGTTATTCTTAAGTCGGGCGTCGTTCAAATTGTGATCGATTGCCTCATCGTCATTGGATATCTCAGGTACCAGTAGCGCGGAAAAATGATCTCTCTATATTCCCAACATGTTCTGCACATATGCCCCGAACCATGCCCATTGGTTCCGTATTTGACTTTTGGAAGAATTTTCAGGCTTCTTTCTTCCTTCTGCATGTCTCAATTTTCTCACACTAGCGCTTTCTCCACTGCCGTTTCTTACGCCTAAACAGACGGTTTACTTCGTTCTTTTTTCCCTACACCACTCAGTCGCAGCTCACGTTTCAATTGCGATACTCTTTTGCTATGCGATACTCTTCATTGTGGCATGGTTTGTTGCGAATCGGTTTCTCAAAACCAAGTACAGTTATTGCGTCAGTTTTTATAAAGTCGGAAATGAGTTTCCACAGCGCTTCACGATCGTCATCTGGTGGGAGTGGATTATGTCCCAAAAGTTGCGAGTGCTTCGTTGAGTAGGCTGTGGCTACCTGTAGTAATTGCAGTCGATGTCTAGCTTTCTGTGCGTCGCCGTACTTAATCTTGTGTGAACATTGTGCTACCAGATTGTAATCAGAATCAGTGTTCTTTGATCACGGGATACCCAAGTAGCCTTGTGGAAGTCTTTATGCAGCAAAGTCAATTAGTCTCATACCGTTGTCGGAACTGTAAGCAGGTAGACTGAAATTGCCAACAATTGGATGGAACACATTTTCCTGCCTGCTTTACCATTAAAATCTCCTAGTACAATCTTAATGCCCTGACCTGGACAGCAATCATACGTTTCCTCTAGATGCTCATAGAATATGTCTTTGGCGTCATCATCTTTCTCTTCTGTCGGGCATGCACACAAATTAGGGAAATATAAAAATATTTCGCTTTTATGCGTATAGTGGATAAACGTCCACTCAACGGATTGAACGTAGAAACTACATATCGCAGTCTTTTGCCACCCACAAATGCGCAACCAAATTCATGTTTTTTCTCATGGCAACTGTAGTATATGTCGCATTTTCTTTTTCTTGTGCAGCCATGTCCTGCTCATCGCATTTCGTGGACAGCAGGAAATTTCAGTCGTATATCTTTCGAGGACATATGCCAATTGTATACTTGCACCGGATCAATGTAGAGTTCTTACATTCCAAGTACATATCCGTAAATACTGTCCTAATGACGTTTGACGGAGTGGTCAACAAAAAGGGGTTGTTTTTGCTTCCATTTCCGTTCTCATATATTAACTGCTATTATGAAGGGTGGCGGGAGGCAAACCCAGTCCACCGGGTTTTTGAATTTTACCTACTGCCAGGATATCCGCTCTGTCTAAATAGAAAATATCCTAGGATTACTATTTTTTCTTCGCTTTATTTAAGTTGGTCTTACTTATGTCACAGGTTTTCGAGAGTGGGTGTTTTGAATATGACTGCCCGCGGCACCATCTACAATATTCAAGAGAGCCAATGCGGTCAAGAAACCTTAGCTATGTGTGTCGAGTGCAGGAGCGATGTTAGGATTTTTACAGTGTTTTATTTAACTTGCTTTATTGTCTGCCTGTATTGTTCAAATCAGTCTGTATTGTTCAAATATAGTAACTCATTTTTAACACAGTTGCAGTTGACCAATCGAACTAAAATTTTGCACACTTTTCAGATTTGGATCACAATACATGAATATGATTAATTAAAACATTAAAAATTTATTTACTAAAAAATTAAAAATAAAAAAAATAATTAAAAAAAATTAAGTTACAGTGTTTTATTTATAAATGCACTAACAACTAGAAAATAATTTTTCTCTTAGCCTCAATAAGTATATTCTTCTTCATGTGGGGTTGTACAATGGTCCGCCTACTTAGCACTTCAACAACAAAGGTCTAAATACTTTGAATAAAGAGCGTAATTAAAATGAATTAGTTAATTAATTTTAATGAAACGCTTGCATTTAAATTAAAAATGGTGACAAAATTAAATGTCAAATTATGTGTCAAAATTAAATGTCACCATTTTTAATTTAAATGCAAGCGTTTTATTTGAGAGATCGCTAGAAAATTAATTAACTAATTCATTCTAATTACGCTCTTTATTGAATGTATCTAGACCATTGTTGTTGAAGTGCTAAGTAGGCGGACCATTGAACAACCCCACATGAAGAAGTATATACTTATTGAGGCTAAGAGAAAAATTATTTTGTAGTTTTTAGTGCATTTATAAATAAAACACTGTAACTTAATTTTTTTAAATTATTTTTTTTAATACATATGTTAAATTAAACTAAAATCATATAAATCACAAATACGTGTATTCAGTTTAAATTAATTTTAAAAATCAATATATAGCTTTTTAAAATTAAATTTACCTTTATTTATATATTGGTTCGATTTAAATTTTTATTATTTTTAAAATTCTTTAACTTTTTTGTTACTCGCTATAATTCTAAAAAGTTTTTATGTGTCTCAAACTTTCTTTTCTTTCTCTAACTTTTCCAACTATAACGCTTTCCTTAATTAAAATTTGCAAATGTTTTACTTTCAAAATTTACCTTCTGGTTTTTTATTTATTAACTATGTCTCTTTGCAGAACACCGCACGGTAAAAATACTGAAACGCTAAATTTTATCTGATTTATATTCAGTCAAATCTACAATAAGCCTCTATCAAATTATTTCACTTAGCAACACATTTGTGCAAACGATCAGTAGTAGACCACGAAAGCTGCTGCAGATCAAGTTTACAAACCAAGCAACAATAGCCTGGCTATGCGATTTCAAATCATATGCAATGGAATAGGATTGTGCAATGTTAACAACTTGGATAAAAGTTATATTTAAATAAATTTACACATGATGGAGTTCATATATACTATCATAATCGTATATATTCCAACATAAACCAACAATTTTTCAATTCGAAAAATGTTCGTGACTTGTAAGCTTGTAGTATGAATTTCTCATACATTAACCAAAAACTAACAAAATCGGTCAAGAAAATTCAAATTCAATTAAATTGTACTTTTTATTTTCAGAATTCCTAAAGATGTCCGCCGATGATGGACAAAATATTGAATAATTTAAAAATACGAAATTTTAAAACAGTGATTTACCGGTACTGTATTTGTGCACCGTCGTCAATTTCTACCTGCCACTGCTTTATCAGTACTACTTTTTGCGCCATCTTAAATTTCTGCCTAAATAGTGCTATTTTACTATATAACACATATATTATTAGCTAATTTTTTAGTGATTGACTAGAAACACAAAACTAAATTTTTCAGTACATCATATAAATTACAGAATATGCATATATTGTATAAGAAGCCTTTAGTATGTGTAACTATTAAAAAATATGTATGTACATATGTATAACTTTCTATGCATTAATGAAAAAATTTAATTATACGAACTTATTAAAGTATTTTATTTAAACCGGATTTCAGTAACTTCAACGGATTTAGTTTTTAAAATCTTTCGGCAATATTTGAAAAAAAAGCCCAATGATTAACAACCAAACATGGTATAATGGAGTGTCATTGGTTATATTTGTCTACCAATAAAATAAATTAGGTAAATACAAAACATTGAGAATTCAGAGTGTATTAAATTTATGAAAATATTATCTATTTATAAGTATACATACATATTTAAGTTACGGTTTAGAAGAATTTCAAAAATCACAGATGAACCATTTATTTACATTTGGAAAAGTTGTATTTGTGGTTTGCAAAACTCTATCTCGGCAATCAATAAAAAACTAAAGTTCAAAATTGTGTACCTTTCTAATATACATATATATGTCTAAATATATTTTACCAAGCCCTACCCTGTAACGGCAAATATCCTCCACACTGCTGCTGGTGTCCATTCGGCATAAAGTTATTCTGATTTCTGTAAGTCATTGATAAACTATTTGACACTATTGAGTTATTGCAAGGTTGTTGTAAAATTTGAGCACCTGCGACTGATTCATTGTATGATACAAGAAGTGACGTTGAAGTATCTGGAGAGTGCGAATTTGGGACTTCTGCTGTTATAATATTAATGCTTGAAATGGAATTATTTCCATTCGCACTGACAACATTTAAAGGACCATCATTAACATCAGCCGTAGTTTGCTGAAGTGAAAGCGATTGAGTCGTGCTACCTGAGGAACATGGTTTACCATCCTTTACTAAAACGGGAACAGCAACACGACGCGGCGAACTTGCATGCTAAATGAGAAGATAATATTAAATAAAGATTATTGTATTATTAGATGAACAGACTTAAACATACCCTCATCCCATATGTCGGTTTTCGAGAAGTAGTTCAACGCTGTTTGATGGTTAAATTTGAAATGTGCCTTTTTGTGTTCGCTTGTGAAAAAAGTGCAAACCTACTTCAAGGGTTTGTGTTCTTTTCTTTTTAAATAATTCAATAATGTTACATTACCGTCCCTCTCAGCGAGTCACGGGGTAGGTGGTGCTCGATGTAATGGTTGACGTTCTGCCATTTGCTATGTATTCTTTGTCGTCGCTCAGCAAATTTTTCTACAATTGTGTAGAGCGCTAAGCGATTTTAAACGGCTTCATTAAAATCACTTAACTTCTCAAACCAAGTTGTGGAAATATTACTTTAGCTGTAATAACAAAAAATACCAACTGGTTTGGTACTACGTCGACCAGTTTGTATGAAGAGTAACTTAAAATCGCTTAATATCGATTCAGTTTCCATATACACTGTGGATCATCAGGATAGAACCAATGAAATTTTAAGTAATAAATCTCTATAAATTGTGAATGCAGAAACCACATCGATTCCAACTTTTTAGAGAAATAATAAAAGCTGCTTTTGACTATTTAATAACAAAAAAACAGTTCGAAATGGATTATAACGGTAATTTCTCTCATTGTGTGTAATCGTGTGGGAAAGTCTTATTTTTGTGGTTGGTTGGAATAGAACTACAATTGAGTTTTCTTATAAGTCAAACAAATATAGATTGTTAATATAAAAAATGCATTATATTGTAATTATTTTATCTGAATATTAATTGTGGCCGTCGGTGGTGCAATGGGTAGTGTGCGCGCCTCTTGTACTTCAGATCCTGGGTTCGATTCCTGCTCTGACCACCTTCAAATTTCTTTCGGCGGCGGTCACCTCGCATAGTGACGGCGACACTATCGAGTATATAGCCATGAAAAAGCTTCTCAAAATACCGTTCGGAATCGGTGTAAAACTGTAGGTCCCAATCAGTGAGTGAAAACTGGAAAGCGTACAGCTCAGTGATTGTGAGAAGTTCTCCCCGGTCCCTTCATGGGATGTAATGGGAAACCATTTCTTTTTTTTTTTTATTAATTTAAAAGTGACTACTTTTACCATTTTTCAGAATAACTTTGATTATTCTATCCATTAATGACTCGAATAGGGATTTAATGTAGTCATAATGAATTTTGGACCATGCAGTTTCTGTTCCTTCAATAATGTCATCTTTTGATTCGTACTTCTTTCCTCCCTCATACACCTTGCATGTTAAAAAAAAAAAAATGGTTTCCCATTACATCCCATGAAGGGACTATGCGAGGTGACCGACGCCGAAAGAAATTTATTTTTTTTTTACAAGAGCCGCGCACATTAACCATTGCACCACCGACGGCCACACCTTGCATGTTAGCCAACCCCAAACATTTTCAATAATGGTAAGGTCGGGTGAGTAGGGAGACCAATTTAAGATTTATAAATTTTGGCTGGAAATCCGTGTTTTCACTACACATGCCGAATGTATGGGCGCATTATCATGTTGATAAATCAACTCTATTGCTTCAAAAATTTATGCAAAACAGATACATTTTAATTTTTTTTCGCTATTTTTCAATTTTGGCGATGATTTCAAACATTATTTTATAAAGAAACCATAATGCTCTTGAATTTATTCAAAGGGGACGTTTCCTTATGAGCAAAACGCAACTTCGTTTTTAAATATCCGGTATTAATTGACTAAGTTATTGAGGTTTTCTTTAAAACAAAAATTTTGCAAAAATGCCTGCACAACGTTTTTCGTGTTCTTTTTATGCACTTTTTCTTTACTAAAGCTTCATGATGCTGGTAAAATTGTATAAACACAAACCATAATTCATTTTTGTTTTAATAAACACTTCAGTAACTCAGTCAATTAATACCGGATTTTTAAAAACAAAGTTGCGTTTTACTGTTTGGAGACGACCGTTTTGAATAAATTAAATAATAGTAAATAAAATAAAATTATGATTGTTTTTTCATCGAATCGCACGGGTCATGAAAAATGTTGAATCGCCATAAATGTAACCAAGTATATAAGAGTTTTATGTTTGACAGTAGATCCAAAATATACACCGAGTCATTTGGTAACTTCTTTACCCTTTAACGACCAAGTATCGTTGCCACCTATAACGTTTCAGCTAGGAAGAAGGGCAAATGTAGCCATGGGTCATTTATAGAAGAGCCATTAAAGTGGGTCAACTAGTTCAAAGAGATGCAATTGGTCAAAAAAGGGCAGCACATGGGGGACAGGTACATTTTGCGGCGTAGCAATTATTAGCTCATAGGTCACGAAAGTAATCATAAAAAATTAAATCGCTTCGGCCGAAAATGTATGATCGTCAAAGGGAGCCACGTTGCGAGAAACTGTCAAAGACATGCTAAAAGAGTGAAATTTGTTAAAACAAATACTAAACTAATCAAACTACCAATTGCACCACTACGGGATTTTTACGCACCATTTTCGATGAAAATCATAATTTCGTTATCTTTTGTTTAAATTCGTAATCGTTTTTGTCCGTTAAAAAGTTTTAAAAAAATTTTAATTAGCTTATATAAACAGTATTGTCAGTTTAATTACAGTAGTATAAAATTATTAGTATTCAAATTTGACATAATTATATATATAATTTACAGTATTGGCTATGTATTGGCTATTAATTCAAAACCGGTTAACTAAGTAAACGGTTTAATAAAAGGAATTTCCATTCTTTTTAAACCTTTGTGTTGACCAACAATATCAAATTCATAAAAAAAAAATGTTATGGATCAATCATTTTTTATTTTGATTCAGCGTTATGTTTTCCATAATACGAAGTATACTCGTAGTTTATTCCCCCTAATAGTTTATGAAGTTGCTAATAGAAGACCAACAAGCTTTGCAAATGCAAATTTTTTAAATGTCAGTTCACATACATATTTGAAATCCAAAGCCTTGATAATTCTAGTGCCATTATTCTTGATTGTAAATAACGGTTAGTACGGGGTTATTCTTAGTAAATCTCTAAAACAGTCATACAATCTAGAAAAAGAGAAGGGAGAAATGTCATGTTTGCAAAATTTGCCCATGAAAGAGCTAAAAACATTAGATATGGTAAAATTTGCCATAACTGTAAAGTCGGAGTGAGTCAAGCATTAACAAAAGTAGCGGTACTGTAACAATAGAGCAGCGAACAGTCATCCAAAGTAAACGTATTTCTTGGCTTTGACATTTATCTTGTTCCCATTTTTTGAGGATTTGCATGGTGAAATAATAAAAAGTAGATGCAGTACAACAAGAAAGACCTGGTTTATAGATATTTAGTTGAGGTAGAACTCTCCAACCTGAAAAAATATTGGAGAGGATACAGCGCATTATTTTAAGTATTGCTGCGCAGAATCTGTGGATAGCCATACACATATCCACTTCATGTTATTCTTCAGTTTCTTTTTTGTTTTATTTAGATTGTGTTTGTTATTTTTTATTATTACCTATTATTGTATTTAATGTCGTTGTCGTAGTTAATATCTGGTGTTTATTTAGCTTGTTTCCGCGTCTGCGGCCATTGGCAGTAAATGCTCATGTTGCATTTTCGTTATTTGGATTACTTGTATTCTTGTTGGACAGTTGAGCCCACTCTACTGTGTGTAAGATTACTAGATTGCAAGATGAGCATATTTTTGTTTTACTCGCGTGAAACTGGCAATACTTGAATCAGTTGCCATATTGAATGACTGCGGGCGCGGAATTATGCTTCTTAAACATTAAGATAGTGGTAAATTTAGTATAAATAACGTAGACGCCGGAGAAGAGCTGAGAATTGATTTTCTGGAAAACGAGCGGGGTTGAAATTAATAAACAATCGACGGAAGTATAGCCATCCATATCGACTACAAATATAGGGTATAGTGGCCGTTTGGACACCGAGACTCAGTGCGGGCCACGCACGATAGAAAACCCTCACCCACACTAAGGCTCACACAAATACAACAACAAGATAAGGGTTTTAGGGTCCCTCTCGGTATAGCCCTTGTGGTATATTCTCTTTGGGTTCGCTCCAGAGAGGCACTAAAACATTTGGCACAGCCGGCCTTCGGACCATTTCTCTCGTTCTTTATTGACTATAGATGGACGCTACAATTGCTGAATTGGATATGGAGCCCTGTTTAGGTCGGTGCTGACATTTTTGTTAAGAGACTTTGGCCCGACATTCGGTACCGGTGTGTCGGACAAGAGATCTTTAGCCCTATAAATTCGAAAGTTTAGGGATCCTGCGGGTTAACGATATTGGATGAGGCCGCTGTTGTACTTGAGGAAGTTTGCGATCTGGTGAGAACTCAGAAGGAGTGTAGCCAAGGGAAGATTACTGAGCTTAATTCCGAGATGGATGCATTAAGTTCCCAGAACGAGCAATTTAAAGCAGAAATACGGGAGAATTTCAGGAAGACCGACGAGCTCGAAAGAAAAACGAGGCCCTCATCCCATGCGAAAAACAGGTTGGACTTTAAGGATCTGCGAGCGGTAACCAGTCGTTTAAACGAGCTGTAGGCTCAACTTCTGTAAGTTAGTCAAGAGATAGAAGCATGGGTAAGGAACGACTTGTTCGTAAGTAATAGAATGTGATCTAACTTTATTTTTATTGACTATTTTACAACGTCATGAGGTCAGATGTCTTACACATATTAATTAAGCAAACAAATTTCAACATATTCTTCCAACTGGTTCTATCCTTCGCCTTTTCTGGCCAGCTGGTAACACCAAAAATACGGAGGGATTCTTCTGCCTGGTCTTTCAAGCGGAGTCGTGGTTATCCTCTTTTCCTGCTTCTATCGAAAACTTTTCGCGCTGACTCATCTTCGTCCATTCTGATAACATGGCCTAGTTAACGTAATTGATCAAATTTGATTCGCCTAGCTATGTCCACGTCACAATACAGATGATATAGAGCTTGGTTCCAACGACGTCGGTGCTCGCCGTTTTCTTTAACAGGGCGATATATTTTACGGAGAATTTTTCTTTTAATTCTTCCAGGTGTTTTTCATCCGCTTTCGATATGACCCAAGTTTCGAAGCCATATGTATGTCAGGACAGGGAAAATGAAAGTCTGGTACAGCTGGAATTTTGTTTGTCGAGAAGGGGCTTAGTTCCTAGACTGTTTGCTGATCCCAAAATAGCATATATTTGCAAGCACAATTCTCCTATTTATATCCAGGCTGACGTTGTTGTACGTGTTCACGACGGATCCAAGGTAGGCAAATTCATATACCACTTCTCTTGAAAATACTGCAGTAACCTATCGCAAATTTCGCTCAATGATGTCTATGTCTGTCGTCAGCATACGCCAGCAACATATGGCTTTTCGTGTTAATGGTCTTGTTCGCATTTACTGCAGCTTTTCCAATTATTATCTCCATTAAGATGTTGGAGAGTTTGCACGAAAGTGTGTCGCCTTGCCTCAGTCTCCGCTTGGTACAGAATGGTCCAGTGAGGTCTTTCCCCACGTTCACTGCTGATTTGGTGTTGGCCAGCGTCATTCTACGGAGGCGGATCAGTTTTGCCTGAATCCCAAGTTCAGACATAGCTTCGTACAATTTTCCCCGTATCGAAAGCAGCTTTGTAATCGACAAAAATATGGTATGTATCGATTTGCTTTTCGGGGGTATTTTCCAGGATCTGGCGTATCGTGAATATTTGGCCAGTCGTGGACTTGCCTGGTCTAAAACCACACTGATAAGGTCTAATCAGGTTTCAACAACAAGACCGATGGATAAATGACTGATACCACGATAGTTGGAACATACACACCGATCACCCTTTTTGAATACAGGACAACACACTGAGACTTCAATTGTCGGGCATAGATTCCCCCAGCCATATACCGCATATCACTTGATGCGTGTGGGCTATCAGTCCTTCGCCACCTGCCTTAAAAAGTTCAGCTGGTAGCCCATCTGCACCAGCGGCTTTATTATTCTTAACCCTGGAGATTGCCGTTCTAATCTCGTCTTGGAAGACAATCTATAGTGTCTTCCACAATCATTACTTCTTGATCTTCAGTGGAAGAATCTGAGTGGAGTTGTGCTGAAAAGTGGCCTCCCCATATTTTAAGCACACACAGCTTATCAGTCATCAGATTCCCATTCTCGCCCTTGCAGGAGGTCAGCCCATTATTCGCCTCGTTATGCGACCCTCTGGTAAACCTTGGGGGTTTCACTTTCCCCCTACTCCCACTGCCATTTTTTCCACTTAAATAGTTGGTTTTCCTCCCTTCTCAGCCTCTTGCACCGCTCATGTGCAGCACGCGTTGTAACTGACTGTTTCGTTGCCATACGTGTAGCGTCTGTATCAGCAGTTGCAATGCGACATTTTTCGTCGTATCATGGCATATCCTTCTGCGGTTTTTGATAGCCAAGTTCAGTCCTTACAGCGGTTTCCAAAGAATGGGAGACCTGCTTCCACTGCGCATATGGGTTCACTGGAGGGAGGGGGAGGGGGGTATTCTGCCGTAGTAGGAGAGTGAATTTTGTTGATATCAATTGTTGATGTCAATATCTGGCTTTCGCGTGTTGGGCTTCGTAAATTTTTCGCCCAGCTCAGTCTTGTGCCAACTTTCGCAGCCACCAGGTAATGATCCGAGTCGATATTGGTACCTCGAACCACACGTACATCCATTACACTAGAAGAGTGCCTGCCATATACTGCAAAGTCATGAATCTGGTTCTTAGTTCTCTGATCAGGAGATTTCCAGGTCGCCTTGTGTAAATATGTCCTTATGCTGGAATCGTATACTACTACCATGTTCATTGCAGCGGCGAAGTCTATCAGTCTTATTCCATTATCTTCAACATTCCTTTCGCAATTTGGTTTTAAAATAGTCTAGAATTATCTTAATGTCGTGGTCAGCGCAGCGTTCCTTTACCTCCTCCAGACGCTCATAAAATGATTATTTGACTTCATCTTCTTTATCCTATGTCGGCGCGTGCGCACAAAGTAACGAGATGTTGAAATACTTCGATGTGATGCGAATTGTGGATACCCCATCCGAATTCGTGCTTTCGCACATGGCAGCTGTTATAAATATAGCAGTTTTTCTTTCCGATGCAACCATATCCTGTCCATCGTATTTCCGGGATTGTTGTGAAATCAGCTCTATATTTTTCGAGGACATCCGCCAGTTGGAAAGTGGCATCCGTCCTGTATTGTGTTCTCACACTCCAGGTACATATCTTTAAATCGTGGTCCTTATAACGTTTGCGAGGGTCTTCAACAGTCTGGGGGTTTCTTCATTTATTATGTTTTTCGTGTATTTTCATTGCTTGCATAAAGGTGGCGTGAGGCAAACCCAGCCCACCGTGGTTCGCATTTTACCTACTGCCAGGATGATTATATTTCGGACGCATATTATGGATGAGCCGCTAAACGGAATGCAGTGTGTCGAAACTGGATTTTGGTTTCATCACGTTTTATCCGCCGTTTGCCAGGGGAGTTGGCTCATCCGCCTTCAAAGGACTGAAGAATATGTCCACTACTTCGAAGAGCTTCAGTGACAGGGACACCTAATAATCCTAAGACGTATCAGTGGTCGCATTACCAATCAGGCTGCTCATTTCTTTCATCTTCTCACTTTAGTTTGCTAACGGAGGTTTCCGATAAAACCATTGCCGACGACATACTGAGTGGAAGCACTTATAGTGAGCTGCTTGGGCTGCCCAATGAAGGAGTCATTTCTGGCCACTCCTAAGTGGATGGCTGCTATCAGAAACTTTCCACCTCCAAGGACAGCCCCATGTCCCAAATGGCATCTGCTGAATCAATATAGTCTGTGCAAGCCTTGGTTCCTATGTTTGGCGGTGAACAGTTTCCAACACTCCCGACAGAGGTAAATAAGCTCGTGGATGCATGCAGGTTGGTAGAGAAGGTGGTACCTCAGGAGAAGATGATGGATTGTTTTGATCTACTGAAACAGAGGCTTTACGGCGATGCGTATCAGTTGTTGAGCTTCGTTCATTCTTATCAGTAGAGGATTTCCTCGGGATTATAAAGGCAAAGTACCTTAAACGAGGACAATGGATTCGGTGATGCGACCACTATATGAAGCGTGTCAACGAAGTGATGAGATTTTAGCAGCAGATTTTGAAAGGCCGGCAGAGGCAATAATGAGAGCAGCAGACAGTGTGACAACCGTTGCTGTGTTTAGTATAAATAATTTGATCTTTAAAGTGTGAAATAAAAATTAAATGTTTTCATATTAATAATCGCTATTTTGCATACAGTTTGAGCTCTTCGTCATCCTTTTGAATTTTTTCATTGGAATGGTAGGAAACTGGGAGTAATTTCAAGTGTGATCATTGAGTTTTTGATCGAATTTTGGTTTGGCTTTGTTGCAAAAGATGAATTTTGTTTTTGTTTAGGATTGTCTCTCTTATTTTCGGTTTTGCGTGTTCCATCTGAAACAGCTGATTATACACAGATTTGTGTTTCATGTTAGATTTTTAATTTGATTATTTCCTGTTTCGAGGCATACTTTTAACCCATCGATAAAATTCGTTATTGCTAATTCGGCTACTTCCAACTAGATGTCGGTCATATATGAAAATTGTAAAGTGAAATGCAATAGTGTTCAGCAATTTTTGTGTTGCAGTTGTGCGATGCACATGGTCATTGGAGCTGTGCTGGTTTTAATGATAGGACACTTGATTTAATTGCTGATCATTCTAAAGGTCTTCGGTGGATATTTTTGGACTATATGACCCTAGATGTCGATTTTTATTGAATGTTCAGGGACGCAAAATTAGTCTTATCTAATCTTAAATCCGATATGGCAAAGTTGACTGAAAATTTTAATCAGATGGAGGTCAGAGTTTAAAAATGAATTGCAGAAATAGTCTTTCGGATTCGTCGAACCTGATTAGCTTGCTCTCCCCAGTTGCGGGTGAGAACTTCAGAAATCACTCGATTATTCCAATAATCGAATCTGCTCCTCCTGTTAATGATTGTGTTGTTTAAGATAATAGCTCTAATCATTCGATGTCTCCAATAATTGAATCTGTTCCATCTGTTGATAACTGTGTTGTTGAGAATAGGGATGTTTCTTCTTTTAAAGTTATAAAAAAAAAAACCGTTTCCCATTACATCCCATGAAGGGATTGGGGAGAGCTTCTCACAACCAGTGAGCTGTGCGCTTTCTAATTTTTCACTCACTGATTGGGACCTACAGTTTTTACACCGATTCCGAACGGTATTTTGAGAAGCTTTTTTTCGTCGGTGGTGCAATGGGTAGTGTGCGCGCCTCTTGTACATGAGATCCTGGATTCGATCCCTGCTCTGACCACCTTAAAAACAAAAATTTCTTTCGGCGGCGGTCACCACGCATAGTGACGGCGACACTATCGAGTATTTAGCCATGAAAAAGCTTATTTTAAAGTTATGGCTCCGTGTTAATACATTGGCGAACGGAACACATCTGATGATTCTGTGCGTCTTCCCTTTTCAAATGCCGTCTCAAAAAACTAAATTCGTTTCTGTCGATTTTGAACCAGAATATTAGGGCTTTAAATACTAAGTTGAAGGATATCATCACCTGTTTCCTTTTCTCCCTATACCGCTCAGTCGAAGTTCGGTTTGCAATTGACTGAAGCATTGTCATGCATGCAGCGTTCTTTACATCATTTACAATGCGACACTCTTCATCCTACCATGGTTTGCTGCAAAGCGGTTTTTCAAACCCAAGTACGGTTGTTGCGGCAGTTTTTATAGAGTCGGAAATGGATCGTCATCGGGAGGAGGTAGGTTCTGTGCCAAAAGTTGCGAGAGCTTCCTTGAGTAGGCTTTGGCTACCTCTGATAATTGCAGGTTTCCGATGTCTAGCTTTCTCTGCGTCTGGTTTCGTACGATTTTCGCTCTACTTAATCTTGTGCGAACCTTTGCCGTTACCAGGTAATGATCAGAATCGATGTTTCCTCCTCTGATTACTCGTATGTCCATTACACTGGATGAATGCCTTCCATCAAATACCACGTGATCAATTTGGTTCTTCGTTCTTTGATTAGGGGATACCCAAGTAGCCTTGTGGATGTCTTTATGCTGGAATCTTGTACCACTAATGACCAGTTTTTTTCCGCGGCAAAGTCAATCAGTCTCATACCGTTGTCGGATCTGTCAGCATGTAGACTGAAACTGTTGGATGAAACACATTCTCCCTGTCTACTTTAGCGTTAAAACCTCCTAGTACAATTTTAATATCATGGTCATACGTTTCCTCTAGGAGCTCATAGAATATGCCTTCGGCACCATCATCTTTGTCTTCTGTCGGGGCATGCACACAAATAAAGGATATATAAAAATATGATTGAACCTAGAGACTAGATGTCGCATTTTTTTTGCCAACTACAAATCCGGAACCAAATTAATTTTTTTTCTCATGGCAACTGTAGCATATGTCGCAGTTTCTTTTTTTTTGTGCAGCCATGTATTGTCCATCTCATTTCCTGGATATCGGTAATGTCAGCCTTATAACTTTCGAGGACATCTGCCAATTGTATGCTTGCACCGGATTTATATAGAGTTCTGACAATCCAGGTTCATGTCCGTAAATCGTGGTCCTTATAACTTTTGCTGGGGTCGTCAGCAATTAGGGGTTGTTTATGTTTTCTTTTTCCTTCTTGTATTTTCACTGCCATTATGAACGGTGGCAGGAGGCAAACTCAGTCCACCGGGTTTTTGCATTTTACCAACTGCCAGGATATTTGATTGCAGCCGCGCATTATGGATCACACGCTGACTAGGATGCAATATGTCGAACCTGGATGTTCTTCTTTTGGTTTCTGTTCGCCGTTGGCCCATATGTTTGGCTCATCCGACTTCTAAGGACAAAAGAATATGCCCGATAGCTTGATGAGCTTCAGTGAAAACAGTCACCTACTAAGCCTGAAATATATCAGTGATCGCATAACCAATCAGACTGCTCATTTGTTTCGTCTTTTCACTCTAGCTAACTAACAGAGGTTTCCGACAAAGCCATTGCCCAGGACATTATGCATGGACCTAGTGAACTGCTTGGACTGCCCAATGACGGAATCATATCTGGCCACTCCCAAGTGAGTGACTATCAGAAGCTTTACACCTCCACGAGCAATCCCATGCCCCGAAAAGTTTTCTAAGTTTTGTACATTCCAAGCGAAAAGTTGTTTGATTTATGTGTAGGATGAATTTTAATGGTTCTGACTCTTCAGATAATTCTAATATTGCTGCTGTACTAACTTCTTACTCAAATGTCTACCAAAAGATCAACAACCAAGAACAATTGAGAGAACGAAAAGTAAAGTGAAGAACAACATCAAACATTAATTTGGAACTGCAAACAAAAGCAATTAATATAATATGAATTATCCAGCCGGCAAACGCATAAGAGATGATCTCCAAAACTCGTTCTCAGTAGACACTGAAGCTGCAAAATTATCACGCGTATCGTTTGATATTCGCCTTTCCGCGCAATGCAAGCGTTAGACAGCCGTTTAGATAAACTAACGTTAACACTCACAATCACATTAACAGAATCACTCACGAAACTAATACAGAACGAGACATGTTACGACAAGTTTATTCCCGCCTCCGACAGTGTAATCCCGCTCTCATTTGTTTTCGAGATAGTGTTTGTTATTGTTTCATTTGTAATTCATTATCTATCGTTATAGCTCGTTTTTTATATATCGTATTATCTAAACGACGCATGTAAAACCCATTACATACATAATAAAATTTTATTAAAATTTAAATATAGTGTGATTTGCTTTGAAATCGATTATACGGAATACCCCTAGTTTTATTAGCTCCGGATAATCGGGATTCTACTGTACTTCAATATGAGCAGAGAATTATAGCAGAAGTGAATAAAAATATCACTGAGGCTGAGGCTAAATTGTTAAATGAGATATCATTAAACGCGAACTTTCTTAGATCTGAATTCCCCGGAATTAGTAAACGTGTCACTTCTCTTGAGACACAGTATTCCGAGATCAGCATGTTAAGAGAAGAGGTAGTGGTATTAAATAACAACATGAAAGCTGCTGAATCGAAAATACGGAACTCTTGCGATATTCGCATTAATGGGATCCCATATACACCAAATGAGAACTTAAATATGGGTTTCGCCAATATTTGCAAAGCCATGAACATCAACACTCCAGGATATAAACAATACTTTTACTTTTATTTGCTATTTTACAACCTCATGAGGTCAGACGTCATACACATATTAATTAAACAAACAAATTTCAACATATTCTTCCAACTGGCTCTATCCTTCGCATTTTCTCGCCAGTTGGTAACGCCAAGGTTACAGAGGGATTCTTCGATTGTTGAAGATACTGCAGTAACCTCTCGCAAATTTCGCTTTTCGTGTTAATGGTCTTTTCGTGTTAATGGTCTTGTTCGCATTTACTGCAGCATTTCTAATTACTATCTCCATTAAGATGTTGGAGAGTTTGCACGAAAGTGTGTCGCCTTGCCTCAGTCCTCGCTTGGTACAGAATGGTTCAGTGAGGTCTTTCCCCACTTTCACTGCTGATTTGGTGTCGGTCAGCGTCATTCTACAGAGGCGGATCAATTTTGCCGAAATCCCAAGTTCAGACAGCTTCGTACAGTTTTCCCCGTATGAGGCTATCGAAAGCAGCTTTGTAATCGACAAAAGGTGGTATGTATCGATTTGCTTTTCGGGGGTATTTTCCGGGATCTGGCGTAGCGTGAATATTTGGTCAGTCGTGGACTTGCCTGGTCTAAAACCACCCTGATAAGGTTCAATCAGGTTTTCAATAATTGGCTGTAGTCTTTCACATAATACGCCCGACAAGACCTTATATGCTATGGATAAAAGACTGATACCGCGATAGTTGGAACAAACACACGGATCACCCTTCATGAATATAGGACATAATACACTGAGACTCCAATCGTCGGGCATAGATTCCCCCAGCCATATAACGCATATAAGCTGATGCATGTGGGCTAGCAGTTCTTCGCCACCTGCCTTAAAAAGTTCAGCGGGTAGGTCATCCGCACCAGCGGCTTTATTATTTTTAAGGCGGGAGATCGCCGTTCTAATCACGTCTTGGTTTCCGGGGGGGGGGGGGGGGGTACAATGCACACTATCTTCCACTATCATTACCTCCTGATCTTCAGTGGAAGAATCTGAGTGGAGTAGTGCTGAAAAGTGGTCTCTCCACATTCTGAGCACACACTGCTTCTCAGTCACCAGATTCCCATTCTCGTCCTTGTAGGAGGGCAGCCCATTATTAGGCCCGTTATTCAAGCTTCTTACCCTCTGGAAAAACTTTCGGGATTCGCCATTCATCCTGCACATTTTGGTTTTTTAACTCTCTCTCTGCTCCCACTGCCATTTTTTCCGGCTAAATTGTTGGTTTTCCTCCCTTCTCAGCTTCTTGTACCGCTCACTCGCAGCACACGTTGTAACTGACTGTTTCGTTGCCATTCTTCGTCGTACCATGGCTTTTCCTCTGCAGTTTTCATAGCCAAGTTCAGTCCTTGCTGCGGTTTCCTAAGAATGGGAGATGTGCTTCCACTGCGCATCTGGGTCTTCGGGAGGGGGGGTATTCTCCTATAGCAGGAGAGAGAGCTTCTGTCGATAGGACATTGATATCTCCAGAATTTGTAGCTTGTCAATATCCAGCTTTTCCCGTGTCTGGCTTCGTACGTTTTTCGCCCTGCTCAGTCTTGTGCGAAGTTTTGCAGCCACCAGGAAATTGGCCCCTCGAATCACACGTACATCCATTACACTCGAAGAGTGCCTGCCATCTATTACCAAGTGATTAATATGGTTTTTCGTCCGCTGATCAGGAGATAAGGAGGTTGACTTATGCTGGAATCGTGTGCTAGCATGTTCTTTGCAGCGGCCAAGACTATCAGTCTTATTCCATTATCGGAGTTGGTATCATGTAGGCTGTGATTACCGATGGTTGGTCGAAAGACACTTTCCTTTCCTAACTTGACATTAAAATCGCCTAGAATAATCTTAATGTCGTGGTCAGGCCAGCTTTCGTATACTTCCTCCAGATGCTCATAAAATGTTTATTTAACCTCATCATATTTATCCTCTGTAGGTGCGTGCACACAAATTAACGAGATGTTGAAATATTTCTCTTTGATGCGAATTGTGGCTATGCGGTCACTCACTGGGTTGAACATTGAAACTAGGTGTCGGAGTCTCTTGCTAAATATAAATAAAATAAAAATGGTTTCCCATTACATCCCATGAAGGGACAGCTTCTCACAATCACTGAGCTGTGCGCTTTCCAGTTTTCACTCACTGATTGGGACCTACAGTTTTACACCGATTCCGAACGGTATTTTGAAAAGCTTTTTCATGGCTAAATACTCGATAGTGTCGCCGTCACTATGCGAGGTGACAATCGCCGAATGAAATTTTAAGGTGGTCTGAGCAGGGATCGAGCCCAGGATCTCATGTACAAGAGGCGCGCACACAACCATTACGCCACTGACGGCCACTACAGACGGCCAACTATAAATCCGCACCAAAATTCGTAAATATCGCAGTTTTTCTTTCTGGTGCAACCATATCCATCGCATCGTATTTCCTGGATAGTTGTGAAATCAGCTTTATATTTTCCGAGGACATCCGTCAGTTGGAAAGTGGCACCCGTCCTGTATAGCGTTCGCACATTCCAGGCACATCTCCTTAAATCGTGGTCCTTATAACGTTTGCGAGGGTTGGGGGGTTTCTTTGTTAATTATCTTCTTTTTGTATTTTCATTGCTAATATAACGGTAGCGGGAGCAAACCCAGCCCACCGTGGTGTGCATTTTACCTACTGCCAGGATGATTATATTTCAGCCACCCATTATGGATCAGACGCTGACCAGAATGCAGTGTGTCGAAACTGGATTTTGGTTTCTTCAATTGTGAACCGCCGTTGACCAGGGGTGTTGGCTCTTCCGCCTTCAAAGGACAGAAGAATATGTCCACTACTTCGAAGAGCTTCAGTGACAGGGTCACCTAATAATCCTGAGACGTATCAGTGATCACATTACCACTCAGGGTGCTCATTCGGTTCTCCTTCTCACTTTAGCTAGCTAACGGAGGATTCCGATAAGCCATTGCCCAGGACATACTGCGTGGAAGTAGTCAGCTGCTTGGACAGACTAATGATGGAATCATTTCTGGCCAACCCCAAGTGAATGGCTATCAGAAACTTTCCACCTCCAAGAACAATCCCATATCCTGGATATAAAACAACATACCGAACAAAAAATGCTCAAGATAAGCTGCCAGATACACCAATATTGGTAAAACCTTTGCCATCTTACGACAGAATTTCGTTTTAAAGTCTGTTGCATTGTTTAGGAAAATTATAAATCTAATTTATTACTCAAACACATTGGGTTTGAATCGAATCGTAGCGTATACATTAATGAAAGCCTAACAACGGACAACTTTAAATTACTTGGGCGGCAAAATATTGCAAAGGCCAAAAAATATTTACATATCATTTTCGCTAACTTAACAATTTTTTTCGCAATTCTGAAAACAATTACACCAAAGATAACATGTAAAAAACGAATATAATACCGAACAAAACACAACTATTAAATAATATGTGTTCGCAACGTTTTTTCTGTAACTTAAATAAATTCATCTGTAGTCGTACACAACATGAAATTACTAATAAAAATGCTGTCGCTAAAGTTTACACTAAAAAAAATGGTGTCCCATAACATCCCATGAAGGGATTGGGGAGAGCTTCTCACAATCAGTGAGATGTGCGATTTCTAGTTTTACACTCACTCATTGGGACACACAGTTTTAAACCGGTTCCGTACAGTACTTTCAGACGCATTTTCTTGGCTAAGTAGTCGATAGTGTCGCCATCACTAAGCGAGGTGACCTTCGTCGAAAGAAATGTAAGGTGGTCTCAGCAGGGATCGAACCCACGTTCTCACGTATAAGAGCCGCGCACGCTAGCCATTGGACCATCGACGTCCTACAACATATATCTATGCAAATAATGGTGTTGCCTTATTCGACTTTTATTGGATTTTTATTCTAACAGTGCATTATTTCGTCAATGGATTCCTTCTACAATAATAATATAATGCGGGGTTCCAAGGCAAGCATGAAAACTGTGATACATATCTTAGGCAAACAGCGTGATGGTCTCAACATTTGTCATATTAATGCTCAGGGCTTGCTTAGAAATATGGATGAGTTCAGATATATTTTTGAAAGCTCTTTTATTGATGCTATCTGCAGATTTAAACGGTTACGGTTGCGAACTTTTCGGGAATTCCGATTCAACTACTAAGCGTAAGTTGGCTATAGTATTTAATAACATTATAAGATATGTGTATGGTTTGAGAAAGTTTGACTCAATATCACAATTTTTAACATTATTTCACTGGAACAACTTTTGGAACTAAAAACGCTTGTGTTTTTCCATGGAATAATATACACACAGGAACCCAGTTATCTTTACCGAAAACTACAATTCAATAGGTCTAATACAGGGAATAAAATTATACCATTTATACACACAACCTACAAATCATCAGTAACGCCAATAAATTTAAGAAAAGTCTCTTCGAAATAATTTAAATACTATTAATTTATTATTTACTTAATTTAGTTATATTCATTTGTTTTCTCTCTTAATTTGAATAATTAATATTATACTTGTTCCAATTTCATATTAAATTTAAATTATTATTGTATTACAAAACTTTATATTATTTGTGTAATTATTTATCTTTGATTCATGTTTAGGTTTAATGGACTTTTAAGTGTCATCGATTTCGTTTCTATTTGATTTTCAAACGTTATCCTGTAAAATTCGTAATTCCTGTGCTACAATTATAAGATTGACTCCTGTTGTGCAGGATAGACACAAATAAATAAATATACTAAATACCTATTAAGGTCTGACCGACTTACTCACGGCGGAGGGGTCGCAATATACATAGGAAAAAGCATTCCGTATAAGATGATTTGTAAGTCTGATAATGTCAGTAAGTCTGATAATGCAATATACATAAGAAAACCCGTTTCGTATAAGATGATTTGTGAGTCTGATAGTGCCAGAAAATTAAGTTTATTTTTGTTGAGATAAGACTTAATGATCATAATATGCTATTGGGAAGTATCTATAGACCAAATAGACACGGTCCCTTTGATAACTTGATGGATATAATTGACAACTTTGCTGCTCAGTACACAGATTTTGTTATTGCCGGTGATCTGAACTCGAATCTTCGTAAAGAATCTGCGCTTACTGATGCATTCTTGGCTATTTGTTTGTATAATTTTAATACCACCACACCAACTCATTTTACTTCTTCGAACATTACCTTGCTTGATCTTTCTGTAGTCGCGGACAAGAATAAAGTACTACTTTATGATGAACTATCAGCGCCTTGTTTTTCCAAACATGATCTAATTATTTATTTTTTTTATCACATAACTTTAAAACCAGCACTAAAAATAAAGTATATCACTATTATGTATATCATGTCGGTGGTGCAATGGTTAGTGTGCGCGGTGCTCTGACTACGTTAAACTTCTTTCGGAGGCGGTCACCTCGCATAGTGGCGGCGACACTATCGAGTATTTAGCCATGAAAAAGCTTCTCAAAATACCGTTTGGAATCGGTGTATAAACTGTAGGTCCCAATCAGTGAATATAAACGTAGAAAGCGCGCAACCCAGTGGTTGTGAGAAGCTCTCCCAATTCCTACATGGGATGTAATGGGAAACCATTTATTTATTTAGTTACATCATTATTATGATTTCCCAAAAATCGATTACACTGTACTTGCTTCTGAGTTTTCGAAAAATAACCGGAATCTGATATATAACATGTACTCTGCTGATGAACAAATTGAATTCGTTAACAAATACGTGAATTATCTGTCCCATACTGCTACTCTGCTACGCACATCTTCCGATAGACAGTCGAATCACTGTTTGTTTAACTCCTTTATAAAGGTTTTAATAAATATTCGCGACCAGAAACATACTAGATGGAAGACCTTTAAAACCACAGAACTGCATACGGAATTTAAAAATTCTCGAAAGGCAGTTAACGATTCTATACTTGCAAATAAAATGAGGCACATTGGAAACAAATTCAGATCCACAATATGCTCTAAAAAATGGCATTTTATCAGGGGAATTGGTATTGGAAAATCTGTTCTTCCAGACGTTACCATTGATGTTAACGAACTCAACAATGGCTTTGTAAACTTGAATATTCATGCTTCCGATTCTGCATCATCGCAAACCTCGCCAACATCTTAAATAGTCTCATCTCATTTGCTACCCTCTAATCATCTTTGTAACTCTAGTGCTCCAAATCCACCAGTAACATCGAAATTGTCGAGTACAGGTACTACAAACTCTGTATTATCAACTTTTGATTTTACTTATGAAAGTGCATCTGACGTTATGTCATGCTGTTTATCAATAAGGTCTAATGCAACTGGTATGGATAATGTGCATCCAAAATTTGTAAAACTATTTCTGCCAAATCTCATCGCCTTCATTACACATATATTGAATACGATAGTAACCAAAAGCAGTTTTCTTACAATTTGGAAATATACCAAAATAACCCCAATTTCGAAGTCAAAGAATGAATATTGTCCAATAGCGCTACTCCCATATTTATCTAAAGCATTCGAGAAAACTCTACACCCTCAAATAAATACATATTTAAATGAAACAATCCGGGTTTTGAGCAAATCATAACAATGTTACTGCTCTCATTGACGTCTCCGAACAAATACTACGTAGTATTGATACAAAAGAAGTTACCATCCTGGCTCTTCTTGATCATTCAAAAGCATTGGATTGTGAAGCATACTAATATTTTTGGGCATGCAGATTCGCTGATACAAGTGCTAATATGATTGTTTTTGTTTTCACAGGGGTTAGTGTACATTCGCACAAAAAAAAGAGAATACTTAAATATAAGCTAACATTAAATCACATCACAAAAAAACTGGAAAAAAAAATATTATTTTTATGTGCATGTTAATTTAAAATCTACTCGTTCATACAAAACAATATATATAGCCAGTGGTGTTTCTTGTCGTTATAGACACAGTTGAGAATTCAATGCGTTCCTTGTGCATTTTCATACAAATTTAAAAAGGAGTTTACATGGGTATTTTTGTTTTTTAAATTATGTCCAGGCAAAGTTCATACGGTATCCTTTAGATCCTTTAAACGGCTGTCCAGCATACCGATATAGTTTCTTCACAACACTTTACGTCGCCAACTATTTCACCCACGTTTTAGTTTCAATTACTTCATATGTTCAGTGATCTGAAATGATCTTTGTATACAAAAAAGAGTTCACTGATTGTAACAGATCTCGTTTTCCACCAGGATTCACCTTTGGACTTACAGGATATAATTATCCTTTGGAAATTTTAATATATCCGCCACAAATGTAACAATTTCACCGTTAAATATTCAAGGCATTTCTTTTCCTTCCAATCGTTCTCTCAACAATCTTCTAACTTTTGCCCGCCTATCAATCGCTTGGCCCTAACCACTTCCAAACAGCCATTTCTTTCTCGAACTTTCCCTTAAAGTATACTGGACCTATCCCTTTTCCTTTTTAAAACTTCCAATATTATCACTTCGTTATCTCTTTTCATTTCTCATTGTGGTACCTGCCTTGAAAGTGAAAGAGATAATTGTCATAATGGTCCGAGTGGTAAACACCTCGGTAAAGGCAAAACTATGGAGAAGCTAAGTGAACGTTTCTATTGGGTTGGTCGTCAAAAAGCTGTATCTGAGTGGATTACAGGCTGCACTAAGTGCTTAATAACTAAAGGACCAAGATACATCAGGAGAACCCAAGTGCTCCCTTCCAGCGCATAGCCATGAGTGTGGCTGGTCCATTTCCAACAAGTAGCTCTGGGAACCAATATGCCCTAGTCGTTATGGACTGCTTCAGTAAATGGGTCGAGGTCTACTCGATTCCGAATAAAGAAGCGAAAACAATAAGCAAAACTATCGCGGACAACTGGATAAGTCGTTTTGGTGTACCTTTAGAACCGCATTCGGAGCAGGGTAGGAATAATAAATTTGCCATCTTGAAGGAAATATGCGAGAGGAATGAAATTCGTGGTATGAGAACGATATCATTGCGCCCTCGGACTGACGGCACTGCAGAAAGATTTAATCAGGCTCTTGAGGAATATTTGAGAAAGGTCGTCCGTAAGAATGGAGGTTGTCAGTAGCCAGGATACTACTGCCCGAACACCAGCTAGTGCCGTCTTCGGGACAGAGTTCGGAAATTTGGAGTTTGAACATCCGACAGTGGGGAGAATGTTGGTATCCCAGGAGAGCTTTGCGAAATTCACGAGTTTGTTTGAAGGGGTAGATGAATTTGTCTACCTTGGATCCGCCGTGAACAAGGACAACAACGTCAGCCTGGAGATAGATAGGAAATTGTGCTTGCAAATATAAGCTATTTTGGGCCCAGCAAGCAGTTTAGGAACAAAGTCCTCTCTCGACGGAGAAAAGTCCAACTATATCAGACTCTCATTTTACCTGTCTTGACATATGGCTCCGAAACTTGCGTCATATCGCAAGCGGAAGTAAAACACCTGGGAGTTTTCGAGAGAAAAATTCTCCGTAGAATATATGGTCGTGTTAGAGACGTCGATGGAACGCAGAGCTATATAGTATATATTCTGACGTGGATATAGCTAGGCGACTCAAATTAGGCCAATTCCGTTGGCTAGGCAATGTTGTCGGAACGAATGAAGATGCACCAGCGAGAAAGGTTTTCGATAATGTACCCGATGGAAGCAGGAAAATAGGACGACCAAGACTCCGCTGGAAAGACCAGGCAGAAGAATCCCTCGGTATCCTTGGTGTTACCAACTGGCGGATAGAGCCAGTTGGAAGAATATGTTGAAATTTGTTTAATTTGTTTGTTTAATTAATATGTGTAAGACGTCTGACCTCATGAGGTTGTAAAATAGTCAATCAAAGTAAAATAAGTTCGCAGCAGAATGAAGATGGTCAGTAATAAGATGAAAGCTAGTTACGACCAAGCGGTAAATTCCGAAGGATTCCATGAGGGTCAGCTAGTTTTACTGTTCAACCCACAGCGCAAGAAAGGTTTATCTCCAAAACTGCAGACTCACTGGGAAGGCCCTTACAAGGTTGTCAAACGAATAAATGACGTGGTTTATAGAATCCAGAAACGGCAAAGTCCAAGAGCTGCAAGGAAGATCGTGCATTTTGAAAGACTAGCCCTGTATGGAAAACGCGATGTTGAGACTGCTCGGGACGAACATGCTTAAGTCGGGGCAGCGTTACGATTAAGTAAAAGTTTTTACTTACTCATAATGACTAAATAATATTATGTAAATAACAGTACGGCGAATGCTGCGCCTAAATGTATACTCTTACCACCAACCAGTTGACATCCGACTCGTCATTATATTTAAAAACTATTCTACTACAGGGTAGAACAATCTGGAAACAGGGTGAGGAGAAGCCTATGTATGTCGTATAAATAGAGTGGGTTTTTGGCATTATGTGTCAGTTTGTGATTAAGCGCCGGAAAGTAAGCAGCGCGATTTGATAGTAAAACATAACACTTATTGTAAAGCGGTGTAAATAAAGTAGCAGTTTAGTTTATTTACGCCACTTTACTTTATAAGTAAAATAAAAGGAAGTTAAACTGTTGAAATTATCGTAATTTAAAAGGAACCTTGTTTTAATATTGGAAACAAAACAGCGCAAAATTTACTAATAACGAAATTCGTAACAATATAACACAATCGCAAATATATAAAAAAAAATACTTTGTTTTAACTTTAGCGTAGCTTTTTGGATTTTGCTCAACTTTTTTGGTGCTTTTAGCATAATTTCTTTCCATTTTGCACAATTTTTTTTTGTCATTTGGCATAATTTTTATGACGACTTCTGGCAACACTGGTACTACGGTAATGCTGTGACATACTAGAGTGTCACAATTCAATGCTGCACAATTTTATTTGATATCAAAAATAACAGGTTAGAGTAAGGTAGAGTAGAGTGCATAAAGGTAGAGTGCATGTCAGGATCTATCGAACCTTGTAGTCCATTGCCATACTACAGGGACAAAAGAAAAAATATGGGATTTTCGCAGTCCGTCCCATTTACGCAGTTTGGGTACGTTAAAAAGCTCAAGGTTGATGTATGCTTAAATCAGACATGTTTGATAACTCCACAAAGAAATATGAGCTTAGTGTAGCCTTCTGGAAAGAGTATTACACAGTCACAGAATGTGTTCCATTCTTCTGCAAAAGTCATTCCTCAGGATTTTCATTCTCTGCGTGCCGTCCAATGAGACACTGACCCGTCATAAACAGACACGATAAGTGAGACGCCCGGTATCAAGAACGACAAAAGGGCATTAGCGAGTTTCAAATTTTGACGGGCTACATTAGCTGGGAATTAACCCAGTTTTCTACTAGTGACCACCTGCCGTTAGTTGCCATAATGGCACAATTTTTCAAGAAGAGCTGCCCACATGTTGTAGTTGCCCTGGTGGATATAAGGTAGTCACTGGTCTAACTAGTTTACCTGCTTTGTAGTTCACTGCATGTCAATGTGGCACCCAAATCGGGTGAATATTAAACTGTTCAGCCATATCAGTAAGAGATCTGCGACAGTCGAGGCCATTTCTTAAATTCAGGAAGACAGTATCCAGTTTCCAAATATTGATTCCAACTTCATTCACAACATTACTTCTCAGCCATTCCGATACTTTTGTAATAGCTAAGAGTTCTGCCTGGTAGACACGACAGTGATCAATGGAATAGAAAATAACCCTAGGTCCTTACAAAAGACGCCAAAGCCTAATTTATCGTCAAGTTTTCAAACATCTTTATAGACGTTCACGAATCTCTTATGTGCAGGGATGCGACCATTCCATTTTGATCCGTCAGGTATGCGAGTGTCGTGCTTCTGTTCAAAGAGTGGTTTTCCCAAAGTGTAATAAAAAATGCATGAGCGGTCAGGCATTGTGTTGTGGTTGACGCTGTGTTCGAAGCAATTTTCTGATCAGAGTGACAAATCACACTATTGTCATGTGATTTCTCAATCAGGTTTTGTACCCAAGATCGAGTAAATTTACCTCGATAATGTTATTTCATGTCACAACTCGCTTCAATGACAGATTTGTATACGCACTTTCAGTATGATACTGTGTGAACAGGAAATTGAGATGTAAAGGAAATGTTCTTCCCTGAACATGTACTGTTATTAATGTACATACACACATGATTGATATAAGAGGTAGTGTTATAAGAACAGCTGATTTTACTTTCTAAACACTTTCACAAAATTCTATATAAATTCCGCATACAAATTTTGTTTATTAAATATCGCCTTATTTTTACATACAAAGAAAGAAAGAAATAGAAAAAATTACTGACGTTGACAGAATTGTATGATACTAATAGATATAATTCCTCCTGCTACCACCTGGTATAATTCCAGCATGGCATTATGAAATACAAAAATGTCAAAACTAAATCGAGTGAAAATGCATATCATGATAAGGGAGTGCATGTAAACGCGCTATTAGTCCTATAGCACTAGCGGTGGCATACTGCCTAGCTACAATGGCCGGTCGTAATGAATGTAATAAGGCATTTACTGCGTCAGTCCGTTCTCAATGCACCAGTGACACACATACGAGCCATTCCACTCTGGTCTCCACTTAAAATGTTTTTGATTAAATTCGAAAAAAAAACGTTTCAACCTATTAAGCAGTAATTTGTCAATGAGTTTGGCTATGCCTGGAAGTAGGCATATTGGTCCATAAGACTTCACGTCCTCGAGTGGTTTACCTGGTTTGGGAATAATTATGATTTCTGCAACTTTAAGCTGTACAGGGAAGTAGCCGATTCGAATCTTTGCGTTAATCAGATTTCTTAAGTGGGTTATAGCTAGAGCGGGTAGTTCCTTCAAAATTTTGGTTGTTATTAAGTCAAATACGGGTGCTTTTTTCTTATTGGGCAAGTTCTTTATTATAGTTAATTCGCTGTTGTTTGTTCGCTTTATGGGAAGATCCATTTGCCCAGGGGACGACAGAATGTTAATAACATCATCATCGTTATGGGTTTGTGATAAGGGCTTAAATACGTTTGTTAGGTGGTCGGCAAACAGTTGAGCTTTCTCTTTATCCGTTCTCGCCCAAGTTCCATTGCTATTTTTATTGGAGGTATTCTGCTTGTTTCCTTGTTACATTTTTTTGACGCTCTCCAAAGATTGTAATTTGAATTTTCCGTACGTGAAAGGTGTGACACGAAATTACTCAGACTTCGATAATTTCGTGTCACACCTTTCTTCCGATTGCAAAGCATTTTTAGTGTTTTACTTACCGTATTGAGGCGAGCCTTATCTCTGCGGTGTCTAGTAGTTTGAGAAATCTTTTTCAGCTTACGTTTGTCACTAATTAATGACTTAATATTGCGATTTACATTTACTAGTTGGGGCCTCTTTTTTACATCTGGCGTAGAGTCCCAGGCAGCTTGCTGAATATTCGATGTAAAAGTATGTAGTGCTTAATAGTGTTGTGCTTAATATTGCGACTTAATATTGCGATTTACATTTACTAGTTGGGGCCTCTTTTTTACATCTGGCGTAGAGTCCCAGGCAGCTTGCTGAATATTCGATGTAAAAGTATGTAGTGCTTCCTCTACTTCTTCGCTGGTTTTCAGAGAAGTGTTTAGATTTATATTGCGGCACAAATATTCTTAAACAAGGCCCAGTTAGTTTTATTTTTATGAAGATTTGGTCTTGGCCACCGACCAAGAACCTAGAGCCCAGGGTTTGAAAAAATCTTGTGAAGTGTTTCTCAGTAGTAACACAATCATTGGCCCTTCATTGGTTTCTATTTTTATAACGGTAGACTGGATGTTCTTCTCTCTGGCCTTTTGCATTAAACAATGTTTGATTTCTTTTCTTATTATAATTGCAGTACCTCCTCTTGCCGTACCTGCAGGATGGTTTGTTGTATAAATATTGTAATTTTGTATATTTATGTAGTTGTTTTGAGTATAGTGTGTTTCAGAGATAAGCATAATATCAATGAGATGAGTGTAGAGGAATGCTTTCAAGTCGAGTACGTGATGGTTAAGCGCATTGGCGTTCCAGATAGCAAATTTTAGGCTATTTATCATTTTGATAGATTTGCGATCAATGTAGTTAGTAGGTTTAGGAGAGTTCCTACTTGTTGCATAAGTGTTTTCATCATTGTTTTTAAATCGCTAAATTCGTTTTCATTAGTATTGCAGTTAGCTGCTGATATTATGGGGTTTCTTGCGACTTGTGAATAAGTTTTTCCTGTTGAAATGTATGATGTTGATGGAAATTCTTTATTTAGTGTTGCTGTGTTTTCGAAACCATTTAAGTTTGCGTTGTTTTTGTTTATTATTTTTTTGCAGAGGCTTGGGAATGCTTTTTTTTGTAATTCTTTGTAGACTGAACATCCGTTATAATTAGCAGGGTGCGCACCACCGCATAGTAATACTTCATTTGTTTTTGTTTTAATGGCACAATTTTTAGTATGATGACCGCCCGAACAATTAACACATCTGGATGATCGATGGCAAAATTTATCGGTGTGACCATAAGATAGTTTTATTGTTTTGTTTATGTTTTAGATTTACCCAGAATAATGACATTGAAATTTTTGTTTACGTGGCCTTAATATTACTAACGTTTACGACGTAGAAATAAAGTCCTTAATTGCATCTATAGGAGTTGAGTGATGCAGTCCTCTAAGTACTACATTAAAGTTTCGTTCGCTTTTGATTTTATATGTGTGAAACTCTGTATGTCTTTCTTGCAAAGCTATTGCCATTGTAGAGTAAATTTTTTCTGTGTTTGACTTAATTTTCCCTTCATCCCGTATGAGTATTTTTAATTCATACTCATTATTTGCTATCCCTCTTAAAATATTATTTAACGGCTGTATGTTGTCCACTTTGTATACATAAATAGGGGGTGGTGTTATCACTACATTCTCTAAAGTGTTATCATCCTCATCCATTGGCAGAGAGGCGTATGTGTTTGACGTGGATTGTAACCAATAATCCTCCATTTTCTTTTGATTTGGTTTATTTGCCGTTTTGTTCTCAGGACTGGATCTCGGCCGTTTACTATTTTTATTTATTTGATCTGCAATATATGTTTGCTTACCATTTCCAAATGTATTGACCAGTATGTTGCTCGGTACTAAATTTATAGAGTCTGTACTGCAGTTTAGAGGTGTCTGAATTTGATACTCCAAGCTGTTACCAGATTTGCTTTCTGTGATTTGTTTGGTTTGTGTATTTGGTAATATAAAACCCGCATTGTTGATTGAGGAAATATTAGATGTTGTAGATAGATATATGGATGCCACTGATGTTATTGGGGACACGGGGTAAACGGTTGATGTTGTTGTTCATAATTGAGTTGTTATTGTAGATGATGTTGAAGTAGTAGGAGTTGTATATGTTGATACCGTAGTTTCTGTAAGAGTTTGCGTTGTTGATCCCCATCCGCAAGATTTTATATATCTATAATTGATTTTGTTATGGTTGGCAACGTCTATACACGATCTGTCAAACTAACAGCTGAGGTTGTTTTCTACCCCTTATAGTTTGCAATGTGTTAGAGCGTTTTGTTGCCTCATTTTTGTGTTTGCTAGAAAACAATTTTCTATTTTAACAATTAATTTATCAGTTGTTTTAAGTGGTCCAAAACTTTGACCAAAACCCGCATGGATATTCGTTTAAGAATGACCGTCGCACTTTCCGATTGAGATTAACGTTTTTGTATGTATTTATCGTGATGTAATACCGAGGTATGTCTTTAATTTAATACCGTTTACTTTGGTTTGTTGATGGCCAATGGAATAACCTGAATGAATAAATATTGATATTTGACGTTCCATACAAATCGGCAGAATTACAAGTTGCCACGTCGGCAATATCATTAATACAAATCTTCTCCAGAGAAAGCAGAATACTTTCCATGGAGATATTCCACAACAGAGGCGACAGAATGCTCTCTGAGGCATTTCTGTGCTGATAAATCTATAAAGGTCCGTCAACACTCAGCTAGCCGAAATGCGCCTTTTGTAAGAAGGTCGGGAACAAACAATCGTATGTTGCTATCAACCCCCGGAGCCGTGAGTGCGGCAGTTATTGCGACTGGATTTACATTTTTAATGAGTCCCTGAATTTCTCTGAAAGCTGTCATAGTATATTCTTTAACAGGGAGAGAAGAGTTTATAGCACTGACCAGATCATGCAGAGCGGTTTCGGTAGACTTACCATTGCTGAGGCAAGCTGTCGATTAGACAATAGCCTGTGATCGTTGTTGGTGCTCAGACAGCTATCGATTAATCGCCAGCGTGAAGATTGTGAAGATTTACGCGCTTTAGGAATGAAGAAATTGTTAGTTTCCCTACATTTCAAAGGTATTTAGGCATGCGGTCCGGACTCGCGACTAGAAAGGTTTGAAACTTTTTCTACACAAAATAATTATAGATTCAGTTACACTTTCAATGGCAACATCCGATAGCTGTACTTAAACGAAATCTCAAACTGAAGTATCTAGTTCAACCTCAGAATTGCTACGGAAATGTGTATCCAGGAGTATCCCCAGATAACTTGTTACAAGGTGTAGCGGCCAATGTGCATTTTACCATTTACATTTTTACATTTTTTTAGCTTTTCCTTAACTCTGGTCTGGTTGTATCCTTGTACACTATGCCCTATTAAAGAGCATTCTACAGCACCCTATAGTTCGCACCTTCGGTTCAGGTCCATTTGCCATAGACCTGCTGGAAGTGTCTCCAAACTTTCCCCAATCTGTCTTCTTAATTTTTCGTGGACTGACAGGCCTATGAGCTTTTCAAATTAAGCAAAATATTTATATGTCAATAGTCGGGAAAACTATAAACGTATAAATCTTTATAATAATCTCTAATTTTGTCGCTTATGCTCTCAGACACAAGGGTAGGTGCGTACCCTCTATTACAAATAACAAGGTTATTACTCATAACATATTGCACAAATATTGTTATTTTTTCGCCAGTGATTTTAAGGCATCAGATAACGCTTCAGTGCCATGTGCTCTATATACAGAGGTCAATCTATAGTGGGAGTTATCTAACTCCACGTTGGCTGGTGCTACATCTTCCCTACTGAAAGGGTGAAGAAGCTAAATAAAAATATAGCTCCTGGCAAGAATACACCCAATATATCTTCCATTACCTGTAGTTTGAGCAGACCAAGACCAATATTCACATTCACCCATGATTAGGGCATGGTTTGTTCCTCTTTGCATCAGGAGGACTTTTAGGGCAGCGGAAGCAACCTCAGAGTGGAGAATCCAGAACGCTGTGTCCTCAAGAATATCAGCTTCAAGTGACCGCAATTAATCTTCAAGTCCCGTAATGAAGAGTTTTCCCACGCATCAGAAACGGAGGAGCGCAAGTATTATCCAGATGCATATCAGACACTAGCTATAGGGCCGATTCCTCTACGGATACTTCACCAGGGTTATCTGATGGAATATCTTTCGCGGTGTCTCCCTTATCGGTCTTGTACACCCTAAGTTGGATCCAACTGAATCCCTATGAGACTCGATCAAACTGCATAAATCCGATCCCCATCTACATCATCCATTTGACCGCAAAACAGCCCGTTTTCCATGGCTCTCTATTTGATTTTAGGGAACTTGTCTTCATTGAGCGCCAGTACCAAGCTGTTCGTAGCGACGTCATCAACGGACCTGGGACCGTTTCCACAGATCAATTTGGCTCCTCCCAAGCTAGCGGTTCATAAGCGAGTACAGCCTGTTACCATACTGCTGTACCTTAGATGTAAACGCAGTATCCTGTTGTTAAAAAATACTTAGTTCCCATTTTAAAATTTGATTTGAAAATTTTACCAAAACTCTCAAGGTTCCTAAGGGAAAGGGGTAGATCGTTGCACTTACTCTTTGAAGGACGGGATTGCTAACCATCGGGAACCGAAGTTCCAGATAATACAACCGCTTTGGAAGAAGTTGAATTACCTGGTCTGTTTCAGGATCTGGTTTCGATCTGTGTGTTTGTAGTTTTCGTAGTCGTTTTTGTGTTTTCGTCGTATCGTTTGCCTAGTCCGTAGTCGGATCAGTAAAATTTCGTTCGTTTCATTCATTTATTGGTCTCTTGAGTGCGGGGGATACGGTAGGTTGATTTCGCCAAACCCCCAAAACGTAACAAGGACTGAGTCGTTGCTGAAGTGTCTAGGTATCAGCAAAGGCCGCCGTTAAAACTGACCCTAAAAAGTGTGTATATTTGGGTGCTACTATTTTCAAGACTCACTATAGGCATATCGCTTGCCCGGCACCTGTATATTCACGAGCAGCTGAGCAGGACCTAGTTACATACTAATTAACAACACCTAAGTTATAACAACACCTAAAATGTCCCTTGAGTTCATAGTGTACGGATGTGCATATAAAAACGCTCGAAACAAATTGGATTTTTTTGCCGAAAAAAAATTAAGAAAATTTATATAGGCACTGTTTAAGGACCTAATAGTTATATTTTTTCACTAACCATTGGATTCCTAGGGAGTCATGGCGTTAAGTTGTGGAAAATGTAATAATACGTATCGGGGTATGGAAATTCGATGTGGCGGTTTTTGTGAAAAATACTTTCATATGAAATGCGTAAACCTCTCAAAATATGAGTGTAATGCGATATTTAAATACCCGAACATAAAGTTTATGTGTGATGATTGTATTAACTTCATCAAGATAACAAATGAGAATTATAAAAATGTATTTAAGCTTGTTAAAGAAAACGAATTGAAAATTTCTGAAGAAATAAACAAAACAAACGAATTGGTAGAAAAAAGAGTTGAGGAAGTAAAAACTGAGATTGTAAACGAATTGAAAACAAGTCAAATAAGCTCAGAGAGAGAAACATATGCGAGTAACTTAAAAACACACTGTTAGTTCTTTTGAAGCCGAAAAATAAGCAAAACAGTGAAGCAACAGAGAAAGAAATTAAAGAGAAAACAAAACCATCGTCTCTTACTGTAGTTGTAGCTATACGATGTGAAAATGAGAATGATAGAAATGTATTGACAGACGAAATTAAGGAGAAGATGGGCAATGGATACGACGAGGTGCAAGCTGAGAAATCCAAAAATGGTGGTTACTGGAATGAATGAGGAACTGAATAAAGAAGTCATTATAAATGCAATTAGAAAATAAACTGATATTGAATATGACCACTTGGAGTGTGTCAAATTTATAAATCACACAAAAATCCATTGATATACAATGCCATATCGGAAACAGATCGGGATGGATTTAGCCAAATTATGAAAAAACAAAATATTAATATTGAGTGGCACAGATGCCCAGATTATGGAAGCTGCAATGTTCTATGATGTTTTAAATGTTGGGGATTCAACCACACCTCTAAGTATTGCAAAAGTGAAAACCAAATATGTGCGAAATGCAGTGAAGTGGGGCATACTTACAGAGATTGTAAAAATAATATTACGAAGTGCACTAATTGTTGAAAGTCAAAAAAAAGACTGAACTTGAGAGACATTGACACAAATCATGATTGCAGAAGTACAGAATGCCGCGTTCTGCCGCAACTAAAGGTCATCCGTGGATTATATTTAAATGTTAGTGGTTTGTATTAACTTCGGTTTGTATTAATGTTAGTGGTTTGTAAAAACTTCGATATTTACTACAGCTGCCTTGAGCGTAAGCACGAATTTGGGTGCGGATTTATAGTAGGCAAGAGACTGCGACACCTAGTTTCAAGGTTCAACCCAGTGAGTGACCGCATAGCCACAATTCGCATCAAAGCGAAATATTTCAACATCTCGTTAATTTGTGTGCACACACCGACAGAGGATAAAGATGATGAGGTCAAAGAAACATTTTATGAGCGCCTGGAGGAAGTATATGAACGCTGCCCTGACCACGACATTAAGATTATTCTAGGCGATTTTAATGCCAAATTAGGAAAGGAAAGTGACTTTCGACCAAGCATCGGCAATCACAGTCTACATGATACCACCTCCGATAATGGAATAAGACTGATAGACTTCGCCGCTGCAAAGAACATGGTAGTTAGTAGCACACGATTCCAGCATAAGGACATTCATAAGGCGACCTGGATATCTCCTGATCAACGGACGAAGAACCAGATTGATCACTTGGTAATAGATGGCAGACACTCTTCTAGTGTAATGGATGTACGTGTGATTCGAGGTGCCAATATCGACTCGGATCATTACCTGGTGGCTGCGAAAGATCGCACGAGATTGAGCAGGGCGAAAAACGTACGGAGCCGAACACAGGAAAAGTTGGATATTGACAAACTACGAATACCGGAGATATCAATGTCCTATCGACAGAAACTCTCTCTCCTGCTGGAGCAGAATACCCCCCTCCCGAAGACCCAGATGCGCAGTGGAAGCACATCTCCCATTCTTTGGAAATCCCTGCAATGACTGAACTTGGCTATAAAAACCGCAGAAGGAAAAGCCATGGTACGACGAAGAATGTCGCATTGCAACTGATGAAAAAGACGCTGCACGTATGGCAACAAAACAGTCAGTTACAACGCGTGCTGCGAGTGAGCGGTACAAGAGGCTGAGAAGGGAGGAAAACCAATTATTTAGGCGGAAAAAATGGCAGTGGGAGCAGAGAGAGGGTGAAAGAATCGAAATGTGCAGGATGACTGGTGAATCGCGAAAGTTTTTCCAGAGGGTAAGAAGATCGACCAACGGGCCTAATAATGGGCTGCCCTCCTGCAAGGACGAGAATGGAAATCTGGTGACTGAGAAGCAGTGTGTGCTCAAAATGTGGAGAGACCACTTTTCAGCACTACTCCACTCAGATTCTTCCACTGAAGATCAGGAGGTAATGATAGTGGAAGATAGTATAGATTGTACCATCCCCAACCAAGACGAGATTAGAACGGCGATCTCCCGCCTGCAGAATAATAAAGCCGCGGGGGCGGATGGCCTACCCGCTGAACTTTTTAAGGCAGGTGGCGAAGGACTGATAGCCCACATGCATCAACTGATATGCGGTATATATCTGGGGGAATCTATGTCCGACGGTTGGAGTCTCAGTGTATTATGTCCTGTATTCAAAAAGGGTGATCCGTGTGTCTGTTCCAACTATCGCGGTATCAGTGTTTTATCCATGGCGTATAAGGTCTTGTCGAGCGTATTATGTGAAAGACTAAAGCCAATTATTGAAAACCTGATTGACCTTATCAGTGTGGTTTTAGACCAGACAAGTCCACAACTGACCAAATATTCACGCTGCGCCAAATCCTGGAAAAGACCCACGAAAAGCAAATCGATACATACCACCTTTTTGTCGATTACAAAGCTGCTTTCGATAGCCCCATACGGGGAAAACTGTACGAAGCTATGTCTGAACTTGGGATTCCGGCAAAACTGATCCGCCTCTGTAGAATGACGCTGACCAACACCAAATCAGCAGTGGAAGTGGGGAAAGACCTCACTGAACCATTCTGTACCAAGCGAGGACTTAGACAAGGCGACACACTTTCGTGCAATCTCTACAACATCTTAATGGAGATAATAATGAGAAAGGCTGCAGTAAATACGAACAAGACCATTAACACGAAAGCCATATGTTGCTGGCGTATGCTGACGACATACTGCAGTATTTTCAAGAATCGAAAAGGAATCAGCAAAAGTGGGTCTTGCTGTTAATGAGGGCAAGACAAAATTGATGGTGTCAACGACTAGAGAAACCTCTCGACTTGGTCCGCACTTGAACGTTGACAACCGATTTAATTTTGAAGTGGTAGATGAATTTGTCTACCTTGGATCCGCCGTGAACAGGGACAACAACGTCAGCCTGGAGATAGATATGAGAATTTTGCTTGCAAATAGATGTTATTTTGGGCTCAGCAAGCAGTTTAGGAATAAAGCCCTCTCTCGATGGACAAAAGTCCAGCTATATCAGACTCTCATTTTACCTGTCTTGATATATGGCTCCGAAACTTGGGTCATATCGCAAGCGGATGAAAAACACCTGGGAGTTTTCGAGAGAAAAATTCTCCGTAAAATATATGGGCCGGTTAGGGAAAATGGCGAGTGCCGACGTCGCTGGAACGCAGAGCTATATAATCTCTATTCTGACGTGGACATAGCTAGGCGAATCAAAGTGTGCCAATTGCGTTGGCTAGGCCATGTCATCAGAATGGATGAAGATGAGCCAGCGCGAAAGATTTTTGATAACGTACCCGATGGAAGCAGGAAAAGAGGACGACCAAGACTCCGCTGGAAAGACCAGGCAGAAGAATCCCTCCGTATCCTTGGTGTTATCAACTGGCGAGAAAAGGCGAAGGATAGAGCCAGTTGGAAGAATATGTTGAAATTTGTTTAATTTGTTTGTTTAATTAATATGTGTAAGACGTCTGACCTCATGAGGTTGTAATATAGTCAATAAAAGTAAAGTAAAAGTTTGTATTGAAACTTTAATGATCTGGAAGTTATATGCTGTGAAGAATATTTTGACTTTATTTGTTTAACAGAAATCCATTTAACTGAAGATATATGTGATGGAGAAGTTGCATTGCATAATTTTAATGTTATTCGCTGTGACAGTGTATCAAGACATACAGGTGGAGTAGGTTTTTACATAAACAATAAATGGCAAATTACACAAATAGACTGCATATCAGTTGAAAAGAACATATGGTGGCTTAAGATCGAAGTTCGGTGTGAAGACGAAAAATATTATCCTGTTGGTGTCTATAGATCGCCTCATAACCAAAATTCACCTGAGGAAAATTTTATTGACTTCTTTGAAGCGGAGATGGAAAAAATTGCTGGAAATGAAAGCTATTTAATACTCGGTGATTTCAATATAGATTGGTATGAGAACAATAACCACAAGAGGAAATTAGAAGAAATAATATGTGATACCCATTTCAAACAAATTATATCAGAGCCAACAAGAATAACGAATACAATATCAACCCTAATAGATTATGCCGTAAGTGACATTGAAAGCATTACAGTGAAAACAAATGTTAATATGAAAATCAGTGATCACGAGTCATTGGAAATAACAATACCATCAAAAAATTAAATTAAATTTCGTAAAACAAAAATGATTACTACATTACATTTTAATAATGAGGTGTTTAGGAACTACATTCTGAGTAGTGAAATCAATAATAGCTCAACCAATATCCCGGTAAATGATTCTGCAACAATACTAGTAAATGACATAAACAATGCACTTGAATCCATGATAGTCAATAAATGTATTTGTGTGTCAAATAATACAAAGCAGTGGTTTAACAGTAATTTAAAAGAAATGACAAGTAATAAAATAAAACTTCATAATCTGGCTATTAGGTACAATAATGATTATAATTGGATTATTTATAGACAGTTCAGAAATGAATATACATCAGAACTTGAGAAAGCTAAAGGTCATTTTGTGAACTCTAAAATAAATCAATGTGCGAATCAGAAAGATATGTGGACAACAATAAAAGAACTGGTATTAATAAAAGACTTTTCAAAAATACAAGAAATTGAGGTGAATGGAAAAACAATAAAAAACGATCACGAAACTGCGGAAGAGTTAAACGTATTTTTTATAACCTTGAGAACCTATTAATTTAAACCATCAACTTAATCTTAAATTTGAAATAATAAATACGTCTCAATTAAAAGAAACAATTAAAACAATGAATAACAAGAAGGATCAATATTTCCTAACAAAACAAATTTTATTAGACAACTTCGACATTCTTGGTGCACCCTTACATCGGGTAATTACGGGATCGTTGCAAACAGGCGTTTTCCCCGACTGCTTGAAGGAGTCCTGCATTGTTCCAATACAGAAAGTAAAAAATACAGAAAGTAAAAAAGATCCAAACGAAAGTAGACCAGTAAATATGCTAACAACCATAAGTAAAATAATGGGAAAAATAGTACAACATCAGCTGAATAAATATTTTGAAGACAATATTCGTACCTCTGACAAATATTTATATGTGGAAAATATTTTTTTGTTCTTTCCTTCTGAAAACTAACTGTAATTTAATGTCGACCATACACAATTTTTTCGAGAATATCCCTCTCTCTTTATCATATACTTTTTCTGTTTTGGACTTTATTTGTAGTCTCGTCATCGCTGTAAGTCTGCTATTCAATAGAAAATAATTATATGTGCAGTCGCGTTCCTGACACTTTAAAGTGAACAACTCTATTTTTCTCGGGTGTTTAGTATAAAATATCTTTCTGTACGTGAGTAAAGTGATCGTTATGAATATGAATAACAAACTTTATATTCACAGTTTTGTTTCTAGTTGAACATGCCACGTGGTAGTAAACTTGCGGATGAGGAGCGCGGAGAAATTGTTGGAATGAGACTTGCAGGTAAACGAATTGGCGAGATTGCAGCTGCAGTAAATCAGCATCGCTATACAGTTTTGAATTTTCTCAAAGACTCCAAAAACTATGGTTGTATTAAGCGCAGAGGACGCATCCCAACTGCAGAACAGAGGACTAAGGGGGGCATTCGGCATTTAACATCTAATGAGGATATGAGTTGTAGGGAAATAAAGGTGGAATTGGGTCTAAATGTAACGAGACAGCGTGTCCAGCAACTGCTAAAGGACGATATAGGTATTCGGTACCAAAGCAAAATGGCCAAACCATGCTTAACCCAGCGCCATAAAAATGCTCGTATTGCTTTTGAAGAAATGTACAAGTTTTGGTTGGACGAATTTGAAACCGTTATATTTAGTGATTAGAAAAACTTTAATTTGGACGGACCTGATGGTCACCATAAATATTGGAGAGATTTACGACATCCTCGGCAAACGTGCTACAAGCGAAACCACTGTGGTGGATCTCTTATGATATGGGCTGCATTTGGAGGACGAGCGAAGTCAGAAATATGCTTTATCCCAACTGAAATGAATGCGGAAGCATACGTTGATCTGTTGGACTGCAATTTAATTTACTTTGCTGGAGAATTATATGGAGATAACTGGACTTTTCAACAAGACAACGCCCCGATCCACATTGCTCGGCTCACAAGGGATTTTTATAAGTCCCGAAATATTCCATTACTGGAATGGCCAGCCATAAGTACCGACCTTAACCCAATTCAAGACCTCTGGGGGATACTTTCCGCCAAGGTGTTTTCAAAGTCGAAGCAGTATACGACGCTTAAAGAGCTAAAATTAGCAATATTGGCGGAATGGGAGAAAATTGGCATGTCCACTTTAAGCAACTCAGTGAGTTTTATGCCACGCAGGCTACAACAAGTTCTTATATACAAGAGCAACTCAATATCATATTAATTACATATTTTAATTGGATAAGAATAAAAATTAAATTTAAGTTTCATTTTTGCATATATAAATATTTTCTATGAAGAATATATCAAACACTTTTTTTTGTTCTAAAAAAGAAATGAAAAAATACGTGTTCTTGTAAATTTAAAGAACACATAAATATAAACTAATATATAAAATAAAAATCAAAAAAATTTTAGTTTTCAAAGCTCCAACTCAACATGATACATTGCACATATAAATATTTGACAGGGGTAGTTGTGAATCTGTACTAAATCTCGTGGTGTGACAATGGAAAACGGAAGTACAACATAAAAATTATGTGGTAGCAGTTTTTTTAGACTTGAAACGAGCATTTGAAACTATAAATAAGGACATTTTGATACAAAAACTGGAAAAATATGGTATTAAAGATATTGAATTGCAGTGGTTTGAAAGTTATTTGAATAACAGAACTCAGAGGACGAAAATTGGGCAATACATATCAGGAAAAAACAGGTTCAAATAGGAGTTCCACAAGGGGCAGTTATGGGAACATTACTGTTTCTACATTAACGATTTGCAGAAAGTTTTAACCAGTGCTAAAGTATATATGTTTGCTGATGATGCTCTTATTTATATCAACGGAAAAAACCCAGATGAATGTATTCGTACACGCAAAGAAAAAGCTCGTTCCTCTTAAACGAAATCTCAGATACCTGAAGTTCGTTTGGGGACTAGTTGAGAGAAACGAACTTCTTTTAAACCATACATATCATTTCGTTTGGGAGAACCGAAAAATGTTTGCAGCAAACGAGTTATGAAAAACATAAGCTGAAAAAACGTTTGCGAGAAACGAAAAACGGTTCCGCCAACTATTCCCTCGGTTACAGCAACCGAGTTGTAGTTGATCCTAACTAAAAAAACGTTTGCAAGAACTGAAAAACGTTTGCAGTAAACGAGTTATGAAAACTTAAAACTGAAAAAACGTTTGTGATAAACGAAAAACGGTTCCACCAACTGTTCTTTCGGTTACAGCAACCGAGTTGTAGTTACAGCAACCGAGGTGTAGTACAACATGACTTGTACATTAAAATTTATATTTATGGTTTCCATAAGCTCTTTTTGTGTAAATTTGCAACTTTTATGATTTTGGTTTTACCCATAAAGTTTGTTTTAAAAAAAGTTGGAATTGTTGTCTATCTTTTCAGTGTCTACTAACACGTCTGTCTCGCCTTGCATTCAAATAACAACTAAAAGCGCAGCAAACTACAACGCGCCAGTTGTCCATCCAAGATATATTGACAAGGCAAAGGCCTTTTATGAGTATGCGTGAGTGTGTATGTCAAACGTGTGGACCAAGGCGAATTTATACAAGGTGGAAGCACTAGAATTCGCCTTACTTTTTGCGCTGGTTCTGTCAAAAATAGCAATTCGCCTTGAATTCGCCTTTTGTGGTAATGTCAAAATATGACATTTGTATTGCATGCGTATACGTATATACATACATATTTTTCATTTGTTTGTGCTGTTTCTGTTGTGACGAAAAACGGGAAAAACTTTGAGTTTACTGTGTTCTTCCTTGGCTTGGTTGCAGTCAAGAAAGCAGGAAATTAAATCTGAAATACAAGGAATAGGGCCACCGACGACTGAAATGAAAGACAATCCGTCAATTGCAGAAGCGTTTGAAAACACTAGTCGTTCCAAGGGCAAAGGTGGCAGTTGGGGTCTGCCAAAAATAATCTATGCTTCTCGAACACATTCCCAGCTTACGCAAGCTATGCAGGAACTGAAGAGAACGTCCTACTCATTTATGAGGGCAGTAGTTCTGGGCTCCAGAGATCAGTTGTGTATACATCCCGAAGTTATGCGAGAACACGGTAATGCCAATAAAATACAAATGTGCAAATTGCGTGTACAAACACGTACATGCTCCTTCCACTCACGTGTTGAATCGCGAAAAGAAGATCCCGATTTCCGTGGTCCCACCATTATGGATATTGAAGATCTGGTAAAGGTGGGCCAAAAACTTGAAATGTGTCCCTACTATGCGTCTAAAGAAGTAGTAGACGATGCTGATATTGTGTTTATGCCCTATAATTATCTTCTGGATCCCTCGGCCCGCAAAGCTAATAAGATTGAATTGAGCAACACAATTTGTATACTGGATGAAGCCCATAACATTGAAAAAATTTGCGAAGAATCGGCATCAGTTCAAATCAAATCTTCGGATGTAGCAAAATATGTCTTATATAATCATCCAACAGATCAATTATGGTTGCTCAAAAGCTCTTGTTGCACTATTGGATAAACTAACACAATTCATGGCGGTGTAAGCTCAAAATACTATGCTACGTAAGGGTGGAAGTTATCAGAAATTGTCAGATCTTTTTACGGTAGTATTTAATAGTAAAGAAGATGCAATGCAAAAGGTCTATCGAAGTTTTAAAGTACATGAACAAATCGAAGAAACAAAACAGCAATACAATAAGGGCGGTGGTAGTTCCCATAAAGATGGTTGGCTGTCAAAGGGAGCAACGAGTACATCCACCAAAGCTGCTAAAATAATTAACTACTGATGTTTCAATCCTGGATATGGTGGAATTCAGATAACTATTTCAGTATGGAGCAGCGGTTAAATACCAACGTACGAAGTGTTACTTTGACCAGTGGTACTTTGGGTCCCTTGAAACCGCTTATAGCTGAATTGGCCATACCAGTGGCTGAAAGATTGGAAAATCCCCATTTCGTATCGTCATCACAGGTTTATCATCACATCGTCATCACTGGCAATGTAAGAAAGAAATTCTTTTAACTAAGACAAATACTTTTAACTTTTAAAAAAGACGATTGTTTATTGAACCTTGAAATGTGTTTCTTGGTTGAATCATCGACCAACGAACCTTATTAAGCTATACAAAATAATGGCATTCATAGTTTTAAATTAGAGACTTTTTGCATAAAACGAAAAACAGAAATATTATAAATATATATCCAATATATCCATATATCCAATTTAATTAAAATATCTTATTTTACGCCTTTAAAGATCTTTTTTATTTGTCTGTTACAAATACTAGTTAATAGGAAATAGTTTTTACAAGAAGCAGTGAAATTGATTAGCATCCAAAGCATATCATCAGCTCCCTTCTCCACAAGTATTTAGGTATGTCATCCAACATTATAGGAATAAAACATCGGTCCCGTACCGCTTTCAAACTTTTTGTTGCAAATTGCACATTTCACCATCTTTAAATACTTTTATTTTAACTTTTAGGTGGAAACTTTCAAAAAACACAAGTTTATAACTTAACTTCACTTTGCCAATAAGAATGTAAACAAAACGAATAAGTTTGACAATTCGAGCTCAATTCGCCTTGGCATCAGCTGTTCAGAATATGAATCAGCTGTGCGCTTGCTATAACCTGAAGTAGATCAGCCTTGGTGTGGACTGTGTATACAGCAGCCATCGGCACTCCATACCACTTGTGTGGACATTGAATTCACACCGACACTTACGCTCTTTAGAAAACCACGCTCTTTTGCTTCGTTTTTTTGAATGTGCACAGAACAAAATTTTTCTTTCGTTTAGTCGTCCGCAAGACAGCGATGAAACAACATTATGTGCGCTGGTTGTGTATTTGTTTGTCTTACGTGCGGCAAAAAACAAGAACTCGTATGTTTGTATGAATGGTCTTATTTTGCAGCTGTTTTGTTTGCCGTTCATTCGTTGTTGAGCCACTGAAGAGATAACATCGTGCGCTAAGAAAAAAGGAGTTTATGGATGCAAATATGGATGGTAGAAATTTATGCGAGAAATATTTTTTATTTAAGAATGCCTTTGATGAAATGCAATGTTTAATTTGTTATACATCATTTAAAACGTCACGCGTAGACACTTTTAAAAGGCATTATGAAAAATTTCATATCAGCTATTCGGAATTACCGGGAATCGAAAGAGAGATAATCTTTAACGAAAAACGAAGTTCTGTGTTGCGAAAAGCAAAATTATGGGTTTCTGAAATGGAAGCAATGCAGGATGAAGAAAAGTTACAAAAAAACCAAAAAAAACTGAAAGCGACATTGTCAAGCATGATATCTTGTCATATTGCTAAACATGGAAAACCATTTACAGATGGGAAACTGATTAAAGAAATTTGCACTCAAATTTTTATGAAAATGAATTATGAAACTGACATTGTTCAATCTATTCCCATGTCCCCTAGAACCATAGGTAGACGTATAGAAGAAATAGCTTTCTCTATCGAGGCTGAAATTTGGAAAACTGTTAACAATTGCCAGTATTTTACCATTTCATTAGATGAAAGCATCGACATTAACGATTTATGTCAGTTAGTTATTTGCATACGAAGCGTAAATTCTGACTACATAGTGTTTGAATCAATGTTCTCCATCGAAAGCTTACAGGAAAATGTTACGGGTAAAAATTTATTTGATGTTGTAAATGAAAGTGTTTTTTCAAAATTAGACATGAGAAAGTTAATTGGAGTGTGTACGGATGGTGATTCCGTTATGACAGGTAAAACCTATGGATTTATAGGTCAATTAAAAAAACATGGGATCGAAATTTCATCTCTTCATTGCATTATCCACCAGGTTGCACTTGCTTCAAAGTTTTTGAGCAATCTTCCTGCCATGAAAACGGCAGAGAAAATAATCAACTTAATAAGAGGAGGACACCATTCTTTAAATCATAGAAAATTTGTAAAATTTTTAAAAAATACCGACGCCGAACATTGTGACCTTAAAATGTTTACAGAAGTAAGATGGCTTAGTCGGGGTGATAGCCTTATCAGGCTTTACGATTTAAGAGAAAGGGTACTAGAGTTTTTGGAAGTCGAAAACTTAGCAAATTCTGCCCATTTAGTAGAGGCCTTACAAGACAAAAACTTTCAAATCGACCTAGCTTTTCTAACAGACGTAACCAATTTCGTGAATAAACTCAATCTTCAGCTTCAAGGAAAAAATAAAACTATTTATAATGTATATAAAAGCATTCTTCAATTCAAAATAACACTTTTTTTACTATTAGCCGATGTTAAAGAAGAAGTTTATTCAAGCTTCCCGAAAACATCCTATTTTGCCAATATTAACAGCTTACAGAAGAATGAACACATTGAGATACTAGAAAGCCTTATAAATAATTTTGAAAATAGATTTAAAGACTTAGAAGAATTGAAGCCATTGATGGATATTATTGAGTCATACAAAAGTTTTCTTCTACATATAAAAATTAAAGTGTTTATTTTTCTATCAAAATATCCACTATATATTAAAACAAGGACCAATCTTTATCAAATGCTGAAAAAAAATTTACCTATAATGGTCCAGAAAACTAGAATGGAACTTATTTATTGAAAATTTCATTTTCATGAACTTTGAACGCCCACTATTTTTGTGAAGCCAATCTATAGTCCACCTGTTGTAACGATGTTTATCTTTATTAATTTTGAATTATAAAATTAAATACTTATATTTATATCATTACAAATAATTAGTATCAGGTGGCATTCGAAATAAATTTGTTTTTAAGACTTTAAATCAATTAAAAATTGTCCTCCCAATTGTATTGCAACTTTCCTCACGGTGAATTATTTACAAACTATACCACGAGTTTAACAATTAAAACTGCATGATAAAAATATCGTTACAAGTCATTCTCGTGAATTTTAAATAACATGTTTCAGAAGGCAATGTTTAAAAACTTATTTATTTATCTGCAATCTTTGTTTTTGAAACATAATATGAACAATGAAACGCCATTTATCAGACGCTGAAAAAAGAAAAGTTAAAAAACAATATGAAGAAGTTATCAACCAATAGAAGGGAGCATTAGATAAATTTATGATCACTCTAGGTAATTCCGTGGACACAACAAAACAGATGCACTTAACGCTTCCACCAGCCGACAAAATAAGTTTGCTGAAACTCTTGGTTTAGAAGAAAGCATAAGTGAAATAACTGTAGACAAAGGCAGGCAAGATATGCCGATGGAAAATATCGATAATAAGTCGCAAAATATTTCATTGGAAATAAAATTAATGTGGATTTATACGGCAATAGTCAAACCAATACTTCTCTATGGTATCGTAGTTTGGTGGAGGTCCCTCCAAAAGAAATATATTCTGAATTCCTTGATGAAAATTCAAAGATCAGCACTGATTAGCGTTAATGGGGCAATGCGCACGACGTCAGGTACTGCACTTAGCGCTATACTGAACATCTTTACTCCTGATATCATGGCCGAATCGGCAGCCGTTACATCCCTGGTGAGAATCAGAGATTGTGGCGTTTTGATATCGGGACATTCCGGATACACTGAATTACTACACCGGATCAACTCTATTCCCGTAAACACGGACTACTGTATCCTCTACCTTCTACCAGCGACAAATCTAAGGACTTCTATTCCGAATAGGAATACCTGGGAAAAGTCACTGAAAGGTGATACCAGTAGTATCAGATTTTTCACGGATGGATCAAAGTTGGACGAGAAAGTGGGCTATGGGGTCCATTCACCGCACCTAAATATAAATATCTCCTTCAAGCTGCCTCATCACTGTAGTGTATTTCAGGCAGAAAATTACCACCATACTGGAGGTAGCTGAACTACCGAAAAGTAGTGTCACAACCTTCCGGAGAATATGTGTCTACACAGACAGCCAGGCTGCCATAAAATCCCTGGAAGCCATGTTTGCTACGTCCCTCACGGCGAAAGAATGCCACTCATCGGGTGATGGCAGAGTATTTTGACATCAGGCTCATCTGAGTACCGGGACACAGCGACATTCCAGGCAATTGCGTAGCGTATGCGTTAGCTAGACAGGGCACTACGGCACAGGTTCTTCCGGCAAAAGAAGGTGTTAGTATGCCAATCTCTACCTGCCGTTAGCAGATCAGGCAATGGGCCATAATATGTTCAAGGACAAGTGGAGACTTACTTCAACTTGCAAACAAGCCAGGGTCCTCTGGCCACAGGTGTACAGTAAGAGGACTAGGCAACTACTTAACTTGCCGAGAGGCAGGGTATCCACAATGATAGGAACACTTACGGGACATTGTCTTGTAGGAAAACACGCCCTCAGACTGGGACATAGAAACTCCACTCTCCACGAGGTAACGACGAAACACCTTCTCTTGGATTGCCCTGCTCTGAAGTAGAAGTAGGATATTCGGAACACATCTAGTTGGCACCGTAGCCCTACAGGATATTCCTGTAGGTCTTATAGACAAATTTATTGAAAGGGCAAATTGGCTGGACGACTAGTCGATAGTTGCTATGGAGGAAACTGCAGGTATCACAATGGGCTTGTATAGCCTAAGTGTGCTAGACAGCGTGCTGTCTTGTAGCCTTTTCAACCAACCAACCAACCAAATAAAATTAAAACACATTTTCTCTGGCCTAATGTATTAAGAATAAAAATGGTTGAATTTCTCATTTGTAATAAACTAATAAATATTGGCCATATTAGTCAAATTAAATCGATATATAAACACGGTGATTGCATTGCTATAGGAAAAGGTTGAGTGAAGAATGTGAAGAAATAACGTGGATAATTTTTTCCGAAACATCCAAAATATATATTGCTATCCATGAAAATTATTTTTGGGCTCAAAATCCAAGTTGACAAATGGGTTTCAAAATTGGAAACATCTTGGAGCTACTGTGTCCGGCCATAAAAAATCAAAGCAGCATGTCGCCTCAATGTGGACACTCTATAAGCCCTCCATGGTTTCAAATTGCGTCAATGCACAAAATGCGTAAATTGTAATGCAAAACGAAAGGTTTTGGAGAAACATTTTACGAAGATTTGTATACACAATAAAATTCCTTGAAATTAAATGTAGAGGACATAACGAGAGTTAAAGATCTTCCAGTATGATGGTTTTTTAAAGTCATACTTGCACGAATACAGTTGCTCGAATCATTACTTTTACATTAAGACTTTTACTTATAGCTTCCATAAGGACTTATCTGTTTAAATTTCCTACTTTATGATTTTGGTTTTACCCATAAAGTTTGTTCTAAAAAAAGTTGCAGTTTTTGTTTATTTTATCACTGTTTACTTACACGTCTGTCTCGCCTTGCATTCAAATAAAAACTAAAAGCTCAGCAAACTGCAACGCGTCAATTGTCCATCCAAGATATATTGATAAGGTAGAAGTACAAAACATCGAAAAATGCCTACCCATATGCGTTTTACGCACACTTTTGTGATGGTTTGGTTTTCCCAAATATAAAATGTGTGAATTCATTAGTGGCTATGACATCATTGACTAATTTTGTCGGCAGGGCGAAGTCTGCCGGCTCAGCTAGGAGTTTAGATAAAAAAGCCATAGATATGAAAGAAACTATGAAACCAAATGTGGAAATTATTTTAAAAATATTTTATACCATGCCAATCTCAAACGATTCTGGAGAAGGATCATTTCTTGTCTTAAAAGAGTAAAGAATTATTTAAGAAATTCAATGACAGAAAGAAAGTCTCAATACTATTGCTGTATTGCATATAGGTAGTGATTTACTTAAAATTATTGATTTTAATGATATAATTTACAAGTTTGCAAGCAGACAGTTGTCCGAGGCCTTCGGCCACGAACTGTCCCTGCAGGCTGTGTCAGAGACACGGCCATTAAGTTTAACGTAGAATACGCCATCCGATAAGACAGAAAACATATATAACAATAAATGATAAATAACATAAGCAACTTAATTTATTTATTTGACAGTTACTTTTTTGTTGTTGTTGTTGTTGCTTTCTTGTATTTCGTGTAGGTGCCATTTTGATTAGTAGTTTTTATTTTAATTTACTAAACAAACAGCATCAAGCAGCATTGTTATTTTGCTTACTTGGCAGCACTTTCATTTACCATAAAAATGTATGAATTAATTTTTTCATATATTTTTTATAATTATATATCCATGTTACATTCAAATTCACATTTAACATTTTGTTTCACTTAAATACATAAGTAAATATACGAAATTTCAATATTTCATCAATCAAAACAACAGCAGAAGGTTTGTGTCCACACTGAAACAGCAGCATAGTTTGTGTTCACGCTACAAACTCAAACACTCAACCAAACACCACACATATGTTTGAGTGTATGTGTTTAAACAATTTTCATTTGAGAAATTTAAATATTAGGAAGATATCAACCAATATGAAATGTATATCAAACGAAAGATAACATCTTCATTTACCTACAAAAAAAATTTTAAAAAAAGTTATCTCGCCGTTTCCTCATAATCAATAAAATAAAGATTACAACAATAACAATCTGACATGACTCCCTATACCGTAAGGTAAGGCGTATTCCACGCCAAAATTTTCTGTATTTTAATAAGTACTTAAAGTAATTAAAGTACGTTTTTAAGGTTTATAAAATTTTGGATTATTTCAACAAAAATGTAGTTATTTTTTGATTATTTTTAAGGGCCCAATATTTATTCTGCGCCCTGGGCCACAACCAACCTAAATCCGCCTCTGGTGAAGGCGACACATTATCTCCTTGTTTGTCATTACCATTCAACCAACCTTTAACCATATCTCTTTTTATCGATAAAGTTGCAAGAACATGGAACGATTTAGGATTATGTGCCCATTTAGATCTAAGGCGAACAATCGCATTGTGGCTATATTTTTCATTTTCGGAATCCAAAATTTTACAACTACATATATTAATTATTAATAAACCATTTGTTAATACTCGTATAACAACAAACCAGTTTTTGGATAGTCTCTAATATCTTCTTCATTTGACGATGGATAATCACAATACGTTGTAAGGAATTTTGAGACATTTTGTCCTGTTAGTATAGTTTTTTACTACAATGAATTCTAAATTGTAAATGCAAAAGTTGTATTTGAAATTACAGTTTTTATCTAAATACTTGGGTATCAAAACACATTTTAATGAACATTTTTAAGAGAGAGAGTTATTGAAAGAAATTGTTCATATAGAGACCCAAATAAGAATATATATTTACAACATTTTACACAATTAAAACAAATTCTACAAACATTTTACTTGAATTTAAAAAAAAGGATTTTTGGTAAACCATGGCAGGTTAAAAAAAATCAAAATCCTCATTTATTACAATATTAAAGCGTTGATTTAAAATAATTTAATGATTTTGTTTCAATATTTCCCCGCAATTCTGTAAATTTTAATATAAATTTGATATAAACAAAAAAAATTTTAAATACACTTCAAAAATTTATCATTTTGGTGCAATGGGTAGAGTGCGCTCAGACCACCTTACATTTCTTTCGACGGCAGCCAAACGATTAAAAAGCTCTTCAATAAAAACATCACCGTTCGGGACCGGGGTAAAATTGTAGGTCCCAATCAGTGAGTTTAAAAATAGAAAGCGCACAGCTCATTGATTGTGAGAAGCTCCCCTCTCTCCCTTCATGGGATGTAATGGCAATATTAATATTATTATTATAACCATAATATGGTTGATAGCGGGCAATGCATTCAAAAATAAATCTTATGGTTGATAGCGAAATAATAAATATTAAAAAAAGTGCTAAAATTGATTTTTTCTATCCAAAATTTGTGCTACAAATGCAGCTGTCATCAGTGAACAGTTTTCCATCAAAAAATGATTTTCAAGAATTTGGTTCATAGCGGGTATTGAATATAAGGTCTCGATACATTAGGAATCTGATATATTCAACCTCGACCTGGCGAAAACAATAAATTATTCTCTGTGGAAAACATGGGTAGAATAAAAAAGAGGAGAAAATGAATCACCATATTCGAAAAAATTATAACTTCTGGAAAAAACTAAAGGCTGCTAGATTTATAAAGCACTTGGATGAGTTATTTACTCCAAATTAATTTGTGCCCAACAATGCCGGTATTCAATCTTAAATATCTGCATTCCTGAATCAAATGCATCAACTTGATTTGCCCATAAGAAAATTATCAAAATCGGTAGTGAAAGGACGCATACGCAAACCCAATAATAGTCCTGGTTATACTGTAGTTGCTCCCAAATCTCTAAAAGAATTTATAAAAGAAGGTATCTCTCTCTTAAGATATATTAACAAAGCATGTCTCTTATAGATATGAAAAATCTGTTTCCTCACCATCGATTTTGATTTAGTAAAAAAAAACTTGGTACCATAGAACAAATTTACAGGCTCGTGGAAACGATAAATCCATCTTTTGGAAAAGGACTGTACTGCACTGCAGCATTTCTCGAAATCTCTCAAGCATTTGATAGCGTTTGGCGTGCTGGCTTACTATACAATTTAAAGAAAAGGCTTCCCATTAACTATTATCTCTTTCTCAACTCATATATTTGTAATCGATATTACCATGTCAAGGAAAATTATGAATTTATCAAACTAAAGCAAGTGTACCAGAAGGCAGTACCCATGTACCCATAGAGGCAAATACACTAGTAGGCATAATTATTTTGACATGTGGCAATATTGGCTTTTCGGTGATTGTTTTTGTTCAATCTTCATATAACGGAACTGTTTTGCGTTTTAGTTTTTGTAAACATTATAAGTAATAACCATACAAACTATTTTGTGAAATTACTTTTATATTATTTTTTTGCAGTAAAAAAAATGTAACGTTGAAGTATTTTTCTTTCATACTATTTTCGTTTTTAGTTAAAATTCTGAACATTTTAGTCACTGTTTTTGATTTATTTACCATTCTTTATTTAAAATATTACAAAAGATTGTGTTTTAATTCATCAACGTGGTAAAACCATCTGAATTAAGATACACTACCAGAACAGAAATTGTGACAAAGTATAACTTGGGTATTTCCGTTATTAATATTGCGACAGAATATATTTTGCCACGACAAACAATTTTTAGGACCGGCTGATCGTTCGAAAATTGAAAAACGACCCACTTAAAACACCTAAAACTGAGGCTTTGGAGTGGAATAAAACTAAAAATAACCACATTGGTGAAAGAACAATTCGTCGTCGTCGAACTGCAGCCAATATGAAGACATACTTTGCCAAAACAATCCCTTTTATTACCCCAAGAAATAAAATAAAGCGTTTAGAATTCTCCAAAAAGTACATTAACAAACCTGCTCCGTTCTAGCGTAATGTGCTGTGGACTGATGAGAGTAGTTTTGAGTACCACTCATCACAAAAAAAGTTTTTGTCAGATTAAATCTAAAAATCCGTAAAAAAATAGTAGCACCTATATGCCAGAAAGTAAGCCATGGAGGCGGATGATTGAACCAACATCAATATTTAAGAATTTTGAAAGAATGTGCATTTCCCTCTGGCGATAGATTAATCGGAGAAGCATTAATTTGTCAATAGGATAATGCACCGTATCATAAAAGCCGCATGATCACAACGTTTTAAGCTGAGACTGGTGTTCAAACTCTGGATTGGCCACCCCAAAGCCCATATTTGAATGTAATAGAAAATGTCTGGTCATACATAAAGCAATATAGATCCGCAGATTTGACAAGAACGAGGGATCACAGAAAGAAAAGTACGCCATGGTATCGATGACACACTTACATGACCCTGTTGACATTTATTGTATGAAAGATAACATAAACGGGATGAAATCTGACTTCTATTATATGACAAGTGACATAACCATTTTTTGTCATATTTTCAGTATCATAAATATTATGACTAAGTTGACATTAATGCAATGACATATTTTATATTGTGAGAACAAAATAAAAAAAAGAACAGAGTAGGTATCACTACAATACCCGGTCAGTATGGTAATAAAATTCTAATTTATACATATATTTTTCAGTTCGTGGGAGACACACATCCGCACAACTGTCGTATTACTCACATTCAAAGAAGTAAATTTGTTTCCTGGTTTTTGTATTTAGATGGCCAATTTCTGCCCTTTAATTCATTTGTAAGAGCATTAGATATATGCTTCAAAGTTTTTCATATATTTAATGTGAAATATCCGAGAGAATGCTCCCAAGTGCGGCTTTTTCTTGAACAATTCCTTTATGACTTGGACAAAACCAGTGAGAAGTCGTCCAAAGTTTTACTTCTAATAAAAGAATTGCAAGATAAGGAATAATTTTGTATTAACAATATTAAATTAACGGTATCTGTTCCTTAATAATTCAACCTTGCACTTATTTTTTCCTAAAAAATATTGATTCTATTAAATAATTTTTGTGTTTTGACCCGTTCTTTGGTCAATTTTTCAAAATATAACGAATTAACATTTTTTTCTAAACAATTCTTTATATCGTTTTTTGACTTACGTTAACTTTTACATGTTGTTATGATTCCTTATAATTAAAAAAATTTTCTTTGGTGTTGACAGAATTTTAATAATGAAAAACCAACCACTTGTGATGAGGTAGGAAAAAAGCCTACGAAAAGTCAAGGGGAAAACTGAAATAAATTCGTTTTATTTCATTGACCAGAGAACGCGTAAAAACTCAAAAATTATTATGTTAAATAATAATAAATATTTTTTGGGTAAAAATAAGTGCATTGTTGAATTATTATTAATTAATTATTATATATTATTTAATTTTTATATCAAAATACTGTCACGTTTTAAAGATATCCCTGAAATGGAACTGTCATGTTTAAACTATATACCTGAAATGGATTGTAATTTAAAGTTTTTATTTTAAATTCAAATAATTAATATTTATATTAAAATACTGTCATGTGTATTTCATTGGGCCAATGTCAATTGGCGATTGCATTACAATGGTTATAACAAGAGGTTGTTCTGACATAGTACCAGTTAAATATTGACATTAAATCCATGACAATCAATCATGGTTTAATGGCATATGGTCATATCATCCATGACAATAAGTCATTGTATCCAACACATATTGGTACACCATCCATGACAATAAGTCATTGTATGAAAGACATTTATCATTGAATCAACCATGAAGTGTCATGTTTTACCCTACCTTTACATAGCACCAATGACAAGTGTCATTGCGGTGAAGACAGACCTGACATTAATACTACGACCGGCTCATGTAAGAGTTGACATGGAACCAATGATATGTGTCATGACGTCAAAATCAATGTCATTTGTCATGTAATCCATGTCAGATGTCATTCACATTACGGCGGCTTTTCTATGAGTGATCAAACAATGACAGTGATCGCGAATGCGAACGAGATTTCAGAAGATTTCTTCATTCGTTGGTTGATTCTGTTCCAACCCCTCTTCAAAAAGTATTAAATGCTAAAGGAGGATATAATTTTTATTAACCTGAATAATTATAATCAATTTTTCTGTAGCTTAAAATTCTATCTCTTTTTATATATTCTATGCAAAAACGTCAAAATACTTATACCACATACTGAATTCTCATAGTTTTAGTTTCAATTACAAAAATTAACAAAACACATTTGAAATATATATTTTTTTTTGTTTTCAAATAAATTACAATATTTTTTACTACTATAAATATTTTCAATTATAGTAGTAGTACATTTACGCCAGGATCGGAAATAACAAAAGACAACACGCAACTGATATGTCAAAATTATATCTCAGTTTGACCAAATGATTAGACGATCAAAGTCGATGAAAAACCAAAGTCTAAGTCACGTTTACTCTCAAACTTGAAACTTACCATCCCATAACTCTAAATGAAGAACAAGTACCACAGGCAGAGGAAGTGAAATATCTCGGCATATCTTAAAATACGAAACACATGGATAAAACATATCCAGACAAAAAGAAAAGCCCTCGTCAGTCTATTGAATAAATTCAATTCTCATTAACCTCAGATCTCCACTCTCGCTCGAAACAAAACTACTGATTTACTTATGTATGTATCACCAAGCCGACGGACATATGGAATTCAGCTATGGGGAACACCCTCGCACTCTTATTTGGAAATTCTACATCGGTTTTAATCAAAAACACTTTGAGAATCTCAACTGCTCTGTCACCAGATTCCCATTCTCGTCCTTGTAGGAGGGCAGCCCATTATTAGGCCCGTTATTCAAGCTTCTTACCCTCTGGAAAAACTTTCAGGATTCACCATTGATCCTGCTCATTTCGGTTTTTTCACTCTCTCTCTGCTCCCACTGCCATTTTTTCCGCCTAAATTGTTGGTTTTCCTCCCTTCTCAGCTTCTTGTACCGCTCACTCGCAGCACACGTTGTAACTGACTGTTACGTTGCCATACGTGCAGCGTCATTTTCATCAGTTGCAATGCGACATTCCTCGTCGTACCATGGCTTATCCTTCTGTGGTTTTTGATAGCCAAGTTCAGTCCTTGCTGCGGTTTCCAAAGAATGGGAGATGTGCTTCCACTGCGCATCTGGGTCTTCGGGAGGGGGTATTCAGCTCTAGCAGGAAGCCCGTGTCCGGCTTCGTACGTTTTTCGCCCTGCTCAGTCCTGTGCGACCTTACGCAGCCACCAGGTAATGATCCGAGTCGATATTGCACTAGAAGAGTGCCCGCCACCTATTACCAAGTTATCAATCTGGTTCTTCGTCCGCTGATCAGGAGATATCCAGGACGCCTTATGAATGTCCTTATGCTGGAATCGTGTGCTACTAACTACCACGTTCTTTGCAGCGGCGAAGACTATCAATCTTATTCCATTATCGGTGGTGGTATCATGTCGACTGTAATTACCGATGGTTGGTCGAAAGACACTTTCCTTTCCTAATTTGGCATTAAAATCGCCTAGAACAATCTTAATGTCGTGGTCAGGCCACATTCCTCTAGACGCTCATAAAATGTTTCTTTGACCTTATCGCTTTGATACGAATTGTGGCTATGCGGTCACTGACTGGGTTGAACCTTGAAACTAGGTGTCACAGTCTCTTGCCAACTATAAATCCGCACCCAAATTCGTGCCTTCGCTCATGGCAGCTGTAGTAAATATCGAAGTTGTCGCTGTGATGTCAGCTTTATATTTTCCGAGGACATCCGGCAGTTGGAAAGTGGCACCAATCCTGTATCTCGATCGCTCATTCCAGGTACATATCCTTAAATCATGGTCCTTGTAACTTTTGAGAGGGTCGTCAGCAGTTGGGGGTTTCTTTGTTCATTATTTTCTAGGTATATAACGGTGGCGGGAGGCAAACCCAGCCCACCGTGGTTTGCATTTTACCTACTGCCAGGATGATTATGTTTCAGCCGCCCATTAAGGATCAGACGCTGACCAGAATGCAGTGTGTCGAAACTGGATTTTGGTTTCTTCAATTTTGATCCGCCGTTGGCCAGGGGTGTTGGCTCATCCGCCTTCAAAGGACAGAAGAATATGTCCATTACTTCGAAGAGCTTCAGTGACGGGGTCACCTAATAATCCTGAGTCGTATCAGTGATCGCATTACCACTCAGGTTGCTCATTCGTTTCGCCTTCTCACTTTAGCTAGCTAACGGAGGTTTCCGATATGCCATTGCCCAGGACATACTGCGTGGATGTAGTGAGCTGCGTGGACTGCCCAATGAAGGAGTCATTTCTCTGATGTACGAATGTAATTTAAATTTGATTGTTTACTGTTTTTTCTCTCGTTTATTTTACGAAATGTTTTGTTAGATGTTCGATGTACCAATTCGTAATATATTTATACTTATATAATTGTTCCTTAAGAGATATTTAAAAAAAACGTTTTGTTTATTTTACATAAATTGTTGTTTATTTTAAACTAATTCGGTAATTTTTTTTTGATAAAAACAAATTAATAATTTCAATTAAAACTGGTTTAAAAAACGAAACCATAAAATAAAATGTGTAAATAGTTTGCCATTGATACTATTATTGACTTGTTAATTCAGTGTTATTATGTATTGTTGTTTCTGAAAGGGAGGAAAAACTTTTTAACAAAAATTGTACATTCAAGTATTACCTTGTGTAGTTCTATTTCATAAGATATAGTTGATAGAATATAAGATACTGTACTGTCGTGAATGTCCTTTACGTCTTTTCGCGTTAAATAGGATTTATTGTGACACGATAGCAAAAGGCAAATGATGAAATTGGTGCACACCAACCGTTTAAAATTGTTTTGTTTCCTCCGGAGTAGATGTGGGTTGAACCACTGGATATGCCAAATCTGTTATACAAATAGAGGATCCAGAATTGGTTTGGGACTTTGAAATATGATCTTGAAAATATTGTTCGCAATGCATCATTTTCGCAACATATTTGCTACAGTCATTGTAAGTGCATTTGTATGTACTGTTTCCTTTTTTGTTCTGCGCAAATCGAAAATGTTTTGAAACAAAACTTTCATGTGGTAAAAATATGCTACAGAGATAACAATTAAATTTTTATTAACACAAATATTGACACGGAACAAAAACACTACCGAACTTCATTGAACGTGTTCACTAACTGACGCTAAGTTTACACTGCTTGTATCAGAAAGAGAGTAAAAAGAACATAACGGTAAAAAACGTAAAATGCAATTCGTGAGTATGTAGAATAGAGAGGGGAAGAGAATGAAATGGATTTCTTTTCCCTCTCTCTCCTACTAAGTAATACGCAATAACTTTGTTTTACGACTTTTCGTGCACATTTCGTTTGAACGTGTTCACAAACTGACGCTAAGTTTACACTGCTTGTATCAGAAAGAGGGAAAAGAGAACATAACGGTAAAAAACGTAAAACGCAATTCGTGAGTTCGTTGAATACTTTTTTGTAGTTGTACAAATTTTTGTTGAAGGCGTCAGATAATTTTTTTTTGTATGGAATTTGTTTCGTTGGTTTGTTGGAGTAGTAATAAAGCGCCGCAGGCAAAAAAAGTCTTTGGAAAGAATCGCGTGATTTTTTTCAAAAATTTTTTATTTATTCTAATTTTTAAAAAGGGTTTACTTTTAAAAGTTTTAAAAAGAAATATTTAATTTAATTGGAATATGATAATGGTATTCGGAATTTCGTTTTTTGTTTGTTTTCTGGAAAAAAGTACGTTTTCCAATTTCAAATTTAAAATTCAATTTTAACTGCATTTATTTCATACTACAAAAGGTTTTCCTCAAATCTTTTGATACACATACATACCAATATGACGCATGCTAAATTTCACCATCCTTGGAATTTTGGAAATGTAACCCAATTATATTAAAATTTTCCAAAATGTAAAATTGCATCTCGTTTTGCTTCAATTGAATTACGGGACGTGAATGGGTCAATTGTTTTTCCTGTAATTGTGTATGTGTATACTATTCTACCCATTGAACGAATTTTTTAGCAACCAAATCCTGTAGCTCCAACTTTTTTTCTGGCCCGGCTTAATATACATGCAATAATAAATTGTTCGCAATAACATTTAGTTTAGCTATAAGTCGATAATTATCTATATTATTTTTTCTGCATTCTTTCAAGATAGGTTCACTTGCACAAATTTTCCACTTCGCAATGAATTCTCTTGAACTATGTTACTTATGGAAAATATACATTAGAGGTTCACAAATTGTATGCTTACATTACTTTAGAAAATGTGGAGATATTCAAAAAATAGCAGATTTCTTTGAATCATTTAATTTATCAATGGCAACAACTATTTCTTCTTCACTGATTGCCTTATTTCCAATATCTATACAAGATTAACTGCTGTCCAGATACGAAGAATTCAATACTGGATACATAACCATACATAACTAGCTTTGAAAAAGTCAGCAAACAAATTTTACTGTTTCCTGTAATAACTTTGAAACAACATTATTGTACCGCATTCCATTCTGCTGAATAAAAGTCCAACACATTCTTGCATTTGATTCAATATAGATTTCTGCTCCCAGCATATGCTGCTGAAGACATAAACCTCTCCAGTTTAAAAAGACCTACTAGTTGCTATATACAAAAATTTGACATTGTCGAAAACAAAAATGACGTTTGTTGAAATCTAAAAATCAGTTGTCGTGATTCAGAAAATCTACTCTTTGTATGTAGTGGTGTATTTTTTTTTCTGTGTGAAATCCCCGAATCATGAAAGGTTATCACCGAAAATCCCCAAGCAACTACTAGTCATCACCAAAAATATGTACTATGTTAATCCACAGGGCCGTATTAATTAACACGGCGTTTACATACAACTAAATCGTTATTTGACATTTTTACTAACTGTAGCTGTAACTAATTCTATAATCCATATTAATTTACAGTTTTATCTGCAGTTCCTGGGGAAATTTAACATTAAAAATGTTGCCATTTCTGTTTCCCGATATATCGTGAATGTTTTAAAAGGTTATATGGCCCCATTACTTGAAAGATCGACCGGAAATTGGATTTTCAGTATGCGCCACATCCGAGCCAGATGCGGCGCCTACGTACCCCACATTATACACCTACACTAATGGCATAAAATTAGCTTTTTAATAAATTTAATTTTCAGTTTGAAATTATTTTATTTTAATTTAAAATTCTGCACATCAAAATCATTCTTTATTTTGGTTGTTTTGTGCCAAAATACGGCATCACAGAGAATGACAAGGACTAAACGCAAGTTTTAATAATAAATACTTAATATATAATACCACAACCAAAAAATTTATCACAATTTTTACAACAAAAGCCCCTAAATGGGCAACTGTTTCAAATTTGTGACAGAGAGAGAGAGAGAGACGAAGCCAACGACGAATTTGTATTGCCCCTTATTTAGAGTGTGAGAGCTTATGTCTCCCTTCGCTCTCCTGCAGCTATACATGGGTGAACAAGACATTGCGGCAAAATGACTGACTGTGCCAAAATGGCACAGTATAGTGTATAACGGCCAAGCCCTAACTGATTGGTACACTTTCATAGTCAGTGTTTACATTGGCAATAATTGCTTTGGCAATTGTTGAGTTTGTTGGTGAGAAAGGTAAGAGGAATGGAACGGGGAAAATACTTGCCCGTACTCGGCAATTCGTTTTGTTCTTCTCATTCGTAAATTTTTAGTAATGGCGGCAGCAGAATAATTTGACATTTCTTTTCATTTACTCATTCGTAAAAATTTCACACGAATAGTCTGCATATGTCTCAGATTTATACGAATGTCAGAACTGACTCAGAAGCAGTAATAATAAAAATAAAAATTGCCGAAACAGAATTGCCATAGTGTAAACACTAATGGCAAGTTCAAAAGAGAATCGTAAACAACTGCCTAAGCAATTATTGCCAATATAAACTCTGACATAGTTCCCACAAATGTGTAAAATTTAAAAAAAAATGGGAAGAGATTGCATTTTATCAGGTGATCTGAGTCCCCGAATTGGAAATTATCCAATTCGTGTTATAAAGTATATTGGCTAATTGTAAAAACAGGATAAGCCACAAAATCAAAATACTGAGAAAATCGCCTTTGAAGTTTGAAATAAATGCAGAAAATAGGGATTTGATGAAATCATGATATGTATATTTGTATTTAGTGTTTAAGGAAGACTACTATCACATACCCGTCGCTGTTTACCCAGAAAACTTCGGAATTCGATATTTACAAAATTGTGGCTTATCCTGTTATTGCATAAATTTTATTTAATTTATTTTACTTTGAATATCAAAAGATTTGTTATTTTGGTTGAAATAAAGTGGCTTATCATGTTTTTGCAGTTAAAAATTTATTAGTTTTATTTGTAACAAAAATTAAATGAGATAAATATTAAAAAGTTATTTATTACATTAAATAATTTCTATAAATTCTAATTCAGGTTCAGCAGAAGACGGCTCCAAACCGTTGTAGACGGAATCATAAATTGGTGGAATATATGGTAGTAAGGATTTTAAGTTGTGTACTTTTTTTGCCGCTAGTTTTAAGAATTCTGTGTATTTTTTTTTCAAACCATTTAAAGTCCCTTTTTAAAATACTTACTTCCTTATACTCTCCTTGTATTGAATGCTGTACAAAAATTGATCTCGTATTTTCTGCTTTAAAGTTAAATGTGTATACACCAGAGAAATCCGTTTTGCACCTATCGGTAGTAATTGAATTTTTATTAATGCCGGCCACCAATGGGCCGAAATTTAAAAAATGAGCTTGTTACATAATTGTGACAACAAATGGAGTATTTTTATTTGCTTCTTTAATAACATTGTGCCAACCTTCGGAGAAGTAGATTTCCGGAAAATATTCCTTATGTCTCTTCTCTATTAAAGCGAAGTCTCTATCAGAAGGCAAATGGCTGTGAACACTAACTAGGAAATGATGTGTTATAATTTTAAACCTTCCTTCTTTGACTAATTGCATCCACAAAGATATCACTAGCCAATTTTTGTTCTGCCCAGGGCAATTATCCGTCAAACCTACAAGATCGTCAACGTCGGTTTTGGTGTTTAGATACTTAAGTAGCACGGAAGCAACTCGTTTAGCCACATTTTCCGTTCAAATAATCATAACAACTTTGATGCAGGAAAATGCAGGTCCATTTGTTAGTTTTGGAATTGGCAAATCTTGCTGCAAATCGAAAGATATAACCAATTTTGTATGCGTATGCTGAATTGAATATTCGTTCTTTGATTTAAGCAAATCTTGCATTGCTGCAGCGCTGCCTTTATGTTCATTTAAAATAATAGTCAGTTGTTCGGCTTCTTTGTCATCATTTTTTTATTGCAGGTATAATCTTGATGTTCGTCTCAACACACATCTTGCAGGTGTCAGATTTGGGGAGTTTAAAACCTTATATACATATATATAGTTATAGTCGGTGCAAAATATCTTTCGGTAAATTAATTAATTAATTCAATTTTCTTCACACCAAGGAACATAGCTTTGACTGTACAAACTAGCAATGGTTATATCTTTGTTCAAATAAGTTTTGTGGATGTTATTGGCTCTGCTGTAATGACTCTGGTATTTTGGTGTCATATTTACATGATTTGTTACAGAATCAGTTTGTTCACGACTCAGTCTATTAGGTCTACTTCCATGCTTACCTCTACCATCTGATTTAGAAACAGCAGCTCTGGCTTTCTTAATTTTGATAATATTGTCAAGCCTTCCTCTTGAATTCTGAAGACCATGTAAGTTCATGAACTCTTTTTTGCAAATTTTAACATGGGCACCATCAATTTTATCGAAATAACGAGCTGAGAATTTCCTTGAAGACTGCTGTCTTTTAGTTTTCTGTTTATACGACCTCTTCTTTTTTCCTACGTGAATGCAACCAAAGAGGTAGCTGTTTTGCAGATCATAAGATCCAACTTTCCAAAACTGGTTAAATATGAGTTCTTCGGTATTATTAAGCTTCTGTCTACAATATTGTTCGCTACCACAAGGTGGTCCTAGTTTCCGTGCGACAACAGTTTTCATAGTTTTTGGACAAAAATACTCATGACCAGAGTTGCGCTTTCTTTTCCTCTTATTCCGGTCATACTTATCTTCATTTCGAGCTCTGCAGCGAAATGCGGTATTATTCTTAAGCGATTCGTCTTCGATTGCAACACACATTTTTCCTGAATAACAAAAACATTATAAGCCACAAAAATTTAAATACTCTATTTTTATTGCTATAACATGATAAGAAACCATCCTCTGTCGGCAAAAAGTCTTTGTATATCACGCTGTCATCAGTATCTTCAACCAAATAATCACTTCCACTGCTATCTTCATCAGAATCCATCGTTTTGTACTACGGTCTTTTTAATTGATGTGGCTTATCGAGTTTTTAACAAAAAAAAAATATGAATAAAATTTAAATGTAAAAAGTGACACTTGCGGCTAGGTCAGAAATTAAACGGGAAATAGTTAAAATATTTTCAGGGGACGTTGCGATGGCGTAAAGTAATTGAATGAACTGATAAAACCACTTTTTGAGATCGTGTTGCTTATCATGTTTTTACAATAAGCCCCACATATGTTCATCATGACACGTCGTTTGAGCCCCATATTGTCCAACAAATAATAATTTTATTTTTCGAAAATATACTAGAAATCGAAACTTCAGCGGCCGGTAGGGGACTAAAAGTACCCTCGTATAAAAAAAGTTTGACGTTTCCGTAATCAGCTCTTCATTACGCGTCGTTTGAGACCCCCTCTCAAAAAAAGTTTTCAGTACATCCTAATGTTTAATGAGTAATATGAATTGAATTTTTTATTTTCAGAAAATTATTTTGTCAAACCGGAATGTTTGATTTGTCAACGTGCGTTGATACTCATGAAAAAACATGAATCTTAAGAAGTGAATAGAAATCATAAATGTACTTTATGTTTCTATACACAATTAAAATAAAATAAATATTCAGTGTTGAAATTGTAAATAAAAAAAATATTTTTGTTTCTATCTCTTTCATTTAGGAAAGATTAAATATAATCTTTCTATTTATTTGAAATAAAATCTTACTTTCCATTATTTTGAATAAATAAAATTCAAAGACAAATTGTACTTATATTTCTATTTCAAAACAAGATATAAAAATAAATTTTTGCTAAATATAAATAATCAATTTTTTGGAATTTTTGGGGAAAAAAATAAAGGATTAAAAAAGTAATAATAGTCAAAAAGTAAAAAGTAATAAGTAATATAGTATACGTTGCCTATCGCCAGTGATGCCAATTTAGCTCTTTTAGGGCTAGATTTAGGACTTTTCGCCCTGCAAAACGCGAAGAAAATTTCAATGGCCCTTTTTTTGGAAAAACGCGTAATGTGGGCGCGTTTTGAGTTTTTATTCAGCTCTTTAGCCCGTTTTGTATACAACACCAATTTATTTTTATTGTATTTTGGGCATTCCCGTTGTAATATGACATTTTTGTTGATAATGGTGTTGAACAATTATTAATTTATATTGATACATTACTGTGAATGACGGGCGAAGTATTTTCACAAATGTACTCATCTTCATTGACCACACATGCTAAGTTTGCTTCTGTTTTTGTTATTGCCGAAAAATATTGCAAGGTATGGGAAGCATAATCCACTTTTAATCCTGTAGATGCAAGAGAAAAACAAAAATGTTAGACAATACTGGTTTCCGTCAAATCTGCACTCCTCGGTTTCTTCGGTTGACCATCAGAAAGAATAGAATTTTTCAAAATGGAAAGTTACAATTTAATAAAAACAAGTTGCGTGTGCGATGAATGACCTGCGGGCTTCTGTGGTTGGCGCGAAACCGAGAATTAAAATTTAACTGGCGCGTAGATCAAAATGAAATCTGGCTTATTGCCATAGATCTGCGACCTATGGAAACCCCATAAGAAAAAAGTCTAACTTGGTAAAATACACGGTACTGTTGGAACCACATGTCGTTATCGGTATCGCTCTCATTTAACGGTGATAGTAATGCCATAGATCATCGTCGAAGAAGTACTGAGAGATAATCCCTCCGGACCACAATCCAGACCAAACAATGCCATTCTGTCCGGCAATGTTTGTTTATGTAACTGTTGATCCAAAAATGGGTGTCGTCGCCACAACGGAATACCCATTTTGATAATAACGTTTTATAATTCACAGTTAATGCTCGGCGCTATAACTTTCCATGTTGATTTGTCTCTATTGTCTGAAAAATAAATAACAGGAAAACTAAACCACCTTATTTATTAAGCGCGTTTTAGCACTTTCGGGATTTTTCTAGTTGTTTTCGTTATTTGGCGCGTTTTAGCACTTTTTTGGTAACTTCGACAGCGCGTTTCGTTCCTACAGAGTTGGCACCACTGCCTATCGCTGATGTAAAACAAGGTCTACTTGTGTGACTAGAGTGGTTGCGTACTGCTAATGAACTACTGAAGTGAATTTCTTCCATACTCTCTTATAAGTTCTATCATTGTCCGTGTTGTGTATGATGAAATTACGATCGTGTATTCTTGTACATGTGAATTTGTTTGATAAATTCAAATGTTTCAATACATCAATACATTTCAAGACATCAAAACATTTCAATAAGAGAGGCAAACAGTGTACATAATTCGTTTCGAAATACCATTTGCACCCCTATTCTGTGTATGCAGGGCCGTAGCTAGGGTTGAATTTAAGGTAGGGCACCGATAGTAACAGGTTGGTCGGAAGAAAAAATAGTACTTGCTCTGATATGGAAAATCGATTTTCGTCGTACTTCACTTATGAGTTTGAGTAAGGTATTACTAAATAGTCGGGAGGTAGAACATAGCAAAAAATTCATTTATCCCTGCTGTTAGATTAGAAAAAACTTACGAATCTTAGATTGAGGGACCATTTGGTCCATACTGCAATTTTCATCCAAAATAATAATTTTATCTTATTCTTTGTAACTATTTTGGTTCAAAAATTTCTAAAGCAAGTATTTGACATATCAAAAACATCCGCTAACATATCAAAAACATCTTCTAAATATTTGACATGAATTTACATTCGCTTGGTAATGAAAAAACTTACGAATCTTAGATTGAGGGACCATTTGGTCCATACTGGAATTTTCATCCAAAATAATAATTTTATCTTATCCTTTGTAACTATTTTGGTTCAATAATTTCTAAAGCAAGTATTTGACATATCAAAAACATCTTCTAAATATTTGACATGAATTTACATTCGCTTGGTAATGAAAAAATGTACTATTGACCAAATGGTCCTCTAACCTAAGATTCGTCATTTTGTATTTTTCTCAGTCCTGAATAAAGTTAGAAAATTTAATTTTCGCACATAACATTGTTTTATTAAAAGACCCCATTAGCAGAAAAATTTAGTCAGTATATATCACCGTTCCAAAGTTACAAGGGAAAACAGAAAAAATTTGGACCAAATGGTCCTAATCTAACAGCAGGGTTATTCTGGTTTATTTTGTTTCTCCAAACATATTACTTATATATTCAAAAAAATAATAAAAGGTCCTACATTAAAATAACTGAATTCTTCGATTCGCCATATTATTGAAAATGCGAAGGACTTCATTCAGATCAACAGACTTCGTTCTTTTCTTTTCAAAGGCCAGAAATACCATCCCTGCCATTCTTTCGTGACTCATTGACAGCCGCTGAGGTCTATTAATTGCAGTCAAAGTTGAAAACGTAGATTCGCATACCGCAGTGCTACACCCCATGGTCGCTACAGATGCAAAAAGTTCATATGTATCTTTGAATGTCTCTCGCTGCCTGTACAAAACTTGCATTGTGTTTTCCAGTTTATCCTCACGACGGCTTAAATAAGCTTTAACTACAGTCGCCTCTTCCCTTGATGGAATCGTAAGACCTGAAAATAAGTTGAAATTGTAATTGAACAGAAATAATTAATACTAATATTTTACAAATAACAACAAAGCTTTGTTTAATTTTCTCAGGCTTACCTAACTCTTTCAACGGTGCCATTTTGTCTACATCCAACTCTTCGAGACTTGCTAATGAATTTAGTAAATCGTCGTTATCCGAAAATCTTCTTTTTAATTCAGCAATTAGTAAGTCCAACGCTTCGAAATACTCAGCTTTAAATGGTTGAACATCCTTGTCTTCCATATTTTGTCTCGAGGACGAAGGGCCATATACCAAGTAGTCATCCATCCGATTTGATTTTTTGACTTGCCACTTTTGGTTCTGGGTATGGGTCATATTTTCGAAATCACTGCTTATCATAGACTTAGCTTCCTCCAAAATTTGATGATAAGTTTCATCTGATCTCAGTTTCATAATCTCATTTTCGACGCACTTTATGATTGTTATGGCGTCTTTCAATCCTGCGCTTCGGGCTTGTAAAGCTGCGTCGCAATTATTTTTATCTCTCGTCCCATCTTCCATTAGAGTAAACCAGTTCACGTCAGATTCCTTGATATCTTTAACAATAGAACTTCGAACTGCTTGAACCATTGCTTGAATTATTTGATTTTGAATGGCAGGTGCCCGATATGTTGCATTTTGTGGTATTTGACTGAGAATCTCCTTCAAATGTGGATCTTTCGTGCACGTGTATTCAAACAAATTCTGAAATAATCCTTGTTCTTTTTCGTCCTCCAAAATATAATTTCCACGCAAAGCTAACTCGTTCACAACTAGAAATTGTATTACTTCAATAATAGACTTCACGTAATACCTGTTTTTTTCTAAAACATTTTGATGTATCAACGTTTCAACACTGCTAGTTGATGATATTCTATGTAATTTCTCCTGCCACATCGCCATGGCTTGTGTATGGGAAATGGATTTATCGTGCTTTGGAAACCCAGTTTTTGAATAAGAAGCATTTTTCCATTTTCTGAAACCTGTGAAAGTGTACGAAGTTTGTTTGCTTCCGTGAGGTAAAAATTGCTGGCAGGGATAGCAAAAAGCAGCAACTCTGTCGACAGAATACTGTAACCATTTGTATCGCTTGAACCAATCCGCCACAAAAGCTCTGTTATTTTCTTTTGGATATATGTCTAAAATATCGGTTCTCCTATTTGTGCAATATCAGATGGAATACCATAATTAACATTACCCACAAGTTTCAGTTTTCCTGTTTCAATAGGAGTAGGAGCAGGAATTGTATCTTGTACTTCCATCTGCTTCGAGGAATGAGGTTGTTCGTGGTCAATTTTCTCTTTCTCTTCAACTCTTCTCTTTTTGCTAAAGAAAGCCCGTATATCCATCGCAAAATCAATCTGTCTTCAGTTTATAGCAATAAATCATGAATTGTGTCACTGACTGACTGAAGACTGTACCTATACTACGAACACCACAGACAATTAGCCACTAATTTGCAGTTTATAGTTTAAAAGGGGATTCCCAATAATATAGAATGTAATACAACCATGGCTCCCACACATACTTCAAATTCCAACTACGGGCAAAAAAAAAATTAGTAGATAACCTTTAAAGACAATAAATATCTACAGATATTGCGAGGGAGAAAACGCTATTGACCAAAAGATGGCGGTGTTAGATGCTGAAATCTGTTAATATGCTGACTTATTGTTAATTCCGACATGAGTTTATGTTATTTTCCTTTTAAGTTTGCCAATATTAAAATTGACCAAATGCTATATCACCTTTTTTAAAAACAAAATAAAACGTTCTTTACCCGAAAATATACAACGCAATGAGACCAGTCCAAAATATGCGAAAATGAGTACACTGCAAGTAAAACTATCTTGTCTGTGAAACCACCATATTTGTTTTATTCGGAAAGATACTGAATTTCTTTTTTTGTGGTGCTATCAACTTTATATACTGATTTCAGCTTTTCACAGTTAACATGCTGTTAACTCACCGTCTGGGGATAATACCATCTACATCTAGCCGACATATTGGTTTAAAAACATGCATTCATAATGTCTTTGTCATATCGTCAGCTGAGTGCTATTAAGCTCCATAGGCTATGGAAATTGTATGCCTATGGAGCTTAATAGCACTCAGCTGACGATATATAGGCCTTTGTAACATTGTGTTTATTCGAAATTTTTTAGGTGTCCCTTACTAGTAGTTAATTAATTTGTATCCATCATATCATACTTTAAACACACACTTTACATAGCAAATTATCGTAGTTGATGATATATTTTAAGGTAGGGCATAGATATTTTAAGGTAGGGCATTGCCCTATAATGCCCCCCCCTAGATACGGCCCGTGTGTATGTGGTAACAATCAAATTGTAACCACAAAATTATTACAAAATGTATCCATTGTTTGTATCTGGTATTTTGGCAACACGGTGACAACAAAAAATTCACCTCGTAATAAATATTTCACCCAGGGGGTTTCTGTGGCACAGCTGATTTATGTTTTATGCTGTTTGCATTAAACGAAAATACGCATTGAATTTGGTTTCTGTCCGTTTTATGTCCAACCAAAGTGTAAAATTTGTAAAATACAGCATCACGCACAGCTATATTGCCTTCCTCAAGGAACATCCAGTGATGTTAAGCGGAAAAAATACACCTGCTCATCCGCGTCAAATAGAAGAAGAACTTTACTTTAGCAACAACTCTCTGATCTACATCAAAATTTCACCACCGACAAAAGCTTCCAAAAAGTTTCTTTTCACCCCGCGGTCGGTCCAACTTCATGAGATATATGCCTTTAAAGCTTGAGTATATAATCGTTCGTATCGCCGGTATCCGATCTGGTTGAAATTGGTATCATTACGAATGTCTTTCTAGGGACTATAAATTAGTGAAGAAATACATTTATTTTTATTAACCCATTGGGGAGCTAATTAAAAAAACGTTTTTTTAACGTCACTGTTCTGCTAAAAATTAACTTTTTTCAAAAAATTCCCTATTATACTTATTCTTTGGAAGGTTCCAATAATAGACAAGACCTTAGCCTTAGCCTAAAGGTATATTACTCACCAATATCCCTTCAAAGACCGAAGATATTTTCGTTAAATATTTTGTAATACATTTCGCGCTTTTCAATCTTTCTAACACAAAAGGAAGTTCTCTCTTATTTCTGCTACATATCCATAGCACAAAGTAACAAAAGTCCTTCCTCCATTTAATTATGCGCTCTTGTCTTTTTGGTAAAAAATATATTATTAATTTTTCCCGTATAAAGTTCTGTTTACTTGTAGAATTTATGAAATGTTTTCGTATCAACTTTCCGGCAAATAAAACAGCTGACACGCGCTTTTACCTCCTCTTTGGCAGGTAGCAGTTTTTGTTACTTTTGTCACCAAAAAAATGTGTCAGAATACCGATTTGTGACAACACTTCTGTCAAATAGTAACAGTGGTGACTTTTGTAACCTTGCCAAAATAGGGCTGTTGGTGTACGGCGTTTGAAGTTTTTTTTTTGAATACTCATTCTCCTACTCATACTCTCAATACTCATTATTTTATCATTCATTCCCGAAAAGTACTACTTTATAGAGTGTAACGAAATAAACGCATAAATGAATGCCCTGCTGCAGACCGTTAGTACCTACCCCATGTACTAGTATGCCAAGCCAACAGTCTTGGGCTGGACAATGTCTACTGTGTCCCAGTGTCCGTGGGTTTAAGTTCACAAAAGTTTTTGAATTTATGTAAAGCGATGTGAAATGTTGATGTTCACATATTGGAAGTAAAATATATTCTTATTTATAAATCGGTAGGACTATATCTGTAAGCGTTTTAGAAAAACATTTTTCATACGAGTACCTGACTGCTATTGGAAATACGTGATTTTGCTACGCCTTTTATAGCTGTGCGCTGTGCCTTTTTCCCCTTTAAAGTATTCTTTCAAAATATCACAAAAATAATTACCTGGTTTTGTTGATTTTGCTCTGCCATAGCCTTTTCCTTCGCCTGCCTTTTACACTTATATCTGTGATTTTGAAACCAAATTTTCACCTGAAAATAATAAGAGATAGTTTTATTTAATTGAAACATATGTATAATCAGGCGTCGGATTTTGGTGCTGCTATACATCGAAAAACTATTTTCTTAATTAAAACTGACAAATGGGCCGCATTTTAATACGCCGACTTAGTCAAGGCTTAGATAGTCCTGCAATATTCTTATAATCCAGTTTAAAATTGTATTTGAGCCCAACGGCACAAAGTTGTATATCCATAATTTTTCCTATATACCTGATTAAATTTTCTTAGCAATTGATTAAATTTGTTTATTGAGGATTTCAGAATCATTTGCGTAGAGGCACCATGGTGCAACACTGTGCATATTTTGGAATCAAAATATTAAATTATTTCCATGGCTTTTTTGTTAAGAACTTGGTTACTTTACATTAAAATTAGATTTTATGAACACCACTGCATTCTTCTATCAAAAATATTTTGAAATCAATTTCAAATTATTTCAAATCGCTTGTCCGAAAATGGAAATTATTTTAACATTTTCCATTTCAAGTTTGGAAATAGTTTTCCTTGTGACTTTTTACACCAGTTTTCAATTTAAGTTGTATATTGAAATGTTCTTACCATAGAGTAAATCTTACTAGAGAGAATATTTGACTCATCTCACTCACTTCGTGATGCGGTCGGTGTGATAGAGAGATGCTTGACGAAAAGTGACATACACCAGGTGGAATGACAATAATTTCTGACTTTAATTTTTCATGTCGTATTGGTGGAAGCTGTATATATTTATATAAAATATATTACACTTTTTTATATAATTTTAACATGCAAAACAATCGATGGTATTATTGAAGGAATTCTTTTTGACATCCAACGTTCATATCACACCAGGCCAAATGTCATAAATTTGCTGAGAGAACTATTAAGTCTACTACAAGTATTAGTCTATGGTTCTTACCTGTCTGCCAGAAAAAAAATGTGATCATACGTATAACTGTGGTCAGGAGAACTATAAATGAAAAAAGTCAAATTTTTTTTTTTTTTTCTCAAATAATACTCAGTACAACATTTTCGAGGTCATACATTCCATTTTGACTTCAGTTCCTAAAAGTACTTAAAGAAAGTAAACAGTAGCGTAGGTCGTAGTCGGATTTTATCGTATCGTGAATATTTTGGCTGAAACGTGATTTGGAGCATTTTTGAAAGAAAATGTAGGTTTTTTCGCGGCTATATCAAGTTAACGTGGCCGTCGGTAGTGCAATGGCTAGACTGCGCGGCTCTTGTGCATAAGAACGTGGATTCGATCCCTGCGCTGACAACCTTACATTACCTTCGACGACGGCCACCACGCTTAGTGATGGCGACACTATCGAGTACTCACCCATGAAAAAGCTTCTCAAAACACCGTTACGAATAGGTGAGTGAAAAACTAGAAAGCACACAGCACACTGGTTGTGAGAAGCTCTCCCCAATCCCTTCATGGGATGTAATGGGAAACTTTTTATTTTTTATTTTTTTTTTATATCAAGTTAACCAATAGGAATTTTGTTTCCTGCTTTCACCATAATTGTAGGCAAGAAGAAACATAAAACAAACTGGTTTGAAAACGCAGCATAGTCCTTCAAAATCGCATAATTGTCGGGAAATTGTTAATTATTTGAGACATTTCTCCACATAACTAATGATAACTCGAAATCGACTTTATTATTTTGTTAAAATCTATTTGAAAAAATTAAATTTACAACTTATACAATTTATACGACTTTGAAATTGTATCAATAGTTTCGGAGTTATCACGTAAATGGTTACAAAAAATATGGGTTTTCTCAAAACATTAGTTTTTTGGATTTTGGTTTTGAATTGTTTGTTTCTTTAAAAAATCATGAAAAATCGAAAAGGTTTTTTATTGCTCTGTTGTAAAGCAATATATCTTAGGAATAAAATAAGGCATGGATCATGATAATCGATGTATATCCTTCGCATTTATTCGCAATTAAGTATTTTGACAAGAAGTGTGATTTTTGTTTGGATTACATAATAGTGAGTAATTTACGAATTAATTTGAATTCAATCAAATTAATGTACAATATATCAGATTTTAAAAGCTGGACTTGCACTTTATAACACGGATTTGGCAAAACCCTATTAGCACTCCTGATGCTATTCTTCAGAAAAATCCTTCGAAAATGATGTAACAATTAAGTAACAACTAACAGTAACACTATTATTTATGAATGAATTCACACACAAAAGATGAAAACGAAATTATGGTATTGTGGTCCTTTCGCGGTATATTATTTACTAGTTAGTTCCAACATGCCTAAGGGGCCTGTTGAAAAATACTGTTATTTAAATGGATTTGTAAGAAAAGATACCTTTTGTAAAATGATAAACTTTTGTTAAGACATTTTTTATTTATTGCATGTATTTTTTTTAAAAAAATGTATATTTTTAGGTCCCTTTTGTAAGAATATGCATTATATTTCCCCGAAAAGGTGCTTTCTTTGATGAGAGGTACTTCTTTCATAAAAAGCTACTGTTTTTATGTAAGAAAAGTCTAAGAGTATGAATTTTTTTTACAAAGAAATACTTTTTTTAAGAGCATCTACTTTTTAGGATAAGGTACTCTTTTTAGGTGAGGTTCTCTTTTTAGGATAAGGTTATTTTTTTCTCTTATCTCAAAAAAATAAAAAAGGTATTATTTTATTTTTAAGAAATGGTACTTTCAAGAAAAGGAATTTTTGTAAGAAAAGGTATTTTTTGTAAGAGAAGGCATTTTTTTTGAAGAAATGCTTTTTTTACGAAAGAACAGATACAATTTTATGAGTAGGTACTTATCTCAAGAAAGGTTATTTTGTTTTACAAAAAATTTATCTATTTCGTAGGATTTTATATTCCAAAAGATCTTTTCAACTTCTCGAAGAACAATAATTCATTTATTCGAACATTTACATATGTATATGACTTAGGTCTAACATGTTCTCTCTTATAGCTGAATTGGATAACGTACGATAGAAACCAAATTACATCAGCTGTGTAATTGAACACGGAATTCAGTGTTGTCAATTATAGAAATTACATGAAGTTAAATTAGAACATATAACAAAGTTCAATATTAAATTCTTCTCCAACATTCCGACCCATTGAAAAGGTGTAAGCCTTCAAGACTGCTCTGGTAGAAGGGCCAATTTATGAACTGATCGTCGAATTACCCCGGTGTTAGTTCTTACGTCCGCCATGCGAATTTTCCCGTCGGTGCCAGCAACAATTCTTCCATATAATTTTTGAGGAGCCACGTTGTCCTTGTGGACCAGTACCATAGCGCCCACCTCTACGTTTCGACACGGTTTTGCCCACTTCGTGGGACTTTGTAACATTGTGATGTAGTCTCTTTGAAAAGATCTTCAAAATCGAGCCTTCATATCGCTTATATCTTGCCATTGCTTTGCGGTTGTACCATGCTTGGTTTCTGTTGTTTCTGGCATTACTTTCAAAGACATTCCTATTAACATTTAACCTGGTGTCAAAGCGTCTCCATCGTTCGGGTCGTCTGTCATTGGGGCTATTGGCCTGGAATTTAAGATTGCTTCGATTTCTACGAGAATTGTAGCCAGTTGTTCGAAGTTAAGATTGGCGTTCGCTACAGCAAATTTATTGTCGACTTTACCGCCGCCTCCCACATCCTCCGAAATGGGGTGCGCGTGGAGGAATGAACACGAAGTTCTGCGACCATTTCATTCTCTGCGACGAAATCTTTGATCTGCTTTTGATTCGATTCGCTGAACATCACGTCGCGTAACTCTTTCAGCCTGGCGTTCGCTCCTACAAAGTTTGTAGCGTTGTCGCAATGCCCTCTCCTGCCGATGAACCCTTTTAAAACAGAAATAAACGCATTAGTTGATAAATCTGAAACCGGTTCAATATGCAGTGCCTTTGAGGAAAAACAGACAAAAACTGCCACATATGATTTTTATGGAGGTCTACCACGAATTCTGTAACATGTATATATAGGGCCACAGAAATCAACTCCTGTAATCAGGAAGGGCCTGACACACTGAAACCTGTCTTTTGGCAAATTGCCCATTATTACTATTTTCCGAACCAATTCCCTACCATTTATGACCCAAATCTTTTGTCGCACTAAACTTAACAAAACCTTCGAACCAGCATGGCAATTTTTAAAATGCAGATATTTAGCAAAAAGCTCAACAAATCTTGACATCCTAGGCATCAACAGCGGAAATTTCGCATCATATTCTATAGGGGCTTTTTTTTTAATAACCTGCCACCAACACTCAGCAATTCCAATTTACGACTACCAATGCTTTCTGGGTGCATGAAGCATTGCACCATTCCACTATTTTCAGAAAAGCAAAGTTTAGTTCTTCGGCTGTTAGACAAAGTTCTTTGTTTTTTTCTTCGTTCGGCTTCACAATTCTATAAATATAAGCCACTATTCTTACAGCCTTAATATACGAAGAGGAATTTTCGATGATATCATTGATCACGTTCTCTTCCAGCTTACCAATTATTAATGTTTAGTTTTTCGTAACTCCAAAAATTTTTCCTCTTCTGATGGTTCTATGTGATTATTGGTGGTGGGCCACATTGAATCACTCAAATATAAAAAATCAGGTCCACCAAACCAAATTGAGGTGCATAGATCTTCCACACTACATCCGCGAGAGACAATATCGGCTGGATTCGATTTCGTTGGCACATGTCTCCAAATGGCACTTGCAGACCATTTTTGTATATCTAACCAAAGATAAACTTTTTCAATGTATGGAAGCATTGTTGACTTCCATGTTATGATATCAAATGTGCAGCACATAATTCAAAGCGTGGACGATTTCTTTTTTTTAATGGAGCTATGTTTGATTTGGCTGTGAGGAGTCTTACAATAACTTTATCATGCACTGTGGTCCGTACGTATAAGCAACAACCGTATGCATCTTCTGAGACGTCCACGAAGCCGTGAATGTGTACCTTTTTACTTGTCATTGTATTAACATATCGAGGAATCTTGATCTCTCCGATGTTTATCAACGACGACTTAAATTTTTGCCACCAAGTTGCTATTGCCATAGGAACAGACTCATCCCAGTCCAGCTTTTGTCGCCATAGATCCTGCAGTAAAATTTTTGCTTGTAAAATGATCGGGCTTACGACTTCCAATGGATCAAATAAACGAGCGGATAGTGCCAGAATATTTCGTTTAGTTGCCTTCACATTTTTGAATTCAACCCGTATTTTGAACTGAAAACCAAGTCATTCCCAAAGTTTTCGTGGAATTCATTTCATTTGCCAAAAGTTGTTTTTCTGACATTTGTCTTATGTTGACTTCATCGACGTTGCAATACCATTTTGCCAATTCAATGTTCAATTCAAGCCACCACTTTTTAAGATACTGACTACTTCATTCTTTATTGTTTGAAGTTCCTGTAACGAGTCAGCACCTGTCAAAAGGTCATCTACATAAAAATTATCATGAATAACTTGTGAACCAAACAACGAATTGCAAGGAACGGGGCTGGCGCTGTACCGTACTTGACCGTATTAAGGTTGAACATTCTTAATGGCATATGTTCAGTTTTTCGCCACAATATCAGTTGGTACTGCCTATCTTCTTTACATATCATAACTTGCCGATACATTTTTGTTGTGGCGGCTATCATGGCGAATTTATAACAACGAAAGCGTAGCAATGTGCTGTATAAATCCGGCTGTATGGTAGGGCCGACCATGAGAATTTCATTTAATGACATCGGGAAACACGTTCGACATGATGCGTCGAACACAATTCTAAGCTTCGTCGTTGCACTTTCCGGCCTGACTAATGGTGTCCAGTGGGAAAGATTTTGACTTCAGCCATGTGGCTAAGAGAAATATACTCTTCCATGAATTTTGTATATAACTCTTTCACATCTGGAGATTTTGATTGTCTCCGTTCGAGTGACGGAAACCTACGAGACGAATCTAGAATTGACGGAGTTTCCTTAAATGGGAGCTTCACAATAAATCTGAGAGAATTTACATTTTCTTTGAAATGATTTTTACATTTTGACTGTTCTTCACTGCATTTACTAAAACGATTAGGCAATTCTTCAATCACCCAGAACTTGTTTACAATCAATAGTTGGCAACCCTTGCTGTGTTTAGACGTGTATAAATAACTGCTCTCTAAAGTGTGTAAAAGAATGTTAAAGTATTCCATAATTAAAAATTGTTATTTTGCATAAAATTTGAAAAAAAAACTTTTTCATTGCAATTGTATGGAAATGTGAGTAAATGCAATACGATCATTGAGTTTTTGATCGATTTATTATTGGGGCTTATTGGCAAAAGTTTTAAATTTTGTTTTTGTTTACGATTGTTTCTCTTATTTGGCGCTTTCGCTTGCTCCATTAGAAACAGCTGGTTAGTCACAGCCTTGTGTTTCAAGTTAGAATTTTTATATGATTATTTCCATTCTCAAGGCATACTTTTAGGCTCCCAATAAACTAGCTCATTGTTAATTCGACTACTTGCAACTAGGTGGCGTGCTTATATGAAAATTGAATAAGGCATGCGGAATCACTTTTTGGTAATGCCTACTTTAATAATGCCTGCGAAATGCATGATTTTATAAGGCTTCCACAGGCCTGTTTAAAGAATGCCAGAAGACGCTGTTGTTCATGAAACCCTGTCCTTCCACATGTTCCCAATTCGTCATTGCAAAATCATACCATCCGATAGCCCAGTAGAGAAAGCGTTCGATTGTAAGTTCTAAGGTCGTGTGTTCGATTCCTGTGGCTGCATAATTTAAAAAAAATTTATTTATGAAATATGAAGCTAATTTCCATATATATTTTTTTAATTTTACGTAAGTCGTTCTTTTTGCGGGTGCTTCATAAGGCCTTCTAGTAGAGAGGGATGGAAGGCCTTGCCTCCCAATCTCACGCAATGTTAAAAAGAAAGGAGGAGGTAATTTGTAGGGAAGGCCTGCCGTATTCTATAGAATGCTTTCTTGGTCATGATTTCAGGCCTTCCAGCTCCTGATTTCTGCCGCTGGGAATAGTGATCAGCAATTTTTGTCTTGCTCGTTGTGCGATGCACATGCTCATTGGAGCTGTGCTGGTTTTAATGGTAGGACGTTTGATTTCAGTGTTGATCGTTCTAAAGGTCTACGATGGGCATGTTTGAAATGTAGGTCCCTAGATGTTGATTTTTATAGAATGTTCAGGGACGCAAAATTAGTTTTCTCCAATCTTAAATCCGATATGGCAAAGGTCAATGAAAATTTTAATAAGATGTATTCTTTATTTTCGAGTTTTGAGTACATCGACGGTTCGCCCAAACGTAAGAAAACTTCCCAGACATTAGTTATGAATTGTGGAAATAGTCTTTCGAATTCGTCAAACCTGATTAGCTTGCTTTCCCCAGTTGTGGGTGGGAACTTCACTAATCATTCGATTCCTCCAATAACCGAATCTGCTCCACCGGTTGATAATTGTACTGTTCAAGATAATAGCTCTAATCATTCGATTCCTCCAATAATTGAATCTGTCCCATCTGTTGAAGTTCGTGTTCTTGAGGCTAATAGCTCGGCTGTATCTCCACCGTCTGATCATGGTTCAGGTACGAATCCATCAATCTCGATGGAGATTGCAGGGAATATACAGAATAATGTTGAGGGAAGTAGTCCTGGTGTATCTTACCAGAATGGCAGACTTGCAGTAACTCAAAGTTTGGTAGTTGTGCCTCCAATGCGAACTGTGTTTTTATCTAGATTATCTCCAGATACCAATGTTTCAACTATCGGTAATTACATCAACTCCAAACTTTCTGATTCGGGTGACGATGTCGTTATATTTAAGCTTAATTTCTCCCAGCCTAGGGATATTTCTTCGTTTAAAATTACGGCTGCGGTTAAATACTTTGGCGACATTCTGAGTAAAAATGTTTGGCCACAGGGTGTTTTGGTACGTGAATATACTTACAGGGAACGGAACAGATCCGATGGTTCTGTGCGTCTTCCGCCTTTAAATGCCATTTCAAAAAACTAAACCCCTCTCTGTCGATTTTGTATCAGAATGTTAGGGGTTTAAATACTAAGTTGAAGGATTTTTACTTAAATGGTGTTGATTGTGGTTATGGTGTTATCTGTCTGTCTGAAACTTGGTTAAAATCTGGGGTAACGAATCGGAAATTTTTTGTGAAGATTATCAGGTATTCAGAAAGGATAGGTTAGGTGGTAAAACTGGCGGTGGAGTTCTTATTGCGGTGCACTGTACATTTCCTGCTGAGTTGGTTAACATTTCTTCCGATTATGTGTCCGAGTTCATATGCGTTCGTCTTCGTTGTGGCATTAAATCCATTCTAATTAGCTGTTCTTATATACCACCAAATTCATGTGTGGATGACTACATGAATCATTTGCAGTTGATCAGTTTAGCAGTGAGGTCAATTGATTCTAGTTCGGACATTATTTGTTTTGGAGATTTTAATTTACCGTTGACTTCATGGGTCCCTTTGGATGATACGAATAGATATTTACCTTCGTCATTATCTACTCTTATTGATGGTTTCTGGGAGGGTTTATCTGTTTTAGGGTTTTATCAATTTAACAATATTCCGAATGCTCATACAAGAATTATTGACCTAATATTTTCGAACAGTCAGTACATCTCTCTCTTTAGAACTTCTCCTTTAGTTAGTCCTGAATATAAGCATCATCCACTATTAAGAGTGTCTCTCGACATTGGTGTCGATAGTTTGGGGAAACATGGAATATTGATCGTGCTGAGAAGTTAAATTTTCTATAACAAATTTTGCGCTACTCAGAACATTTCTAGATTATTCTTCATGGATTAAAAGTGATGATCTTGATTGCACAGTTGACAATTTCTATGATATCATAAAAACGGGATTGTCACTTTATGTTCCTTGTCAGGCTGTGGCGCTGGAAACAGGTCCTACTTGGTTCACTAGTGAGCTAAGAGGTCTTCGTAATTTGGGAAATATAAAGAAACGTAAATATGATACCAGTGGTTCATCAGTTCATTTAGCTGAATATATTATATATAGGAGTAAATTTAATACTTTACATCGTAAATGTTATTCATCCTATATTTCTAGGACGAGAATACTTCCAATGAAATTCTAAGCGGAAAGTTGTTGGTTTTTCATGTAGCATAAATTTAAAGGCTCTGAATCCTCAGATAATATTGCTGATATGTTTACTTCGTTTTTCCGTAGTACTTATACTCGCACGACCTCTCCATTTGATTACCTTACTTTGCGAATGAACTTAATGGTATACCTAATTTTATTCTATCAGAGCATGAAGTTCTTCAGAGCCTCAAAACCCTAAAATATTCAAATTCCCCTGGCCCCGACGGAGTTCCAACCCCTATACTGCGTTTGTGTGCCAATGAATTGAACATTCCACTAACGAAGCTCTTTAATGATTTTTTACTTGCAGGATATTTCCCTTCTATTTGGAAGTCTCGTTTTATAATCCCTTTATTTAAGGGTGGTAATAGGTGCTGTGTTGAGAACTATAGGGGTATTGCAAAACTGAGTGCTATACCCAAGCTATTCGAGAGATTGGTAAATAATAGGCTCTCACATTATATTAGATCTTTGATTTCACCCTATCAGCATGGACCACTACTACCACTACGAATTTAATGGAATTTGCATCTTATATATTTACAGCTTTTCGAGAGAATAATCAGGTAGATGTTATTTATACGGATTTTAGTAAGGCATTTGACACCGTTGTTCATGATTTGCTACTATACAAACTTGATGTGATAGGGTTTCCACAGACATTGTTGTTATGGTTATCTTCTTATCTTAAAGGTCGTAGTCAAAGGGTAAAATGTCTTAACATCAGATATAGAAGTTACGTCCGGAGTTCCCCAAGGTAGTCATTTGGGCCCCTTAATTTTCGTTTTATATATAAATGACCTTCCATCTATAATCAGATCTTCTGTTATTGTAATGTATGCAGACTTAAAATTATTTCGCTCCTGTAAGACGGTGGATAATTCAATATATCTTCAGGATGACCTCAATAGGCTCACAGAGTGGTGCTCGACTAACGGGATGAGTCTAAACCTCTCTAAATGCAAAAAACTATCGTTTTATAGAGGAACCGACCTGTGTGTGGATTATTATATTGGTTCTCGGAAATTAGAAAGTGTGTTATCCTTCTTAGACTTAGGCGTTTTGCTCGATCGTAGAATGCGATTTGACCTTCATATTAATACTTGCATTAATAAATCCAGATCTTTGCTAGGTTTTATTAAGAGATGGGCGAAAGAATTTAATGATCCGTACCTTACTAAACGTCTCTTTGTCTGTCTTGTTAGACCTAGTATAGAATATGGATGTGTCGTTTGGTGCCTTTATAATTCATGTTATGTAGATCATATTGAATCTATTCAAAAGCAATTTCTTTTGTTTGCGTTACGTGGTATGGCCTGGAATATTGAAAATTTGTCTCCATATGAAAATCGATTAATGTTAATTGATCTTCCCACACTTGAAACACGCAGAAAGATACTAAGTGCAATATTTATAAAGAGCTCTATTTATTCAAGCTTACTCTTAAGTCAAATACACTTTAATGTTCCCCGTATGTCGTCTAGATACTATTATACCATAGAATTGCCGATGGCCCGCTTTGAATATGACTTTTATAATCCCTTTCGCCGTGTTTGCATGATTTACAATGAAATATATGAAACTTTACCAACGTCAGATTCATATATAATAATTAAACATCATTTAATTTCGCGAATTACTAAATAGCATTGGTTGCCAACTACTACTCTACCTATTTTTCACATATTCCATTTCCTTACATACACATTCCTATCACATACTTATTTTCTTTGCTTCTATCGTATAAATAAGTTTTTAAATATTATCCTATTAATTCATGATACTGCTGTCGATCCATTTCCTCTTGCTCCATATAATTATTTTGTAATTGTATTTATCGATTTAAATCTTTTCTTGTTTTTTATATTTGTTCATGGTTTCTATGAATTTCCTAATATTTCAGCATTTATAAATTACGTAAAATTCTGTCATTTACTTCTAAGAATATGTAAGTATTTGTAACTATTTCTAAGTATTTTTAGGTATTTGTAGTATATGTTATTCAAACGAATATATAACATTGGTCATGTCCGATTCATTTAATTGTAAATCAAAATCTTAATTAATTTATTACTGCTTGTTTATTTATTACTTCTCCTGTTTTGATTAAAGCGTACTACTACCAAATATTGTTCTTTAATTTGTTCCTGCGTGTGTCAAATTGTTCCGGCTACTTCTCACTATTATTTGGTTCTCCTGACTGATGTGTTCCTGGATTTTATTGTTAAATGTTAATGATCCTGCTTATACTCTCTATCCTGATGAAAGCTGTTTAACGTCGTACTAGTACCAATTAATGTCCATCTAAATATGTTCCAGAATTTGCCTAATTGTTCCTGTTCCAAATCTATTATTTGGTTACTCCTATGACCCTAATAGGTTCCTGCTCCTGCCCTCTATCGTTTTGTTTACTTCCGTATTTTCAATCTAATTGAACTACAGGAATCAATTTATATACATACATATGAATACATTTTTTGTTCAAACAAATATTTGTTCTGTTCCACACCTGTTTTACGTTTTTGTGTTATATTTTCATTTTTACTAACTTTAATGTAATGTTGAGACCAAATTTTGTAGCCCTATTTACATATATATTTACCTTTACCGTCATTACTTTTTTAATTTTTGTTTTTAATTTTAATAATTTTTGTTACTTGTTACTTTTTTGTATTAAGTTGTATGTATGTATGCATTAAGTGTTAATTATTATAACGTTGTTGAAAATATTTACCGGCTGTATCCTATTGGATAAAGGCTGAGTTTCAAATAAATATATAAATAGAAATATAAAACGTCTAGAGCTTCCATGTCTACACCCAAGTCGTTTTTAGCCAGAGAGCAATTTCGAATTGAATTTATCATTGCAGTAGGTGCCTTGCCAGCAATTATCCAACCCAGCAACGTTTTCTGCAACTTTGGTAATGCTTCGCCTAGTTTTATCTGTCCCACTGATAGAATTTCGAAGAACACATCAGTACCTTGAGGGTCAGCTAGTTGTATATTAATCGGAATCGTTTCTTCAATTAAAACTAAGTAATTCTCAGGTTGATAGGTCGACATGGTTCCCAGAACTGAAAATTCATATTGAAATTCATAAGAGTTGGCTCTGGATTTTATCGTTGCGGTGACCTTTTAGATTAACCGAACCCACGCCATTCACATTTAAAAAATTAGGTTTCAGCTTCAATTGGAGTCTTCGCGAACATTCTTCGATAATTAAATTCAATTGTGAGCTAGAATCCAACAATGTTCTCACTGGCTGAAAAACTCCAAATCGGTCTTCCACATGAACTACGGCTGTGGCTAAAACAACTGTAGAGTGGATGGCAACATTCATCTTAGAAGGACGATTTCCACCACTTAATGACGTGCTAGGTAATACTGGTATTTCAATTCCACCAACCGGAGTTTGAATTCCATACCTATGTATGTAACAACTGATGATATGGGCGTTTGCAAATCTTACAACGCGGCAATTTGCACTCGACAACTACATGACCCACCTTAAGACAGTTTAAACAACAAGAGTATTTCTTGTCGAAATCAAACCGATCGGCAAATGACACTGCTGCAAAGTTTCCACAGTCTTGAATACTATGTCCCAAACCCTTACAATATAGACAAACCTTTTCACTGGACGATTGAGAACAAGAAAACACTGTTCTGTGTTATTCTTCTTATCTTTCCTTTTTGTGGCATTTTTAATCTTACTACTCTTGTCCTCATTAACCTCCAATGATTGACTTCTGCGAAGAAGAATGTTTGCACAATTATCCCAACTAGGCAAAGTAGAATAATCGAGCTGTTTGTTCCACATAGCTTTCGTCTCATGGTCTACCTTCGACAGCACCAAGTATATGATTAAAGCGTTAACAATTTTCGCGTGTGTTCCTAAAGACTTCAATGATCCAAATATAGCCGAAACTGTATCCACGGCGTTTCGCAAAGCCGAGGCATCAGGGGTTGAAATTTTAGGAACATCGAATAAATTTTCAATATTATCGAACAAAATTAATGTTTTCTTATCACAGCGCTCTTCCAATCGGGCCAGAGCCTTGTGATAACTATCATCTGTCAGTTGGAGGCATATCCTGTTAAACAACTCAACAAATGGTGAAACTTTTCTATTGGCGATAATATACGTTCGTCATGTATTAAATTGTTAAATGACGAAATGAAATTTTCATAATTACAATATTTTCCACCAAAGGAAGGTAATTTCAGATTCAGAAGACGAGTAGGTGGTGGAAGCGGAACTCCAAAAGTCGAATCCATAGCTGAGCGTTTTGTTGCAATACATAACTCTTATTTCGGTACGCCTATCATCCGCAGGCTCTATGGTTTATATCTGAGTCTGATAAGACATTACCTGCTCCATGTAAGATGCTAATATTTCGAGGCGACATTCTAAGTCAATTGGGCTCAATTTAGCTCATGTGGACTCTAATAAATTTTTTACGAGTGTAATATTACCCTTAACAGTCCCCCTTTGGCGCTTTAATACTGCAAGTTGGTCACTCTTATCAACTTCCTCAGGCATTTTTACAAACCGCAACAATGTATTTCAAATCAAAATGTCAGACAGAATAGTATACCTCAAAGCTTCTCAGTAAGTACAATTGTAAGTACATATTACGGTTCTCTTTTACTTTTTTATTATCAACGGTGACCCCAGCTTCTAATCACTCAACTCATAAACAACAAATGAAGAGTAAGAGTGATATCAGAGCACAACTTAAACGAATTAAGAGCAACAACAATCGATAGTGATATTTTATAAACCACTAGTTTATTAAGCGAAGATTCTTTAGTTTTAAAGCATTCGTCTAATTAATAAATAAATGGTTTCCCGTTACGTCCCATTGAAGGGATTAGGGACAGTTTCTCACAACCAGTCAGCTGTGCGCGCTCTAGTTTTACACTCACTGATTGGGACCTACAGTTTTACACCGGTTCCGCACGGTATTTTGAGAAGCTTGTTCATTGCTAAATACTCGATAGTGTCGCCGTCACTGAGCGAGGTGACCGTCGTCGAAAGAAATTTAAGGTGGCCAGAGTAGGGACCGAACCCACGTCCTCATGCACAAGAGCCGCGCACACTAACTAACACTAACAACAAATACAGAGTGAGGGTAAGAGAAAACACAATTGACCAACTTAAATATCGATGGTGGTATTTTTTCACCAAGAGGTCTATTAAGCGAACTCTGTAGTTTAAATTCACTCGAAATATTAGCAACATCAATTACTATGCAGAGTAAGAATGAGACCAACCACAGCAGAAGCAAATTTAACGCAGCGGCAATCGATAATGATAATTTTTCAACACGTACAAATCCTACTCTCTCGAGGCAGATGACACACTTAACGAATCTGAGTGAACTTAACGAATTTGAGATACTTAAAGATAAATGAACGGTCTACTTTAAGTACATCAACGACGAAAGGGGTACATCAGTAAATGCACATACAACGTATTTCTGTATATACAAATTTTAACGAACACTTTTTAACTGTACTGTACAGATGATGGCAGTGTTTGTTTCAACAAATATTAATATATATGTATGTTTTTTTTGCTCTGATCTTCATCATAAGCTTTAACTATTTATGTATACATTAGGGCGGGTCGATTTGTAGGGAGTGAAAAAATTCACCAATTTCCCTATGATTTCCGTATTCTATGGGTTATTCAATGAAAATTTGCCGAAGGAACCATACCTCTATCGTTAAAATCGAGTCCCCTACTTTTTGTTGGTAAAAAGTTCAAAAGTTACGGGCATTTTTGTCCAAATTTTGGACCATTTTTCCATTTTTTTCATGATTTTGTCCAAGAATATTACTTTCATGGCAATTTTTTTGGCTCAATCCATTATTTAATTCAATTTACAATTCAAAACGAAGAGTTTAAGCCCAAATTTATCGAATTCGGTTGATTAATTCATGCGATATTGCTAAAACAAAATAACACATAAAACCAACTTTTTGATTTTTTTTCGCTTTTTATTTTTTTTTCTACAAAAATTCAAATTAAGAGATAATAAAGTATCTATCAACCTATTATCAAAAAAAAATATTCAATTTGAGTGTAGTAAAAGACAAAATGTGAAAAAAAACATTGTTTTTTCTGAAAGTCTTGTTTGCTTTCAAGTCTGGGTGTTTTCGTACGGCTCTCTAATGTCGTCGCCATAGCGCCTTCTACATTCTTTCCTGCAACTCGTTTAGCAGTGGCAGCCAGCAATTGGACATGTCTTTCCGTTCCTTGAATGTGTAAAGGAATTTGTGGATCATCGAACGGTGGCACTTCGTAATTTAAATATCCCTCCAAATGTTCATACGAATAACTTTGCGTAAACGGTGGTTCGAATAAAATGGTATCGTCATTTAAATCAATCATATTTGTATATTCCGTACAATTAAAGTTTATAAGAGATTTTTTATAAACTCTAAGTTCCGTTGGGTCGACAATATCTCTTCGGTAATGTAAAATCTTCTTTATAGCAATGTTTCGTTTTTCCATTCTATCATCAAACAACATAGATAGCAAGATATTTTCTGAGTGTACAAAATATGGATTATCTTGAATTACTGTATTTACAACTCCAAGTAAATTCGGTGGTAAAAATCGTGTCCAAGTAATAAATTTAAAAAGTAATGTACTACCGTATGCGGCAGAGCTATAATACTTAACATTGAAATACATTGGCGTGTATACTTTTCTTATATAGTTAGCCAGAATTTTTAAATTTTCAGTTGGATTATTAGTTGTCACATACAACCGTAATAATCTATTGGCATTGGTCAGCCAACGAGAATATGCAATTGGCCCTGGTTTTATGTGAGACAAATCCGCAGGAACCACACCATTAGAAATTGCATTGGCCATTAACATCAAGTACCTCGAATCGGTAGATAATTCTTCTGGATTTAAATCACCAGGAGGCATATTTTCCAAAGCGATTTCCTCAAAATCGGTTACCACCTGAAAAGAAAACATAAAAGCTAAAAAATAGAATGAAAAATGGTAAAGAATCAGCTATAAAAATTACATACCGGAAGATTTTCACAGTCAGCAATTTTTGAACTCAACTTTCCGTTAGTTGATCGTGGTCCAGTGGTGGTTGATTTGTCTAAAGTGTCAAACAAATGTCTAAACGGAAGCTCGTTAAAGTGCAGAATAGTCGCAAAATTCCACCGTGTACGCCAGTATTTGTTGGTTCACCATCAGCGCATATGGCAATTAATGAATCGAGAGACAATTGTTTTCTTGGAAGAATTCGATCAACTTGTTAACTTTGCTTGCCGCAGTTTCACCTTCTAGTTTTGTGTAGCCTATCAATTGAGATTTTGGTTCCCTCAAAACAACTAGATGAGGTTCTTTAACCATCCTTGGATGCAACTTCTCATCAATTTTTTCTACAGTTAGAGCATCATTTTTCCTGCCGTCGAATGAAAATGATATCAAATTCGAGCCATCATACCGCTTACGAAGTGCGTCTTGTCTCCATTTTTCTCTTTCTCTACGAAGTTTACTTTTATCCATGATGACAAGATTGCCATGAGCATCTTTTACGCCCAGGTCTTCCATCAGAGCTGTTGCCAATGCTAACCCCATTCTATCATGCACACCAAATCTGTCACACATCATTGCATAGTTTTTAGTATTGTATCTGGTAGAACTAATTCTGAACCTCCTCTCACATCAACTTCCGTTTCGTCATAATGTAGTTCGTATGTAGGATCGTTGCTCACTGGGATTGTTGGAATAGTCGTTGGTATCGTCTCTTCACTTCCACTATCGTGTTCCGGTATCGTTTGTATTCTGTCATTATATTGATCGCGCATGAAATCTTTTAAGTTTTCTGGGATAGATCCACATGAGCAGTCGTTTTCTTTCAAGTTGCATTTACATTTTCCAATGTTGAATAATTGGTTTGTTGATTCTACGAATTTTTTGAATTCTGTTGCGCGTTTTACTCGTTGTTTATCTGCATTACTATATGCGTCAAGCAAATTATTAAATTTTCTAATGATGCTACCTTTGAGTATAAGTTCAATATTAAGTTGATTCCAAATTTCTAACAATCTGTCTGCTACTTGGGGAGTAAATGTTTTATACGAAAACATTTTGGCTTGGGCTTTTGAACGTTCGCTGTACTCCAATAGTGCAACAGGTAATCCCTCAGAGTCCACAACAGCAACCGCAACAATAAGGAGGAAAAAACTATATATTTTCCTATAAAGCGTTTGAACCTTTTTCGAGACAGCTTTCAATTATTATTATTATTTTTTTCAACAAATTGGACTTATGTATGAGTCCCTGTTCGGGCGCCAAAATGTTTCGAAGGATTTTCTACAAACGGTAAATAAAAAATGCAAGCTATTTCAACAGCTCAATAATTCATTTATTAGAACATTTACATATATGACTTAGGTCTATCATTTTCTCTCTTATAGCTGAATTGTGTAACGTACGACAGAAAACAAATTGAGAGTACATCAGCTGTGTAATTGAACACCGAATTCAGTGTTGTCAATTATAGAAATTAAAAAAAAAATAAATAGTTTCCCATTACATCCCATGAAGGAATCGGGGAGAGCTTCTCACAACCAGTGAGCTGTGCGCTTTCTAGTTTTATACTCACTGATTGGGACCTACAGTTTTACACTGGTTCCTAACGGTATTTTTAGAATCATTTTCACGGCTAAATACTCGATAGTGTCGCCGTCACTATGCGAGGTGACCGCCGCCGAAAGAAATTTTAAGGTGATCAGCGCAGGGATCGAACCAAGGAAGTCAAGTACAAGAGGCGCGCACACTACCCATTGCACCACCGACGGTGCATAGAAATTACATGAAGTTAAATTAGAACATATAACAAAATTCAAATTTAAATTCTTCTCCAACAGTACCCTTTAAAGAAAAGGTAGTTTTTAAGAAAAAGCAATTCGTTGTAAGGTAATGTACTTTTTTAAGAAAAGGTACTTATTTAAAAATTACTTTTTTTAAGAAAGGGTACTTTTTGTAAGAAAATTTACTTTTTTAAGCAAAGGTACTTCTTTAAGATAAGGTATTTTGTTAAGTAAATGTAGTCTGTTTAAGAATAGGATTAGGTTTTTTTTTTTGAGCAAATTTAATAAAATGTTATTTTTTTAAACTTCTTTCACCTTGGCTTTTCCAAAATTTACTTTTTATTCGGTTCAAACTACAATATGTAACAAACAGGCTCCACATAGAAAGTTTCCCATTAAACAAGAAATATCCTCCCATATGTTAGTCTAGACTAGATATGGGCACGTGAGTAAGTTTTGACTCACGCTCAAGAAAGGAACACAGCCACTCACGCACGATCACGCACGAAGATTATGTCGGTACTCACGTTCACCCACGCTCACGTGAGCAGAATTTGATCCTACTCAAATTCACGCGTGAATCACGCGTGATTCAAGTGATTCACGACAATCACGCAAATATTACTCACAAAAATAAAACAGGGTTTTGACATGAACAACTTGATTTATATTCAAACCAAAAACTATACAAAACAGTGTTCGTAAAAAGTAAGTTCTGAAATACGTTAATTGGGATCATATTCATTAATTAGACACCAGTACACTTAAATGTAAATGCCTTAGTTAAATTAAGTGTCGTTTTTAATAAATTTAGAAAATGAACTAAGCCCATTTATACAGGAACAACATTTTATCACCTTTATCTTAAAGAAGTTTGCCTCTTATTTCCATTAGTATTCTTCCAGACGGACAATGGGACCAATTGCAAAAAAAAACAAGGTAAGAATATCAGAAATTCTAAATTATTGGTCAGATTATTTTAGAGTGTACTAGGTATTTATAGGGGAGAAGTCAGGCTTGCAGAATATTGTATCTGAATGCACCCTCTTTCAACGCACGGTTGTGTCAGAGTTCCTTGAAATACAGAACATGATTAACGACGCTTTGTTGGAGGGAAATGTTATTAGAAGCATTCCAAAAATACTTTGTGTAACAAAGTAATAAGAAAATCGAATTTAAATGATATCAACCATTCAGAAATATGCGTGACTCACGCGAAAATAGTGCTCACGCACACTCACTCACGCATCGATTGGACTCACGCACGAAGATTTGCACACTACTCACGTTCACGCACGCCCACGTTAGCAAAATTTGACCGGCTCACGTTCACGCGGGAATCACGCATGATTCACGTGAATCACGCCAATCACGTGACTCGTGCCCATCTCTAGTCTAGACACAAACCAAACCGAAAGTACGAGTGTAAGAGGAAGTGTGCTGCTAAATGTAATTCCATGCTCATGGTTGTACTTCCTGGATTTGCCAGTCTTGCACTTTGGCTTTTCTAAATTAACTTTCTATTGGGTTCACAACTACAATATGGAATAAACAGGCTCCACCTAGAAAACTTCCCTTTAAAACAAACCAACCTAAAGGACCTAATATAGTTGATAATAATGGGTTGTAATAAAGAAGTTAAAAAAGGTTGTTTAACATTTTTTCATTTAGCCGCCATCCGTGCGATAAGGAAATTCGTTCCAATAACACAGTTGACAAATCACGTCAATTTGGAAATCCCTCTCATGAAAGTTTTTTTATAAAACTGGTACTACTTCAGTTAACAATTAAATAAATACTCTGGGACATGGGACTGTCCGTGGAGGTGGAATGTGTCTGATAGCCATTCACTTGGGACTGGCCAGAAATGATTCCTCCATTGGGCAGTCCAAGCAGCTCACTACTTCCACGCAGTATGTCCTGGGCAATGGCTTTTCGGAAACTTCCGTTAGCTAGCTAGAGGGAGAAGGCGAAACAAATTAGCAGCAAATCAGGTTTAGTAGGTGACTGATGTCACTGAAGCTCATCAAACAATCGGGCATATTCTTTTGTCCTTAGAAGGCGGATGAGCCAAACATACGGGCTAACGGCGGGTGGAAACCAAAAGATGAAAATCCCGGTTCGACATATTGCATCCTGGTCAGCGTCTGACCCATAATGGGCGGCTGCAATCAAATGTCTTAAAATGCAAAAACACGGAAACATAAACAACTCCTATTTGTTGACGACCCCCGCAAACGCTAAAAGGACCACGATTTGCGGATGCACCTGGAATGTCAGAACTCTATATACATCCGGTGCAAGTATCCAACTGGCAGATGTCCTCGAAAGTTATAAGGCTGACAATACCGCTATTCAGGAAATGCGATGGACAGAATATGGCTGCACAAGAAAAAGAAACTGCGATATATACTACAGTTGCCATGAAAAAAAAAATTATTTGGTTGCAGATTTGTAGTTGGCAAAAGACTGCGACATCTAGTCTCTAGGTTCAATCCTGTGAGTGAACACAGAGCCACAATCCGCATAAAAGCGAAATATTTATATATTTCCCTAATTTGTGTGCATGTCCCGACAGAAGAGAAAGATGATGATGCCAAAGAGGAAACCTCCTAGAGGAAACGTATGTCCGCTGCCCTGGGCATGATATTAAGATTTCACTAGGAGATTTTAATGCCAAAGTAGGAAGGGAGAATGTGTTTAATCCAACTATTTGCAATTCAGTCTACATGCTGACAGTTCTGACAACGGTATGAGACTGATTGACTTTGCCGCGGCAAATAACATGGTCATTAGTGGTACAAGATTCCAGCATAAAGACATCCACAAGGCTACTTGGGTATCCCCTGATCAAAGAACGAACAACCAAATTGATCACGTGACAATTGATGGAAGGCACTCATTAAGTGTAATGGACGTACGAGTGATCAGAGGAGCTAACATCGACTCGGATCACTACCTGGTAGCAGCAAAGGTTCGCACAAGATTAAGTAGATCGAAAATCGTACGAAACCAGACGCACAGGAAGCTGGACATCGAAAAACTGCAATTACCAGAGGTAGCCACAGCCTACAGAAGGAAGCTCTCGAAACTTTTGTCACAGAACCCACCCCCTCCCGATGACGATCCTGATGCGCAGTGGAAACCCATTTCCGACTCTAGAAAAACTGCCGCAACAACACTACTCGGTTTCGAAAAATCGCTTCGCAATAAACCATGGTACGATGAAGAGTGTCGCATTGCAAATGATGAAAAGAACGCTGCACGTATTGCAATGCTTCAGTCAGTTGCAACGCGAGCTGCAACTGATCGGTGTAGGGAGCAAAGAAAGGAGGTAAACCGTCTCTTTAGGTGTAGTGGAGAAAGCGCGAGAGCGAGAAAATTTAGACATACAGAAGGAAGAACGAAGCCCGAAAATTCTATCAGAAAGTCAAAAACGGAACTAATGGATATGGTTCAGGGCCCCCTTCTGTAAAGACAAGGAAGGAAATCTCATCGAAGATATGCAGAGCATGTTAGGAGTATGGAGAGATCATTTCTCCGCGCTACTGGTACCTGAGATCTCCAATGGCGATGGGACAATCGATCACAATATGGACGACGACGTCGATTGCCCCTCTCCTAACCAAGACGAGGTCAAAAAGCTATTGCTCGGCTTAAGAACAACAAAGCCGCAGGAGCGGATGGATTACCGGCGGAGCTGTTTAAGGCTGGCGGCAATGAGCCGATAAGGTGCATGCATCAGCGCATTAGCAAAATTTGGTTAGATGAATGTATGGTCGGCGATTGGAGTCTCAATGTACTATGTCCCATATTTAAAACAGGTGACCCGAGTATCTGTGCCAACTACCCTGGAATAAGCCTTTTATCCATAGAATATAAGGTTCTATCAAGTATAATGTCTTGTCCGCATTTACCGTCAGACCCACTTTTGCTGACTCCTTCTCAATTCTCGAAATATCTGTATCATCAGCATACGCGAGCAGCATATGACTTTTTCTGCTGATGGGTTTATTCATGTTGACTGCAGCTTTTCTCATAATTATCTCCATTAAGATGTTAAAGAGATCGCACGATAGGGATTCGCCTTGCCTAAGGCCTTGCTGAGTTTCGAAAGGTTCGGAAAGATCCTTTCCAAATTTCACTGCCGATTTAGTGTTCGTCAAGGTCATCCTGCAAAGGCGCATGAGTTTGCAGGAATACTAAGCTCAGACATTGCTTCATAGAGTTAGGTGTGGGGTGTCGATTTGGTTTTCGTGTTTCTCTGCGGGATTTGGCGTAGCGTGAAAATCTTGTCAGTTGTCGATTTCCAGGCCTAAAGCCGCACTGGTATGGTCCAATCAGGTCAGCGATAATTGGTTTAATAATTCGTTTTAGTAGACAAAATTAATGGTTTCAGCGCGTTTAGACCAAAGCGTGAACTTTGATAACCTTTATAACTTCAAGGTAGTAGACGAATTTATATACCTCGGATCTGCCGTAAACAAAAACAACAACGTCAGCCTTGAGATCAAACGGAGAATTGTGCTTGCGAATGGATGTTATTTTGGGCCTATAAAGCACTTTAGAGATGAAGCCCTCTCTCGAGTAACAAAAGTCCAGCTGTACCAGACTCTGATTCAACCTGTCTTGCTTTCTGGCGCAGAATCCTGGGTCCTATCGTAAGCAAACGAAACATCTGTAGGAGTCTTCGAGAGAAAAATACTCTGAAAATTGTATGGCTATAGTGCACAACGGCGAGTATCGGCGACGCATGAATCACCTGTATGAGGTTTATCCTGACATTGATATAGTTAAGCGGATCAAAATAACGCGATTGCCCTGGCTAGGCCATGTCAGTAGAATGGATGAAGACGAACCAGCACGAAGGAAGGAAGAAATAGGAAGACTAAGACTCCTCTGGAGGGATCAAGGTGACGAATCCCTGCGTACACTCGGTATTGCCAACTGGAGAAATTAAGCAAAAGATCGAACTGGTTGGCGAAATATGTTATCTTCTGTTTTGTTGTCCGAGACCGGATGAGTTAGTAAACCACAAAAAAGCTATTAATAAACACTTATTCATAAAAAACCATAAATTAGCACAAACAAATTCTCCAGTTGCTGAAAGCTTTAAACCTGGTATTCAGTTTTTATGAAATTTTCGTTGCCATAAGAAGTACGTGTATAAAAAATAACGAAAATTTCATAAACCGAAAATTTCGCTAATTTTTCCTTTGCTTGTTACAAAATCAAGTACAGGGTTGTTACGCTAAACTTATGTCGTACGAAAACAATTGTGCGATAATTGTTTGGGACCGGAATTTTGATATTTCGGTTATTTTTGATATAATGAAATATTTCCAAGGTAAATCAGAGATATGTGGTATCTCTCTGCTACAAAATTTTTCGTTTCGTTTAAAGATAAATGATAAAATTTCTTACGAAGATTTCGCAAGAACTGAATGCTGGTCAAACACCTAAGCTTTAGTTGGATCTCTGTGCAGTTCCTTATACTTATGTCATACAGCTGATACTTTTTCACACAGTGCAACCAGTAATGCAAAAGTATATTACACAAGTGCGCTCACGATCGGCACAAATCTTGTGCAATTGTAAAATGTTAGCAATTGCAATCGCACAAGACGCTGATTGCAATCGCACAAACAACTAGGGAACATATAATTGACTGACACCCCTGGTTTATGTATTCGCACAGTGCTTGTGATGTAAAAACAAGATAATAATAACTGATAGAACGAATTAAAAAAAATTTATTTAAATATGTTAATCCATTTTTGGAAAATTTTAAACATTGATGGAAATGTTTTGATTTTATGTATTTATACACTATCGGGCAAAATAATGTGCAAATGACTGATAGATACCTTCATATTGGAAAAATATAATGACTTATTTTTGTAAATTAAAATGAAAGCATATTTATTTGTTATTGTATTCTGTGAAAAAAATATTAGTTAACAATTTTTTTAAAATTCATTAAGAAAGAACAAAATGTTAAAAAACAATTCACATCGTCTGGGAGACGGACAAGATAATGTGCAATTTAATTTTTTATTCTATCAAAAACATATTTTAATATTTACGGTACTTTGTTGCTCGCACTTTGTTCTATATCACTGCTTTAAGGCGTTTTGGCAACTTCTGAACAAATCTGTTAAAAAGGTATTCGGAATGTTTTTCCACACTCTTTTCATGGCTTTCCAGAAAGTTTGAATATTTGCTCACGACCCATAAATGCTCACTAAAGTTTAGATCAGTGCTCTGAAGGGGCCATGCTTGTCATGAAAATATTGTCTTGAAAATATTGATTTGTCCCTCTACTAATATCGGGATCGTTATCCTGTTGATAAAAAAAAACTCTCCCAATAGCATTTCTCGCGTACTCTTGTCTATATTTCCACCCAAAATATTCACGTAGTCTTGACCTGTCATTTTGCGGTAAATTTTTACTAGACGACCTGCTCTGCTGTAGATCAGCACCACCATACCGGTGCCTCCATGTTTTACCGTATGAATAATATTTGGCTTCAGTCTTTCTGAAGGTTCGCACAATAATCACTTCCTCCTTCTTCGATTTTTAATTTAAATTTGGATTCGTGTGCCCAAATAATCCTATTCCAAAAGGTTTCTGGCATATTTAAGTACTTTCTGGCGATCAAAGGTGGTTATTTTTAACTTTCTTAACAAAACGATTAATTTTTGTTGTAGTGTTTGCAACTATTAACTTATGCTTATGTTAAGAATGTGTATGCTTAAGAACATCTGTCACTATTATTACATCATTTCTTTAGGTTGTCACTTGCAAATTCGAACTATTTGCTCAACTTGGACCGCAGCTACTTATCAAAATTAGTTAGCGGGATTTTCTTTTTGTGAAAAACATACAAACACAGTACACAAAAAACTAAACTTTCTCTTGATGGGACAGAATACAATTTAAAGTAATATGATTTATATCTTGTTTGAACTAGGTAGTGTACGTCACCATGTAAACAAAATTAATTGTTTTTTAATTAATGTATGAGAAATTCATACTAGAAGCTTACAAGGCCATGAACATTTTCTAATTGAAAAATGGTTGGTTTTTTGTTGGAAATAGTAGACAGTTCAGTTAAGCACACTCAGTGGCATGACTAGTTTCGAATTCCGTTACAAGCCATCGGTAGATCATCAATCGTATACATACAAACTCAATCATGCAATTCACATATGCGAATTAGTATCGATCGAAGATCCCTAAGTATCAACACGAAAGGTCTATACAATTCCAATACAAGAACATACAGCTTTTATCCACCATGTTTTTCTTTTCCTCATGCGAACTGCATTTTGGATAAAAAGTTGAACGAAATTATTTGGTGGCTTGACAGGAAAATATGACGTTATAAACTCTGTAAATATATACAAAATAATTCCACGTGTTTATACACTCTGTTAACATAGGGTAGGCTCACTTGAAATTAAATTACACATTATGATATTCCTCAAATTGTAGTAATGCCTTTGGAGGGAAAGTATTCTGTTTTTGTAATAATAACAAGATCAATAAAAAGATCAAGAAGTAGACGATCAGGAGTTGTGAGCAATTTGGAAACCCTCGTAGAAGGGAACCAATAAGAGGTAATAATTCACGCAATCGCATTTCTCTCTCGCGTCATATTTTGGTTATTTCATACCTTTTTGCATAGTTTATGTAATTTTATTTCAACATGAATGGAATTTGTATAGTTATATACAATAACACTATCAAAACACTACTCGTGTATGGAAGTATTCAATGAAGAGAGTAAGAAAGAGAGCAGAGAATGATTAAGGATTCACTGGTTTTGTTTACTGGCATTTGAGTGAAGAGAAATTTTGACTGTATATTTTAGTACATCGTTTTTGAGGACAATAGGCTCAGTTGTAGTAAACAGTATTTTCGCTATTGTTTTCGTAGTCAATTGTAAAAACCTGTGATTTTCAGTGGTAACTTAGATTAGCTTCGGTGCAAATGGTTCAAACATTTACTGATTTGCACGCGGTTTTGGAACATTTTTCGAATTATTTGTACTGAAAAACAGTTTTTAATTAAAAATATCATATATGAGCATTAAGCCATCCTTAAGTGTCAAGCAAATTCCAAATGTCGGGATGTACTACAACTAAAAGCTTTCTAACAGCTCTATTGTCACAAAAATTGGTTGGAGTGGTGAACAATTATTTAAAGAATACTACGGATTACGGATCGCGGTACAAAGGATAGTCTTTCAAAAAGGTTACATCGCGAGATAAACAATATTCTTCAACTGCCATCGAATTCCAATATGACTTTAAATAGGATTGCGGTCATTACGGGAGTGAATATTAGCAAAACCACAATCCACAATATTAGAAAAACGCCTACGGTCGTAGAGCGTCGAAAATTGGAGACAATACCGCCACATAATCCCGGTAGAGGTTGCAGTTCTCGAAGGATCACATGTCATGGACTATGCCCCAAGGTCAACAACTGGAAAAGGGTAATAATAGAAAACGTTTGAATATGGAAGGCGCCCGGATGACTATAATTACTATTTAAATGACATCAATAAGGAGGAATGCTTTCTAAGTCGGCACCATAGCAGAGAGGGACGATTAATGATTTTGAGTGCCATATAATACTACGGCGCTTCCAGTTCGGTTTATGTGAAAGAGCTAATTACTGGAAGAGGTAATAGAGACTTAATCCTAATAGAGAATTACTCTTTGATTTCAAGGACATTCTTGGTCCCCTTTCATTTATTTTTCAGCATGATAATGCTCACATCCGCACACCACGCGTTGTTAAGGATTGAGTTCATTCGTCGGACATAAATTTTGTTGAAAATGTTTTGCCATAGTTAACGCGCAAAATTTGTGAAGGAGGAAGGCAGTTTTAAAGTACAGATGAGCTCACTGAAGCGAAATATCGTTGAATTATTTTGCATCTCTTTTTAATTCTATGCAAAGCAGAATTCATGACGTTATTTTAAACAAAGGAGGGCATACTAACTAATAAATTCTGAAAACCAATGTGAATACCTAACAATGAATTAAACTTTCCAAAGAGAAGTCTCAAAATTCCAATTTTAATTCCTCTTAATGTGATGAGGCTAACATATCACAAAAAAATCACATGTTTTGAGATTTGTTTAAGAAAACGATAGCGCAGATACTGTTTAACTGGCCCTTCTGGTTTTGTTCTTATTACAAAAGTAGAATACCCTATTTTCAATGGCATTCACACATTTTTGGTGCCGTTTGAGGGAATATCATACTGTGATATTTTCATTTTGTTAACGGAGTGTTAAGTAGCATATATGTTTGTGTATAGCTCGCGTAAAATGCAAACGATTTCTTTTGGAGGATAAGTTCGGATAAATTAAAAAGTTCAACAATAATGACAACCTTAGAGAACTCTTAACAGAGGAATTTGTCGGTTATGATCACAATTTTTGGGCTCTAACCTTCTTAAACCTTTACCAAAACTATGACAACTTTTTATGAATAAGGCCGTTAGTCTTTTATGTAGCTAAAAATGCTTAATGGACAGACAATGCCCAAACAAAGAAGCGTATTTCTGGTTAAGCAACATTCAATTCATATAAATGCATGCTGAGTTACAAATATATAAATTACGAGTGAGCTAGTGCATGGTTGTTCGATTTCGATACGAGTCGATACGGAGGTGGGGTGTTGGTAAATGGCTCCTCATCGGATGAATGGGAAAAACTCCACAATCCGAAGTGTGCGAAAAATGTTGCTGCCTCAGGTGTGATGTAATGGCTCAAATCGTTCGTCATGAGTTCTTGATTCACTTAATCCGATGTCAAGGTATTTATTTTCACACTTTTGAAGACAACATCATGTACTGGACTAGCCCGAACTTGGTTGCCACTGCCGCCACTACCCTCCAAATCATCTTCTTCGTCTATATGATCGCATTCTTCTTCCTCGACGTGCATGATTCGTCATCTTCCTCGCTGTTTTCGTTGGACGAATTCCTCTATCTCTTCTTCGCTATTTTCCGGTTGATGTCCCATGGGGCATTCGGATCAAATAATGCAAGAGCAACAGCTTCACTACTAAGATACCACCGATGTTCACAGCATCTATTCAACAATCGTTGCGACACAATCTTATCAATTGCACCATAACCAGCAATCGCTTTCAAAAAATGTATTCCATTTTTTGGAGCTTCGGCAGGTCACGTAAAGTCTTACGATGAAAATGGTAACATCGCGAAATCAATTCAATTTTGTTTGTTGAAATTGAGATATTTTCGGAACAAAAACATTCTTGAGAAATATATGCCTTTCGCCATCCATCGAGCATGCCTAATGGGTCCTGGTGGGCTGAAATTATGATTGGGAATATTTTCACCAAGGAACAATAAAACGATTTCCGAATTCCTTGTAGCCGTCTCTGTGATGTGTTTCGCTCAATTGATCCAAACATAATGAATTGACCTCAATTTTGACTTGAACTGGTATTTTGGCTGCGACTCCATTATCTTCTATTCCATGATTGTATGGTTTGTCTCAGAATTGCAGTTCATAAATGTGATGTCTGATGACAGATAGGGTAAATCTCGTTCCAGTATTTCATGGGACTGTCCTTGGAGGTGGAAAATTTAGCCATTCACTTGGGAGTGGCCAGAAATGATTCCTTCATTGGGCAGTCCAAGCAGCTCACTACATCCACGCAGTATGTCCTGGGCAATGGCTTATCGGAAACCTCCGTTAGCTAGCTAAAGTGAGAAGGCGAAACGAATGAGCCACCTGACTGGTAATGCGATCACTGATACGTCTCGGGATTATTAGGTGACCCCGTCACTGAAGCTCTTCGAAGTAATGGACATATTCTTCTGACCTTTGAAGGCGGATGAGCCAACACCCCTGGCCAACGGCGGATCAAAATTGAAGAAACCAAAATCCAGTTTCGACACACTGCATTCTGGTCAGCGTCTGATCCTTAATGGGCGGCTGAAACATAATCATCCTGGCAGTAGGTAAAATGCAAACCACGGTGGGCTGGGTTTGCCTCCCGCCACCGTTATATTGGCAATGAAAATATACGTAAAAAATTATGAACAAAGAAACCCCCAACTGTTGACGACCCACGCAACCGTAATAAGGACCATGATTTAAGGTTATTCACCTGGAATGTGCGAACGCTATACAGGACTGGGCCAGTTTCCAACTGACGGATGTCCTCGGATAAGATAAAACTGACATCACAGCGATCCAGGAAATGCGATGGACAGGATATGGGTGCACCAGAGGGGAAAACTTCGATGTTTACTACAACTGCCATGGGCGAAAACACGAATTTGGGTACGGATTTATAGTTGGCAAGAGACTGCGACACCTAGTTTCACGGTTCAACCCAGTGAGTGACCTCATAGCCACATCAAAGCGAAATATTTCAATATATCGTTAATTTGTGTGCACGCACCGACAGAGGATAAAGATGATGAGTTCAGGGGAACATTTTATGAGCGTCTGCAGCAAGTATATGAGATTATTCTAGGCGATTTTAATGCCAAATTGGGAAAGGAAAGTGTCTTTCGACCAACCATCCGTGATCACAGTCTACATGATACCACCTACGATAATGGAATAAGACTGATAGACTTCGCGCTGCAAAGAACATAGTATTTAGTAGCACACGATTCCAGCACAAGGACATTCATAAGGCGACCTGGATATCTCCTGATCAGCGGACGAAGGGCCAGATTGATCACTTGGTAATAGATGACAGGCACTCTTCTGGTGTAATGGATGTACGTGTGATTCGAGGTGCTAATATCGACTCGGATCATTACCTGGTGGCTGCGAAAGTTTGCACAAGACTGAGTAGGGCGGGAAACGTGCGAAGCCGAACACGGGGAAAGCTGGATATTGACAGGCTACAAATACCGGAGATATCAATGTCCCATCGACAGACGCTCTCTCTCCTGCTAGAGCAGAATACCCCCCTCCCGAGGACCCTGATGCGCAGTGGAAGCACATCTACCAATCTTTGGAAACCGCCGCACGGACTGAACTTGGCTATCAAGACCCGCGGAAGGATAAGCCATGGGAGAGAGTAAACAGAGGGAGAGTGAGGAAACCGAAATGTGCGGGGTGAATGGTGAATCCCGAAAGTTTTTCCAGATGGTAAGAAGATTGGATAACGGGCCTAATAATAGGGTGCCCTGCTGCAAGGACGAGAATGGGAATCTGGTGACTGAGAAGCAGTGTGTGCTCAAAATGTGGAGAGACCACTTTTCAGCACTACTCCACTCAGATTCTTCCACTGAAGATCAGGGGGTAATGATAGTGGAAGATAGTGTATATTGTACCCCCCCCCCCCCAACCACGACGAGATTGGAACGGTGATCTCCCGCCTTGAGAATAGTAAAGCCGTTGGTGCGGATGGCCTACGCGCTTAACTTTTTAAGGCAGGTGGCGGAGAACTGCTAGCCCACAAGCATCAACTTATATGCGGTATAAGGATGGGGGAATCAATGCCCGACGATTGGAGTCTCAGTGTATTATGTCCTGTATTCGAAAGGGGTGATCCGTGTGTCTGTTCCGACTATCGCGGTATCAGTCTTTTATCCATCGCGTACAAGGTCTTGTCGAGCGTATTATGTGAAGGACTAAGGCCAATTATTGAAAACCTGATTGGACCTTATCAGTGTGGTTTTCGACCAGGCAAGTCCACGACTGACCAAATATTCACGCTACGCCAAATCCTGGAAAAGACCCATGAAAAGCAAATCGATACAAAGCTGCTTTCGATAGCCCCATACGGGGAAAACTGTACGAAGTTATGCCTGAACTTGGGATTTCGGCAAAACTGATCCGCCACTGTAGAATGACGCTGACCAGCACCATATAAGTAGTGAAGATGGGGAAAGACCTCATCGAACCATTCTGTACCAAGCGAGGATTGAGACAAGCCGACACACTTTCGTGCAATCTCTTCAACATCTTAATGGAGATAATAATGAGAAAAGTTGCAGTAAATTGCAAGTTGCAAGATCATTAACACGAAATGTCATGTGTTGCTGGCCTATGCTGACGACATAGACATTATTGGGCGAAATTTGCGAGAGGTTACTGCAGTATTTTCAAGAATCGAAAAAGAATCAGCGAAGGTGGGTCTTTGCTGTTAATGAGGGCAACACAAATTTTATGATGTCAACGACTAGATAAACCGATTTAATTCTGAAGTTTTGCTTGCAAATATATGCTATTTTGGGCTCAGCTAGCAGATTAAAAAAAGCCTCCCTCGAAGAACAAAGGGCCAGCTATTCCAAACTCTGATTTTACCAGTCCTGGTATATGGCTCCGAAACTTGGGTCATATCGCAAGCGGTTGAAAAACACCTGGGAGTATTCGAGAGGAAATATATGGTCCTATTAGAGAATATGGCGAGTAACGACGTCACTGGAACCAAGAGCTATATATATTTTTTTTTTTACATTTGCCTTGAATCGCTGTATGTCACAATTGGCGGGAAATACACTTGCGGGAAGGTTGTTCCACATACGGACCGTACGACTGTAGTGTGTAGAACAGTGTCACGCAACCCACATTACGCCGATGCTCAAGGGAGGCCATAGAGCTGGACACCCTACTGTCCCCTATCAACACCTTTGCTCTCCTTTGTACACGGTCTAGCAACTCCAAAGATGACTTTGGAGCACCTGCCCATATATGGGAGTTATATTCCATTCGCGGCCTGATGTAGGTGGTGTAGATATTAAGGAGATCAGTTGGAGGGAAGTACTTCTTGCACCGCTTTAAAAAGCCTAGGCACTTCGATGCATCTTTCGACACTTCAAATACATGTTTTGCCCAGCGAGCATCATATTGTATTTTCATGACCAGAATATCAAGAGCGTCTGATTCATCAATATCCACACCATCCATAGATAATGACGATACGACTGGGTCAGCTTTTCGCTTGTGCGAAAGCAGACAGCACTGGGTCTTCCCCGCATTAAAACTTACTCTATTCAATCGACCCCACTCAATAATGGCCTCGAGATCGCGGTTGAGTGTTTCATTCATTAATTGACGTTTATCACTAATTTCTTGAAGGGTTAGCCAAGAGGAGTTATGGACATTAAAATCACCTGCGACAGCAATTTCACTGTCCGGATATTTCTCCAAAATTTTGGATATGGAGTCAGAAAGGGCGTCGAAGCCATTAAAGGATTCCTCCCTCTCCGCATTGGGACTTCTATAAAGAAATCCGAAGTGAAGGACGTGTTCTAATCCTAAATTTAACCCAAAGAGAGTTAAATTCCGGATCTTGGGAGTCCAAATGACGCTGACTCTGAAACACTATTCCATTTTTTATATAAACCACAAGGCCTCTGTGGGAAACAAAAAGAGAAAGAACGTGATACCCAGGATCGTGAAAATCCTGTGGATCAGAATCCTCACACACCTGGGTCTCACAAAGAGCTAGAATATCAGGCCGGTGAACATTAGTGTGGGAGTAAACACTAAAAAAATTCGTTCGCAGCCCTCGTATGTTGGCAAAGTGAAGAGAAAACTTACCTATCATTGCAACACACAAACAAAAATCAAAGCAAAGTCAATGCTAAGTGCACAATACAAACAACCATTCCCCCACCTTCCCGCTGTTGTCCACACAATGCTTAGTGTTATGTCTTAAGCACTGAGTAGCAACGAGAAGACGGAAAAAAAACAGTCTGTGTTGTGCGTTAGTTGAGATCGAGGTGGAGATGGAGTTGACATGCAGGCATAAAAGCCCGTTGTGTGGTCAGTGTAGACATTTGTTGTCGTTCGTTTATGGTTTGGTGGTTTTGATGTCGCGGTGTAGGTAGTTGTTGTTGATTATTATTATTTTGTTTTGCACTTGTTTCTTTAGTTTGGTTTGTTTATTTGTTTGATTTATGATTTATATTTTAATTTTTGGAAATTGGGTAAGAAAAACTGTGATTTGTGGACTTCATACGCGACGGATTTGACTTTTAATATTGTCAATTTATAAACGCGGACTGGACGATTATTTTGATACTGAACTTAGAGTACAAAATGGACAGATACACTTAAAAAACAATAGTTAAACGGAGCTTAGTGAAAAACACGACTGAACAGAACGACGGACAGCACGACGTTTATATTGGCCGAATCAAATTAGGCTAATTGCGGTGGCTAGGCCCTGTTATCAGAATAGATGAAGATGAGCCAGCGCGAAAGGTTTTCGATAACGTACCCCCTGGAAGCAGGAAGAGAGCCGATGGAAGTCCAGGCCGAAGAATCCCTCCGTATGCTTTGTGTTACTAACTGGCGTGAAAAAGCGTAGGATAGAACCAGTTGGAAAAATATCTTTAAATTTGTTTTTTAATTAATATTTGTGACATCTGACTTCATGAGGTTGTATAATAATTGGTAAAGGTAAGTGATATTCGAGCATAGTTGTCCGATTAAAAAAAGTTCGGCATGCGATCTCAGACTGCTCCAAACGCCGGTCGATGTTGATTCCATTTTTTTTGTGACTAAATTCTTAATATGCCTTTCGAAAGAATAATATAATAATTAGGGTACTGACACCGTAAAGTTATGAATTACAAATGTCAGAATGTTGTTTGCAACTTGTAAGCAGAATGGTTCGTACCTTTTTGAACAATATATTGTGGATAAAATTGTACTTTTCGCTTTGGTAAACACTTGTTGAATGAGAAAAAGTGGATGACCGCACACTTTATATTCTTCGTATTTTTCCACTGAAGTACGTACCTGGGAAAAATTGTAAGCACTATACCCGTCGGTGGTGCAATGGTTAGTGTGCGCGGCTCTTGTACATGAGATCCTGGGTTCGAACCCTGCTCTGACCACCTTCAAATTTCTTTCGGCGGCGGTCACTTCGCATAGTGACGGCGACACTATCAAGTATATAGCCATGAAAAAGCTTCTCAAAATACCGTTCGGAATCGGTGTAAAACTGTAGGTCCCAATCAGTGAGTGAAAACTGGAAAGCGCACAGCTGACTGATTGTGAGAAGTTCTCCCCGGTCCCTTCATGGGATGTAATGGGAAACCATTGATTTTTTTGAAGATATTCCCCAGAGGGATTTTTTGTTTGATTGCCATTGACAAGTGTGGTTCACCTACCGGCTTCAATTTGCTGATACAATAGGATAATTTGGGTTTCACCCTTTGTGTTGGAATTTCATGGGAATTCAATTATAAATATTATACTGTTTATTACATAGGGTTTTAATGGTAAGAATCATAAAAACATTCCTAAATTTCAAAATTTTTTTTACGAAGAATTAGATCAGTATTGTAAATTGATACAACATTAATCAATTCAAGTACAAACATTAATATTGTTTATTAGGTAACCCAAACCAAAAAACACCATTGTTGTTGAAATCATGTACATATCGTACCTGCACATAATTTTTTTTTATTCATAAGATATGTCGTGTTTCCGCACACAATGGCCCACATTAGCACACCACAGAAATTCGTACCATCTCCGTGGTTGCTCTCATGTGTGCGTGAACGGATTAGTTCCCTTGCCTGCGTCATCGCTCTCTCGAATGTAGCCCTTATGGCTGAATAACTATTACTCGCTTTCACTTACCATTGAGCACAAACTGATAGATAGAGACGGACGATATCAGACATACCCAATTAAACGTAAAGAAAATGTGAAGTCGAACATTTATATATAAAAGTGAAAAAATAAATAAATAAAATTACAATTTGGGACTGACGGAAAAGAAAGAGAGTACGAGGGTAGCCGTGGCAAGGGTACGAGGGGTGTACTAAAGTTCCAGTTGCCTTGGAAAACAACATTTGGTCTTTCGCCAGTAAAACAACAAACCAGTGATTCCGCAGCAGACTTAAGGTATGTAGTGTACTTTAGTGAATATATGCGGGTATACTCTACTGTATGTGACCCGTTATACGGATAGTCTTCCCCTCGGCCAATTTGTTTTTGTTTTCGGCCGTAGAAGTGCTAGAAAAAACAAATTGTTTTTCAACTATCCGCTACTCGGTGGATCCTAATGAAATTGTAATATTACGGTACCGTACTAGTGGAATCTTTCGCTTAGTTGAAAAGACTTGAGACTGCACAGTGGGCCAGAAATATTGTTTTTCGAAACTAAGTTTTGTAATTTTTTTGGAATTCTTGACCCTTTGAAAAAGAAAAGACAACTTTTGTGAATTTGCTGCACAAAATTTTTCGATACAAAATTTTCTTGTTGTCCCTAAGACAGCAAATTGTTTTAATAATTTGCATTAGTGATACATGATGCTACGGAATCGGTCCCTAGTGCAATTTGTTTTTGTATTTGGCCGTTGAAGTCCCGGGAAAATGCAAACTGTTTTAATCTGTTGTAATCCACTGTTGTAATCCACTATTCGTTGGTTCTAAATGAAGTTGTTATTGCACGAAAAATAAAAAAAATCATATTTGTTCCACCGTCGTCGTGTCCCGTGCATGTGTGTGTAGGCATAATTGGTAATTTTTTGTTTTCGAATTTTTTTAATGTGGTACCATAGTCGAAGAGGCTTGTTCAATTTTCGGCACAGTGGATTAGACAAATGTTTGCTTGCTAAAATTTAATATTGCTGAAGTCAACGAAACTGACCCAGTTGAAGAGATTAGCGCCATTGTTATTGATTTGATCAAGAAAGTTTTGTGTATTATTCTGTACAGTGGATCAGAAAAGATATTTTCCAATTTTCTTTTTATTGAAAATCTTGGCCGTTTACAAAAGCATGCATAAATTTTGTGAGTTTTGCTGCACAGTGGATCAGGAAAATTAATTTTCGAAAGAAATTTTTTAGAAAGTCTTCCCAATTTGACAAGGAAAATATTAATGGATATACATATTTTGGATATTTTCCTGCACATTGGCTCGAGAAAACATTTTTGGAACTTTATTGAGTTTTTAGTACAGTGGGTCAGATAAATTATTTTGAATTCAAAATCTTGACCCTTTGTCAAAAAATAAATTTTGTGCATTTTTCTGGACAGTGGGTCAGAGAAATATTTTTCGAAACAGAATTTGTGGAAAATCTTCTCCCTATTTTTGCCAATTTTTGTATATAACATTTTCTTGATCATTGTCCCTTTGACAGAAACTAAATTTTGTGAATTTTTCTGAACAATAAATCAGAAAATGTATTTTTCGATACAACATTTTTGGAAACTTACGATTTGTGAAAAATAAATCTTTGTGAATTTATTTGCACAGTGAGTCAGATACGTTATTTTCGGGACATTTTTAAAAAAAAATTCACATTGGCACAAACTATCTTCACTGGTGCAATTAAGCAAATACTGTCTCAATCTGGATATTGGTTAAATTTGGAGATTTTTGACTGAAAATTATGTCAAATAAAAAGTTTAAGAGAAGAATAAGATAAATAATTTTATGTTTCCCTCGTTTATCACAAACTGTTAGTTGTTGTTTTGTGGATAAAAATGAAAGTTGTTGTTTAAACTGTTTTGCCTCAAACGGACTAGCGCGTCAGTGCGAAAATTTATACTGCGTACAGTGGGTCACCGGAAAATAAATTTGAGACAAATATTTTTTGAAAAATTTCTCGAATCTGATCCTCATCCCAACGCAAACCCGAATTTTTGAGTGGGATTATAGAATATTTTATAAGGTATCGATCCTTATTAGGCTTTCATCCAATTGGTTTTATTTTCAATCGCGAAATAAGTTCTTTCTCACTGCATTTCGATTCATACAATGAGTCTTGAAGGGTTTTTAGTCCAGTGCGATTAGATCATCACGTACAATAATCTTGCCATAGAAGTTGAAAAGCATGAAGTTGAAAGTGCATGGACAGAATGCAAGGACAGATACAGGAAATGTTTATCTGACCTGGAATGTATGAAAAAGGGCAAGGAAGCGATCCGAAAAAGGAAAAGCAAGCGCATGAATTAAGGGAAAAGTTGAAAATAAGAAATACACGTATGAAATCTGATTTCGCAACTGTAATGGGAAATTTGAATAAAATGGAGTCACTTTTTGATGACTTTGAATATATTGAAGGCTTTGAATATAAGCGTAATGAATCGTATTTGAGTGTAGATACTGGTAATTCTAATAGCCTATCGAATCCGTCTAATTTGATAAGTTTGCTTTCACCAGTCGTGGAAGATATTGTTGCCCAAAATACGCTTCCATCTGTAAGTGATTCTGTTCAAAATTCTGTTATTCTTAATAGTCAACCTATTGGTAATCAATCAGAACTATCTCCTCCTGCTGAGGTGATTCCAATTGATTCTGTTTCCGTTTCTCAAACTCCGGCTTTGACTTATGAGTCTGTTGTGCAAGTTAATTCTACTGACACCATTCCTCAACATCAAAATCCTGGGCAAAAGGGTATTCACAACTTAGTTGTGGTGCCCCCTTGGAGGACACTGTTCATATCTAGATTGGCATCTGATACTACTGTTGATGATATTGGTGATTTCATCACATCCAATTATTCTATTGTTGGTAATGATATTGCTGTTTTTTAATTTAATTACTCCCAACCAAGGGATATTTCTTCATTTAAAATATCGGTTCCAGGTAAATTTTTTGATGAGATTGTGAAGAAATCATTTTGGCCTGATGGTGTTTTGGTTCGAGAGTTTGTTCATAGAGATAGGAATCGTTCCGATGGGAATACTAGATTGCCACCCTCGGTCAATGTGTCAAAAATCTAGGTGCTTCAATTATATTCCTATATCAAAATGTAAGAGGTCTTAATTCTAAACTGAAACATATTTATTTGAATAGTATTGATTGTGGTTATGGTGTTATATGCTTATCGGAAACCTGGTTAAAACCTAGTGTCAATGATTCTGAGATTTTTTACAAAGATTATCAGGTATTTAGGAAGGATAGAGTTGGAACGAAATCGGGCGGCGGTGTTCTCATTGCTGAACATAGTACCATTTCTGCTGAATTGGTCACATTCTGTGGGGACTGTGAGTCTGAATTCATTTGTGTACGTCTTCGCATTGGTGTAAAATCTGTTTTTGACATTTATATGGATCCCCTTCGATTGACAGAATCAGCTGTTAACTTAATGGATTCAAATTCGGACATAATTTGTGTAGGTGACTTTAACTTACCATATACAAAGTGGGTCTCTGTAGATGACTCTAACGGATGGTTACCTCTGTCTTCTACTATAATGAGTAACTATTGGGATGGCATTTTTGATTTAGGTCTCCATCAATTAAATTTTATTAAAAATGTGAACAATAGAATACTGGATCTCGTATTTTCGAACAGTAACTGTATTTCTTTATGTAGAGTTAGAGTTTCTCCCATTGTCTTACCGGAGGATAAACATCATCCAACATTTAAATTTGCTCTTGATGTACAGGAAGAAAATTCTGGGTTAATCCAACGGAAAGAGCTACGTACTATGAATTTTAATTTCGCGAACAAATTCTGCCTTACTCAGATCTTTTCTACATAATACAAATTGGAATTATGATGGTGGTCTTGTGTGCAAAATTTAAAATTTTTATAATATTGTGAACTCTGGGTTTTCTGCTTCAATACCTTATCATCCTTCAAGTTTGGAATCTGGGCCTGCTTGGTTCACAAAAGAATTAAGGGGTCTACGTAATTTAAGAAATAGAATGAAAAGTAGATATGGTAGTTGTGGTTCATTAATTTATTTGGCGAAATACATAGTTGCTAGGAATAAATTTAACGTTCTTAATAGGAAATGTTACTCTTTTTATATCTCTAAAATGAGAAGAGTTCTACTGAAGAACCCGAAACATTTTTTCACCTTTGTAAATTCAAAGCGGAAAGTAGTTGGTTATCCGCGTAGTATGAAATTCAATGGTTGAGAGTCATCAGATGATGCCGATATTTCTGATATGTTTGCTAACTTCTTCCGTAAAATATATTCTGCTTCTGTTACTTTACTAAATTACCCCTATAATATTAATGAGTTTAATGGCATTCCGGATATTATCTTGTCTGAGGATGAAGTTCTTTATGGATTGCAATCTTTAAAACATTCAAATTCGCATGGACCTGATGGTATTCCCACATCAATTCTTCAAATGTGTGCTCATGAATCGTATATTCCACTCACAAATATATTTAATGAATCGTTGACATCGGGTAAATTTCCCTCTTATTGGAAATAAAGTTTCATAAGCCCACTCTTTAAGTGTGGAAGTCGATCCAATATTGAAAATTACAGAGGAATTGCAAAGCTGAGTGCAATTCCAAAGCTATTTGAAAAATTGGTTACGAATAGACTACTTTATTTTGTTGGATGTTTGGTTTCGCCATATCAGCACGGTTTTGATAAGGGCAGGTCGTCTACGACTAACTTACTGGAGTTAACGTCTCATGTTTTTGCAGCTTTTCGTGATAACTGTCAGATGGATGTAATTTATACAGATTTTAGTAAAGCTTTTGACACAGTTGCTCATAATTTGTTAATATACAAACTTGATATTATTGGTTTTCCATCTAAATTGTTGCACTGGGTATCTTCTTACCTTAGTGGTCGTACCCAAAAAGTGCGGTTTAAAAATGTATTATCTTCAACTATATCAGTAACATCTGGTGTTCCTCAAGGCAGTCATTTAGGTCCTATACTTTTCGTTCTTTATTTAAATGATCTACCGCCTATAGTTAAATCCTCAAACATTTTGATGTTTGCAGATGATGTTAAGTTCTATATGCCTATGTGCGATACTGAGGATTCCACCCATCTTCAATATGACTTGGATGGTCTCACTAATTGGTGTTTGGTAAATGGTATGTCGTTAAATCAGGGAAAATGTAAAAAGCTTTCGTTTTTCCGTAGTACACCGTTGAATTTTGATTACCTTATTGGTTCATATATATTGGAAAATGAGTCTTCCTTCATGGATTTAGGAGTACTTCTTGATCAAAAGTTGCGTTTTGATCTTCATATTGATTCCTGTATAGGCAAAGCCAGATCACTGTTAGCTTTTATAAAAAGATGGGCGAAAGAATTTGCTGATCCGTACGTCACTAAACGTCTTTTTGTCTCTCTCGTTAGACGTGGATTAGAATATGCTTGTATTGTGTGGTGTCCGTATAATGCCTGTTACATAGACCGCATCGAATCGATTCAAAGATAATTTTTACTTTTTGCTTTACGTGGTCTCGCTTGGAACATTGATGATTTGCCACCTTATAAAAATCGACTGATGCTTATTGATCTTCCTACACTTGAAAAACGTAGGTATATGTTAAATGCTATGTTTATTGTAAAACTCATTCTCGTGAGTCAATTAAATTTTAATGTTCCCTGTAGACAAACCCGATATTTCTATCCTACAAAACTACCGACTGTCCGTTATAATTACGATTACTACAATCCTTTCCGACGCGTTTGCCTCATTTACAATGAGATCTATAATTCCTTACCCGCTTCAGATTCTTTGAATATAATTAAGCAACATTTAATTCGTAATTAATCGGGAACTATTATCCAGCTTGTGTTGCCAACCATTTTCCTCTGATAAACCAGTCCTGCTTCTATTAATAAATCTTATTATAAATTCAGAATTCTACAATGAATTGTAGCTGACGCTGAATAGATGGATGGATGATTAGCGGTTGACGCCAGATGCTGACATTCATGTCCCTCATCTTCATGTTCCAGATCATCACGACCCTACTCTTCCTGTTTATCTCCCATTATGCTATTTTTATGTTCCTGTCTATCGTTCCACACATACTGTTGCGACGTTCCTGCTCCAAATGTGAATGCCTATGTTATCTCCTATGATTTTATCCTAAAGTTCCTGTGAATCATTCCACTAAAATTTGTGGAGTTTGTTTACCATTTCTCTTGTTCCTACTCATCCCCCTGTTGTTCTACTCCACCTGATGTTCCTGTTCCTGTTCCTCATGTTCCAGTTGTTCCTGTCCCAGCTCCTGTATTGCTACTGTTTTAATTATAAATTATTTTTTATTTTTGTATTTTGTATTATTTTTTCACTATTTTGTTTCATTTTAATTATTTTATGTTAATATTTTTATATTTATATTTTTCTTTTTTTAATTTTTAAATTTTACAAATTTTCTTCTTATTATTTTAATTGTACTCTACTCTTTTTCTTATGTTAAATGTATTTTAATTTTATTAAGTATTGTATGTTATGTCTATTACGTATATAATATAAATTTTATACCGTTGTTGAAAACTTATTACCGGCTGTATCCTATTGGGGATTGTAGCTGCGAGATAAATAAATAAATAAATAAAATGCGAATGTGCTTTATTTGGAATAATATCACAATAAAGTACAAAACATTTCTCTGCGAATACAAAGATAATCACTAAATATACAAACTGTAATGTAAATCTCTTATACATACGTTTAATAATACAATCATAAAGCGAAACAACTATATCTTCTTAATATGTGTGAATGAGATGCCAAATGTGAATAAATCTAAAAACAAAGAAGCTAACAACAACAATAATAATCAATTCGCTAACATTACATCTCTTTTCTGAGCAACAGAAAGAAAATAACAAACAACAACAATAGTATTGAATGTATGACAAAATAAAATAGACAAAAATTTTCTCTTATACGCATAACATATTCGCACAACTAAATCAACTCAAAACAAAAATAACCTATAAATAAAAGGCAAATATTACTTTTTGAAAATAAATTATTGAAAGCCATGTCATCTCAGAAGTGTAACGTTTGCAAGAAGGTGTCAGCAGCCAAGTTCGTAACCTGTGGAACCTGTCATCTAGATTTCCACGTCAAGTGTGCGGCATCGAATAGGCGGAAGTGTTATTTAAAAGTTTATAAAAAAGCCGGAGTGTTATTGAAATGTTACAACTGTCTCAACTCTTCGGAAAGCCAATCCCCTTGTTCATCTGGCATATCCAGCCAACTTGGTGGCTTAGAAGCAAGCATTATGCATTTATCGAAGGTGCTTTCGGAAGATGTAACGTTGCAGCTTAAGGCAATTAAAACTGAGGGTTTCAACTATGCAATGTAAAATACGGAGACAAAGACTTAGGTTAAAACCAAAATTAACCAACTAGAAGCTGAAAATAATGAATTAAGAAGACAATTGAATAGAGGTGACATCCTTATAAGTGGTCTGCGGTCCAATTTGTCCGTTGAAGAATTGCATAAGGCTGTTTTTAAACTCGGTAGTTGACCAGCTGTTTAAAAGTTATATGTCTAAAAGAAATTTAATGTTGAGTCAAATCATTCTTTGAGACATTAACTCCAGAGTATTTTTAGATGACAACCTGGCACCGTTGGCATCGAAAATGAATTTTATGTTTCGAAATCTGTTGCAACAAAAGAAGTTAAAGAAATTTACTCTGATGAATAAAAATCAGCCTGAGGTGAAGATTGTACTCGCAGATGGGACTGATCAGACATTAAATGCCGAGAATTTGTTTGCAGTGGTAAAGCATATAACACCTGGTTCTCAAGACAACTAATAATTTATCAAAATTTATTATTTTCCCTCATGCATATAAAAACACGTATTTTAAAACTGAATTATTGAATTGTTAATTAAAAATTATATAAATGTTTGCTTACATGTCTTACTATCAGGGGTTGAACGGAAAATGTGATGGGTGGCGTCTGAGCTGCGGTTGTTGTGAAGGATAGTGTCTGTTTTTTATTTTAGCTTTTACTTTCTTCTGATGATGTTTGTTTATTATAAATTTAGTTTCTTATTTACAAAAATGTAATCGCAAAGCTCACTAAATAGATGTGTGGTAAATCAGCTTGATTTTAGGCTCAGGCCACTTTTTTTATTTTTTGTCATATACAGTTTACTTACTTATACACAATTGTGCCTAAAACATAAGTTTATCTACCACGGGTAAATTTGAACATTAGTTGATCTATTTTATAACTGCAGTTTGGATTTTTATCTATTCAAGACATGTCATATGAATGACTATATTACATATGAATGATTATTGCAAGTTTATTATGAATTGCAAAATTATACTATAAAATTTAAAATTTTATTTGGAAATATTTTCTATTTTTAGTCTTCAGTTTAGTTAAGTATATCTTGTCTAACACGAACATGGATGTCCACAATGTATGTCAAGTATGGATGATAATCTTGGTCCGATCATTAACGCGAATACTGTTAGAAACATGAGACTGAATTCTGATAATTTGAATGTTATACATTTTAATGCCCAAAGTATTGTACCCGGACCGAACTCTAACAAAATTAATTAAGATCTACTTTGGCTGATGGTATATTTGATGTCATTGGTGTAACACAATCGTGGTTGAAAGATTATGTGGTCAACAGTGCGGTTAGTATTGATGGTTATCGATTGTTTAGGCTTGATAGATCTGTGGATCGAGCTGGTGGAGTTTGCGTGTACGTAAGAAGGTCTTTAAAAGCAAAGGTTGTTTATGAGATCAGAAATGAGTGTATCTCTGAAGGAATCTTTCTTGAGATTGAGGCAGTTGGCGGCTCTTAGGTTTTAGTGGGTGTGTTATTTACCTTCCTTATGAAAATGTATCTAGCTGTGAGGACGAGGTTGATGATATTGTTTCACAATATGAACACACCGCTTTAGTAGGAGATTTTAATGCAAATCTCTATGAGTAGAATATCGAAGTGAGAAGCTTTAGCCTCCTATATGGGATTAATATTTCTCATAATGCTATTCCTACACATCTCTCACTTCAGTCAAATAGATGCTCACTTATTAATTATTTCATGGTAAGTGACAGTAACCTCATAGAGTCCAAAGGCCAGTTTCTTTTTCCATCTTTAAACTCTCACCATGCAGCCATATAAATACATTTCATATAGCGTTGGTAAATTAGTAACTCCCTGTGAAGTAGAAATTCGTGATTACCCAAAACTTAATGTTGACGATTGCTTATTTGATTTGGAATCTGCTAATTTTGATAGAATATATGGCACGAATGACTCTAACATACAGGCATGTTCCAATTAAAACCATTCATGAGCAAAATACCGCTGACTGGACCAAAACACCGTGCCATATTGCAGCTCGTGAGCTGAGGGACTTTGCTTACAAGGCTTATGAGATGGATAAAAGTGCAGAAAACTGAAGAATATTTTGTAAGTACAGAAATCGACTAAAGGCAGTAATCAGGAAACAGAAAGCTAGACATTATAAAAGTTTTTTTTCAGCTGCATCTATAAAACAGATGTGGGCAGAACTGCATAAGCTGGGCTACACAACCAGCAGATCGGAGTGCTCGAATATAGATGTTGACTCTTGCAATGATTTTTTCGTGCTTAATTTGTTCCACAAAAATGTTTATCTGAATCTTTTCTATAAAACTTCTGAACATACTTTGTACCTCAGAAGTAAGGAACACACAATTTTGCATGCCGATATGTTGCAGGAAATTTCCGAGGGGCGGAAATTTTGACCCGCCCTAACAAAAAATTTTGATCAGATCTGGCAAAACGCCGATACCCGTATATATTTTTTTAGACTTTTCTACCAGTATCCGTTGACAGAACCCCACCATTTTGAAAAAATCTAATTTTGTCTCACAGTGTTATTAGTCCCGAAGTTTCAAACACTTCTAATGCAACGTTCATTTCAAATTCGAGCTTTACACTTGTGGAATTCGTTAATTCCCTACGAAAACAGAAATTTTTCTTGGTCATGTTGCAAGTTTAAGAATTTGGTATTTACATTACTTTAACTAAAAAAATGTGTATGTCTCACTGCTATTAATGGTCGGTAAGTAAATTGGATGAAATTAAATAATTTGTTTTTCTTTCTTTCATCCATGTTCGTGTTAGATTATAGTTAATTTTAGAAATAAGTTAATTAATTTAAGCTCTGAATTATGTTATACAAACTCTGTGTCACTTACATACATTGTCCTACATAATCAATTTTGGCCTAATATGGCTTTTGGATTATGAAATAAACTTCTACAAAAAAAAATAAAAAAATACTTGACTCCATGTACGCACGAATCGGCTGTCGGTCTCAAAAAACTTCAAAGGGAGTTGACAAATTGTATTTCGGGTCTTGAACTATAAAATATCGATATAGGATCAAAGGATCCAATTTGTGTCTTTCAATGCTCTACAATGCTCTCAAGGTTAACGCTGTCTGACTGAAATGTTTCATCCGTTGAAAAGTGTATCTGACGTATTTAGTTTCAAGGGAACTAGGTTAGCTCAAACCCCTCGCCCAAACTATAACAATTACGACAAGTTGAGACAATTCAACATCCACCACACAAAAGTAAGTAGTCAGAAATGTACTTTGTGTAAGGAACTCCACCATTTGAGATCATGTCCAAAATTTGCTAACATGGATATCAAAACTAGGCCCTCTGGGGTGAATATGATGACTTATGTGAATACACACCGCAGTGGCTTAACGGGCTAGACGCTGCTGAAGATCCCACAAAATAAGGGCGTTTATTGACCCATGCTCGGATGAAACTTTTATGTCATCGAGACTACAAAGGTTATTGAGATTACAAAATCGATTTCACAGATATCACCGGTCTTGGCGGTGAATATCAAACCAAATGCTCGAAAATGCCAGTGTTTAATTTCTGTTCGATAATAGAGTCAATCTTTATCTGGACACTGATGCGCTGGTGGTCCCAGATGTTACGGGAAATATCCAAACTCACTGGTTCGTAAATGTGAATATAGATCAGCTTCCAAAACTAGATTTCGTTGATCGTTACTTCTTCAGAAGTGGCTCAGTGGATATTGTCCGAGGGGGAAATTTGTATTCTACTCAGTGGAGTGGAACATGGCATTTTAGGCTCGCTTGTGGTCTAGGAGAACGTCTTTGGATGGATTTTTACTGGCGAACGAACAAAAACAGTTCCAAATGTTTGGTTCGTATCTCTCATTGCACAAGAGTGTCGATTGACGAGCAGATGGCAAAATTTTGGGAAGTCGGAGAAGTTCCCACAAAACGAAAAATCTCAGAAGAATATCAGATTTGCGAGAACATCTATAAAACGACAGCAGTTCGTACAGCTGAAGGGAGATATGTAGTTGATCTACCCTTTAAGCCTGATCTGGAAATAGGATCGGCGATTGGCCAAAACAGACAAATTGTCCTTAGCCAATTCCTCAGGAATGAGAAATCTATGGCTCGAAAGCCTGAATTGAAGATAATGTACGACGAGGTGTTACGTGAATATCTGACACTTATGCATCTCAAGGCAAAAGTCTTAACGACTCTCTTTGCGTCGGCCCTGTCTTACAAAAAGATATAGTGTCTCTGGTATTGAATTGGCGTCTGTACAAGTTCGTATTCCACGCGGACATAACGAAAATGTACAGGCAGATTTTGATTAACCCCAAGCAAGCTCCATTTTAACGAATACTGTTCAAACCTGACCCAAACGAGATAATACAGGATTTCCAATTGAAAACAGTCAATTTGGCGTCAATTGTGCTCCGTACTTGGCCCTGCATACATTAGTGCAATTCGCAGACGATGACGAACATCGTTTTCCCATTGGCTCGCAAATATTAAGAGAAAGCATGTATGTTGATGATGTGCTAGTAGGAGCGCATTCGGTCCCAGAGGTTATAACATCAAAAAATCAGTTAATTTCAATCTTATTATCAGTTGGGTTCGATCTGAGAAAATGGACCTCGAACAGAAAAGACATACTCGAAGGTTTGCCAAAAGAACATCTGTTAGACAAATTTTGGTGTTTGATGACAAAAGTACAGCCAAAACCTGAGGGAGCTTTTACGAAGCGGGAAGTTTTGTCAGTCATGGCAAAGCTATTTAACCCTTTGGGATGGCTGACGCCAGTTGTAGTAACGGCAAAAATCATAATGCAGAAGTTATGTCTTGATGACACCGATTGGGATGACCCTCTGAAGCCACTGACTCTCATAAAATGGAAAGCATTCGTTAAAACTGTGGCCGTCGGTGGTGCAATGGGTAGTGTGCGCGGCTCTTGTACGTGAGATCCTGGGTTCGAACACGGCTCTGACCACCTTCAAAAAAAAAAATTTCTTTCGGCGGCGGTCACCTCGCATAGTGACGGCGACACTATCGAGTATCTAGCCATGAAAAGCTTCTCAAATTACCGTTCGGAATCGGTGTAAAACTGTAGGTCCCTATCAGTGAGTGAAAACTGGAAAGTGCACAGCTCAGTGATTGTGAGAAGATGTAATGGGAAACCATTTATTTATTTTATTCGTTAAAACTTACTCCGAAATTGGGAAAATTCAATATACCACGTTCGGTACAATATTCTCCGCAATGTAAACTGCAGATTCATGGGTTCTGCGACTCGTCGGAGTTAGCTTATGCGGCTGTTTTGTACGCTAGAGTCGAGATAGAAGGCATCTTTCACACAAATGTACTCGTTTTTAAATCAAAAGTCACACCCATTAAAAAAATCTCTCCAAGGTTGGATTTGTGCGGAGCACTCTTGTTGTCAAACGTGATCAATATATTTGTGCCTCAGACGAAAATTCCTCAAAACTCGATTGCCTTGTGGTCTGACTCGTCAATCGTTTTGGCCTGGTTGAAAAAACCCTTGGCATAATTGCGCCACATTTGTGTCGAATAGCAAAATATACACGATACACGGTAGCAAATATACACGATAAAGTTGGTCATTGCTGGAAGCACATACCAACTGACAAAAATCCCGCTGATCTATCAGCCCGGCGTGTGACTCGTCTAGAGTTAATGGACAAGGACCTTTGGTGGTCTGGGCCGCCCTGGCTGAAAGAAAAACTGGAAAGTTGGCCCGAGTCTTTAGAAATATTAAATACGAGTCTAGAGGCCAAACCGGTACGGACACATTTAGCTAAATCAGCGGAAAAAGGGGACATCTAAGATCGTTTTTCCTGTCTCTCGAAAGCCATGTATGTTGTAGCTTATATTCTTCGCTTCATGAAAGCCATTCACCCAGGTTCAAAGAAAGAAACTCGGTGCGTTAGCGTCAAACTATCGGCTCAAGAGTTTATGGCAGCACGTAATCGACTGATGCTTCGTTCCCAAAAAATCCACTTTTCAAGGGAGTACCATTGTCTGTCTCAGAAAAAACAATTAGAATCGAAAAGTTCCATCCTCACCCTTACTCCATTTTTGGATAAGGATAAGATAATTCGAGTCAATGGTCGTTTGGGGTCCACTATGTCCTTGTCTTATAGTGAACGACATCCTGTAATTTTCGCTTATCAAAGTGGCTTTGCCAAGCTTTATGTGGACTACATCCAATAATTGACCCTTCACGGAGGAATGCTCGCTACCGTGCGCCTCGAGTTCTGGATTGTAAGAAATGTGTTCTGGGCCGTAAAAATCTTCAAGGCGAGATGATGGCAGGTCTTCCGCCTTTGAGCCGTACATTTAGTAACACGGGTGTCGATTTTGCTGGCCCATTCGTTTGTTGTGCCACCCGGGTAATACACTTGGAAGCAGTAAGTGACCTCTCTAGCCACGCGTTTCGAGCAGCTCTGACTCGTTTTACTTCTCGCCGTGATTGTTCCTGTTCAGTTATGCACGGGCCAAAGTTTGCCCTCCACGTAAAAGAGATTTACCATCAGAATAATATAATATCATTGCATGCCTATAACAGAACCTCTCTCTATCGTGATATTGCCGCGCTAGCGTTGGTGGTGATTGTTCTACTCCCACCGTTTCGTTAACTGTTGCCACTAAGGGAATGTATCGGTCTAATGCAACTAGTTTAAGCAGTCAATGTTTTGTGCCCCCCATCTACACACGTCATCTCGGTCGCCGAATTGAAATAAAGCTTACGACTTGAAAATATAAACCTGAAGTTTTATTTCGTAGGCTAAGTAAGACAACGACACGTTGTTGCCATCATTATTCTGTCCCGTCAATTACGCTAGGGCAAGGTGGAGTGCGTTGGAGAAAGCAACGAGCACACCAGTAGTTGGCCAGGGACCAACAACAGCAGAGCCAACGAGCGAAGAAGGCTAGTGCGACTGCAAGGCGAATATTGGCGGCAGAGGAGTTTGGTGAGACAACTAAACATTTGGTCCTCCGACTAAACGGGAAAGCCAGTGATATAGTACATAGCAGATTTCGAGGTACGTACAGAAATTCGTGTTGGCCCTTTTTTTCGGCAAACCGCAGATTTTGGCCCTAAAAGTGTGAGATATAACAATAAATAGTTTTGTGTTAATTTGTGGTATTTCATTTGACTCATGACATAACGAGGAGTACGGGAAAATATTTGTAGCAATCTCTTAACTTTCAATACTTTCAACATAAGATAATGATTTGCATTACATAGATCACCGTTTGCGACAACGTTGTTTGTCAACCAGAGCTCGCAAAATATGCTCAACCAAATTGTTATATGGTGTCTTGTCACTCCAAGACCGAAAAAACACAACATAGTCGCTCAGTGTCCGACCAAAACACTTATTTTCTTCTTGCTTGTGTTCTCGCTCTCTTGTTGTGTGTTGAACAAAACAGACAAATCGGTCTCTCACTGAGCGCTTCATGCGAAAAGAACAATTCATCGCTCAGTAAGTGAGCAATGCAAATACAAATTTTTGAAAAAGTGTCTTTATTTTTTTCTTGCGTTTGCTTCTGTTGTTGTTGTTATTTCGTATCAGGCTGAAAATTAAAGGGATGTGGGAGAATAGTAATGATACGTAACAATAAAAACAATGTACAATAAAGAATAAAAAAATGAATTATTAAATAAAAGTGAAAAATTTTTTCAGGCAAATCAAAATGAAACTTCATTTATTTTATATATAGGTAATGGTTAAAAAAAAATTAAATAAAATAATAAAAAACTTAAAATATTCAGGTATCGTTAACAATTCTTATCAATAAAAAAAAATCCAATGAGTGTTCGAACTCACGGGCGATGTGTTAACACCTTTTTGCTACACGGTACCTGTTCGATTTCTGTGAACTAAACATCTGAAACAAGCTGAGTTGAATCAGTTTCAAATGACACGTTCCCATTTCAAGTGCTGCCTAACATTCACAACTAATGTTTAAGCAGTTACTGCTGAGGAACGATTTGAACATACAACGTAGAATTTCAATCAAAGCAACAAAAAAAACTACAAAACACGCGGTATACCACAATCAACCACATGCTGCGTTGAGAGAAGTGTTAATTGAATCATTCGAGAGCATGCTTGTGTGGCATTGCGCTCTTTCTTTCCTTCATCGTTTCAGCGCCACACTGTAAGTTGGCAGCGAGTGCAGTAGAATATTATCAATGTTATGATAGCTTGTAGCGCTTGTAGATAACATATGTGAATCTGTGCGACAGTTGCTTTCGTCAAACAAGCACAGTAACAAAACATAAGTAGTAGAATATTGTGGAAAGCAATAGCAACTGTTGTGTTGTTTTACATGAAGCATTATACAACATTTCTGCTGTTATATACAAACATATGTATATTCTTTGCAAAGTTATTAAGCATGTAAAGTTATTTTGATGTAGTAAACGTAATGGAAAAAAAGATTTCTTTAATGTAGAAGTAATATAAATATTAATTTATTATTTAATGTGGTTAACTACTAACACCTTTAAACTTAAAACATAAAAAAAACTTAGAATACCATACTTAATACTTAGAAACTTAGAGAAATAGTACCAATAAAAAACTAATCAAAACAATTCACGTAGATCTGGTATTAAATACAAAAATAAATATATACGTATGTATATCATATTTTCAATTCATTTATCCGTAATTTATCCACGTCAATTACTACACAGAGAGCGATGTTTTGCTATCCCCGTTCCTTCAATGTTTCATTGCCACACTGACACAGAAGACAGCAAGTGCAATAGAATATTGTTCATGTTATTGAAGCTTGTAGCGCGAGGATGGACCATGCATAAACAACATGAGCACTAGAACATAGATGTTAGTTTGATACACTTGTAAGTTGATGATTTGCTGTGAATCAACAACTTCGTAACATTCCCTCAAAAACGAGTAATCATTCGTCAATTTTGGGTTGCTTTGGCTGTTGTTATGTTTTAGGGAAGATGTGTAGTAAAAAATGTTTACAAGTACTGTACGTATTTTGAAATGTTTTGTTTGTTAAGAAATCAAGCTGACTCGTTCTATGCTTTACTGTGAACACAGTAGTAAATGTTACATTGGAAAATAAAAAACAGCGTTCAATCATATGATGACGTTACAGTTAAATAATATTAATAGTTAAAATTATTTAAAGACCCAGTGCAAGCACATGTGTCATTATTTTCTTGCTCAATACTTTTTGTTTTATTCCCACAAAAGTCAAAGAATGCAAAGCAACAGACACTTGTACATACATACATACATTGTTATATTCGTACGATATAACCGAAGATCAACATAAAACACTTTTTTAATAATACTCCAAATTAATACTCAAAATTAAAACACTTAAATCTCGGCTCGCCGATATCGGATCGACTGCCAAGCAACGAACAAACAAACGATGATTTACTCTTACAAACCTAACACTTGCGTATGTATTAAACTGATAGTTTACTGCCCTAGAGGCGCGCGTATAGATGTTAACACATCAAAAAAAACTTTGAAATATCATATAGTACATTTTTAAAATATTTAAAATATAAAATTTAAAAAATATATCTATTTCACGTCCCATTTTCATAAACTTACACAAACAACTGGGATTAAAACTGTTATTTTGCTTTTTGCACATGCCTACTAGATGAAATTGTTTACTATTCACATTGCAACACACATACATTCACAAAAGACACTTTGCTTAGTTTTTATGAAGTTAGGTGTCTCAAGTTGAACACATCAGCTTAGAGAGCGAACAAAAACAATCTTGACTTAGGCAGCGAGCACAGCCGTTGTCTGTCGGGTAATGCATGAAGTGTGAAGAGGGAAGATATTAACAGCCAAAGTCACGATGTCGAACGTTAATGTTCGCTTTCTTTCTATGCGACAAACAGCTGATTTGGGAGTCACTAACAAGCGAACGAAAACATATACAATTCAGTAAAAAATCGGACCCCACTTACACCCTCTCCCTCAAAATCCAAGCGAACGAAGCCAGACACTCACTTTCGTTTCAGAATGCGAGTCACTATCTTTCGACTTGTCGTTCGCATGGTTTTACGTGTGTTTGTGTGGTTGTTGTTCAAAGCAATAACATAAACTAGACGTTCGCCATTTAATTTCGGAGCGAGAGAGGAGAGTACGAAGAACTAGTATCTGCAGGTGCCACAAAGTTGTCGTTTTTGTGCTGAAATTTAAATATATTTTAATAACAAATTTATTATAATGACATTATTTTCTCTCCATTGTGTTTCTTCCATTGAATTCTATATAAATTGTTTTTGTTTCAAGCTTTTATTTCATTTCCAGCTATGCGACAACCAAAAGACAAGTGACTGGTTTTGACATTTTCGTTCGCATAGATGACAGCGAAAATAGTTAGTGGCTTCCGATTTTTCAAATACACAATCACACAATAACATTTAAAGCCTGGGATAAGAAAGAAAGTGAGTGACTGGCTTTCGATCGCTTAGGTTTTCTTTCGAGATCGTGACTTTGGCTGTTAAGAAGAGCGGGTACTTTGTCAATTACATTATATGTATGTGACCTGCTCCACGAAGGGGGGCCTCTGCGCCGAAAATTTTTTTTTACTTTTTGAGTGATTCTTATAGGAAAAAAGCGCTCTTTTAATGCCGCAAACCGCAAGTTACTATGTCTTTTAGTTTTTTTACAAATCACCTGTAAAGATGAACATAATTAATGAAAAATTTAAAAATGTTATATAAACAGATAATATATATAATATTTGAAATTTAAATAAAATTTAATATCAAAGGTACAAAATTACAAAAATATCAAAATTTTAGTCTTTTTTACTCCTAACACGCTTTTTCGGTGGTTCTTCTGTATTTTGCTGCTTTTCACCTTTGTCTGATCAGGTTGAAGGAAGAGTTGCAATAAATATCAAAAATATTTGAAGATAAAATCAAAATAGTGAATAACACTTTTTTCTTCTGAGAGGTAAACTACTTATTGGTAGTTAAGTGTTGCTTGGTTCTTTCGTTTGCAAAGCTAGTATTTTGGGAAAACGCAAAGTGCCAAACGGAGCAATTTTAAGAACTTTTCCCCTCATTTTGAGATTATTGGCTATGGCTCAACCCTAATTGACAAATTATGGACGAAATATTTTAATGTTTTGCATTTCGACATCATTTCTTGGCTCAATTTATAGACCGTTTCTCCGCGGTTACCGCTTTTTGTTCCTTGCTCAGTGGGTCAAATGTATTATTTTCCTTTGATGGACAATTAAGATTGAATGCGATTTGTGGCAGTAAATTACTATCAATCGCCTAGCATACCTTGTCTAGGAAATTGTGTGGGTATATAAATTGTTCGTTACACATGTTGTCCGAGGAATTGTTTTGAAGTGGGTCACTGCTATACAATTTTGTCTCTGGTTTCTTGAATATTTTCGTGTGGATAGTAATTAACTCATGTTGGGCTGCATAATTTTATCGAAGTTTCAATAAACGTCAAAAGTTAAGGGAAATAATCTGATAATGGGGTCATTTGAAGAATTCTTGATTCAATGCGACGAGATTGTCGCACATGAGAAGCGGATGAAGGAGACAGATGCAAGTCGATATAATGCATCCACTATAGAGGCAGAGAAGCAGGACATTCAAGATCTGTGGTCAGATTTTAAAGATCTTTATAGGAAATGTATTTCTGGCCCTGATTATCAAAAATCAGATAAAGTCACCATTAAGAAGAAGAAAACTGAGGTCCACACAAAGTACATGAATTGTATGACAATATTAAGAGAATGGAAGGAAAAATTTAGACCGCCCGCAGTTGGTCAAAACCCCAGTTCCTCATCTGTTAGTGTTCCACCTTGCGATACGGAGGTGTTTCATGGCGATTACGTCACTTGGCCCAGCATCAGGGACTTATTCACAGCAATTTACGTGAATAACAAAAAACTTAGCCCAGTCGAAAAATTATATCACTTGTTTCAGAAAACAAGTGGGGAAGCGAGAGAGATCAATAAACATATTCCGTTGACAGCAGAGGGATTTGACCTCGTTTGGGCGAATTTGAGGAACCAGTATGAAAATAAGAGAATTTTGATAAATAATCAATTGCGAGTTTTATTTAGTTTGGCCCCTTGTACGCAAGAGTCAGCAAGTTGTCTCAAGAAATTACATAGGGATATCACAAATAGCATCGCTGTCCTCAAACTTTACCAAATCGATGTAGGATCATGGGATCCAATATTTGTTTTCCAATGCTCCTCGAAATTGCACAAATTCACTTCATCCCTCTGGGAGCAGTCAATAGGAGAAAAGACTGAACTTCCCAAGTGGGAAGATTTAAGTAAATTTTTATCTGAAAGATTTCAGATGTTGGAAAGTGTCTCTGATATAATGGGATCCCATGATTCTGGCCCTCGCCATAGATATAGTAATCACGACAAATCCAAGCGTAATCACGACAAGTACATCATACGAAGGCTACCGGTTTAAAATGTACCTTGTGCAAGGAGAACCACTTGTTAAGGTCTTGTCCTACATTCATTAATATGAACCCTAGGAACAGAATATCCTTTGTAAAAAAGAAGAAAGTTGCACAAATTGTTTGGCTCCGGGCCATAGTGTGGATAAATGTTTTGGTAAAAAGAGTTGTACAAAATGCAATTCAAAGCATCTTACTCCCTTGCACATAGAAAAATCTTCTCACCAGAGTAATGCTAGTACAGTAACTCAGCAAACTATGGCCCAAACTTCCCAAAACCAGAATATTCAGTCTTCTGAAGCACCTTCAGCATCGGAAAGTCTTGGGACGTATCACACGTCTGCTTCGAACAAGACTATGCTAGCCACAGCCTGGATAAATATTATAAAGGATGATGTTTCATACAAGGTGAGAGCGCTTATTGACCCTTGTTCAGACAAAACATTTATATCTACGAAGATGCAAAAAGTTTTAAAGTTGCCGACTAAATCTGTCATTGGCTTAGGCGGTGAATTTCTGACAAAGTGGTCCAAAATAGTATTTGTCACAATTGGTTCTAGGGTTAGACCAAGTTTTTCGGTTGAAACCGAGGCACTAGTGGTGCAAGACGTTACGGGTAACGTACCCACGCATTCCATTGGGAATGTAGTAGCAGAGCAGCTTCCAAATCTGGAGTTTGCTGATCCCCATTTTTATAAGACTGGACCAGTGGATGTTCTCCTAGGGGGAAATTTGTATCCGTTAATTCTACTTAAAGGAGTGGAACATGGAATTCTTGGTTCTCTTGTGGCCCAAGAAACAGTCTTTGGGTGGATTGTAACTGACCCAATCAACAGTACAACTTCGCCACGAATGGTCCAAGTTGCACATTGCACTAGGGTGTCAATTGATGATGAGATTTTGGGAGATAGAGGAGGTTTCAAGGAAACCAAGGATCTCGGAGGAGGATGAATCTGCGAAGAAATTTATAAATCAACGACAGTTAGGACACCTGATGGCAGATATATGGTAGATTTGCCATTTCGGCCTGAAAATCCGTTAAATTCGTCGGAAAGTTCGAATAGATATGTGGCCCTTAGCCAATTTCTAAGGAATGAAAAATCTTTGTTTCGAAAGCCAGAGCTCAAAAGTATGTATGATGAGGTGGTGAGAGAATATTTGTGTCTGGGACACATGGAGAAAGTTCAACCTCCTAAGAATAGTTCTGAAGGTTGTTTTTATTTGCCTCATCACGGTGTCTTTAAGCCAGAAAGCACCACAACTAAACTGCGGGTAGTTTTTAATGCCTCGTGCCCGTCGGCAAACGGGAAAATTCTGAACGACGCATTATTTATTGGCCCTGTACTGCAGAAGGATATAATTTCCTTAATATTAAATTGGCGCTTTTACAAGTTTGTATTTCACGCGGATATAACCAAGATGTATCGCCAAATACTGGTCAACCCAAAACATGCCAATTATTAGCGCATTTTATTTCGATCTTCTCCCGATGAAGAAGTCGAAGATTTTCAATTGAAAACTGTAACGTTTGGCGTCAATTGTGCACCGTTTTTAGCCCTGAGAACACTGCTACAGATGACAGAAGGTGAGAAGGAGCGACTTCCATTTGGCTCCAAGATTCTCGAAGAAAATATGTATGTTGATGACTCGTTAGTAGGATCTCATACTGTAACAGGTGCAATAGAAGCTCGTAATCAGCTGATTGGGATATTAGAATCCGCTGGTTTTCAGTTGCGAAAAGGACATCCAATAGTAATGATATTGTAAAAGATTTGCCTCGCGAATATCTGTTTAATGAGCAGTTCCTGAATTTCGATGAGAAAAGCTCGACTAAAACGCTGGGAATAAGATGGAACGCGGCGTCAGACACCTTCTATTTTGTCACCGAAAATTGGCTTAGAAGGATACGTTTACTAAAAGGGAAGTCCATTCGGTTATAGCTAGATTATTTGATCCCTTGGGTTGGCTCTCACCTGTCATAATAAATGCGAAAATTCTTATGCAGATGATGTGGTTGGACAATATTGGATGGAACGATCCAATTAAGCCTTTGTCTCTTCAGAAGTGGAAATCCTTTATTTCAAATTTTGGGCATGTTGATAATATAAAAATACCCCGATGGATACACTATTCCCCGACGTGCAAGGTAGAAATTCACGGGTTCTGTGATTCATCAGAGCTTGCGTATTCAGCGGTATTATACGTTCGAGTTGAAGTTGAGAACGAAATTCACACTAAATTACTCGTCTCAAAGTCGAAGGTTGCTCCGATTAAAAAAACATCAGTACCAAGATTGGAGCTCTGTGGAGCCTTTTTGTTGGCTAACTTAGCAGACTCAGTATTGCCCCAATTAAACATACCACATAATGGTTTAATTCCATGGATGACTCCACCATAGTTTTATCTTGGCTGAGAAAGCCTTCCCATAATTGGACAACTTTCGTTGCCAATGGAGTGGCAATAATTCAGCAGAAAGTTGCTAATAGTTGGAGGCATGTAGGGACGTCAGAAAACCCGGCTGACCTAGCAACCCGTGGGCTGACCCCATTAGAAATAAAGGGTTGTAACTTATGGTGGGACGGACCGCCTTGGCTTAAGAAAGACAATCAATATTGGCACATATTTCCTCAAGTCCAGGACACTTCGTTAGAGGCTAAATCCGCAAAAGTTCATATTGCTAGGTCAGAAGAGATCGAAGACATTCTAAATAGATTTTCTTGTCTCCCCAGAGCGTTACATGTTGTAGCATTTATTTTCCGATTTTTCAGGAGAACTCATCCTAATCTGAAGAAGGAATTCGAAGCCAAAAGCATTAAATTGTCATTTTCTGAGTTAAGTCATGCCCGTTCTAGACTAATGTCATTATCGCAGCAATTCTACTTTCCCACAGCATTCTCTTGTCTTCAACGGAAGCAAAGACTGGCGTCAAATAGTGCGCTCTTAACGTTGACTCCATTTTTAGACCGAGATCAATTCATTCGAGCGAATGGTCGCCTTGGGTCTACTTTGGCTCTATCTTATAACGAGAGGCACCCTATCATTCTGGCACATAAGAGCCGGCTGTCTTATCTATATGTGGACTTTGTCCATAGATTAACACTGCATGGAGTCACGCAATTGGCCCTGTCTACTGTTAGGTTGGGGCTAAAAGACTTATTAATGCCCGCAAAAATAATTGCAAAGAATGTGTTGTATCCCGAAAGGTAAGACAAGGACAGGTTATGGCTTATGAAAGAACCACCCATAGTCGTCCTTTTACCAGCACGGGAGTGGAGTTCGCAGGCCCATTTGATATCAAAACATTTCACGGACGTGGATGCTGTCTGACAAAGAGTTATGTTTGTCTCTTCGTCTGCTTCAGTACAAAGGCGGTTCACTTGGAACCTGTAAGTGATTTGAGCACCCCTGCATTTTTAGCCGCTTTGACCCGATTTGTCTCCCGACGAGGGTGCCCTCACGAAATCTTTTCCGATAACGGGCGTAACTTTGTTGGTGCAGCCAGAGAGCTTAAATCCAGTATAAAGAAAATTATTTCTGACCTTCGCGACGAAGTCGTAACAAGATTTGGGTTCCAGAAACTAGAGTGGCATTTCATACCTGGCGGAGCTCCTCATATGGGTGGGCTATGGGAGGTGCAAGACCCACCTCAAGAAGATCTCAGGCCAGGTTCGTCACACCTTTGAAGAGTTTGCCACAATTCTCGCCTCCATTGAAGGCTGCCTAAACTCGAGGTCCCTATCTTCCATTTCTGATAATCACGATGACTTTTCAGCTTTAACACGGGGACATTTTTTAATTGGCTCTGCCCTCCTGGCTCCTGCTGAGCCAGACGAAATCCCATTAAAAACGGCTCTTCTCAGCCGCTGGAGAAAGATCAAGGTTATTCAGCAGGAATTTTGTCGCCGCTGGAAAACAGAATATTTATCTGAGCTAAACAAGCGATTCAAATGGAAATCGCCACAAGAAAAGTTGACCCTCAACGATTTGGTAGTGTTACGCCATGAAAATATTTGCCCCACCGATTGGCGTTTAGGACGCGTTGTAAAACTACATCCAGGTCGGGACAACTACGTCAGAGTTGTTGATGTTAAAACTCAAGCCGGCGTCATCACTCGCCCAGTTCATAAGTTAGTTTTGCTCCCCAGAGCAGAGTAACGCCATCTAGATCAATATAAAAATCTTGCTGTTGGGCCATATGTCTTCAAACCGTCATTCGATTCTGCCTATTTAATCCTTTGTCTCTTTTTCCACAGGAAAATGAACTTCCAGGACGAATACTTATGCCCCTTATGTGACTCACGGCATGGATTCAGGAAATGTCGTCGGTTCCTTACTGTCTCGCCCATAGTAAAATGTGAACTCGTGGAAGGGTACCACGCATGTGAAAATTGTCTCGGACTCTCTCATAAGCTCGATCAGTGCAGAAGTCGCTCCAATTGCCACCGGTGTTGGGACGATCATCACACCCTTCTGCACCTACCAAAGTTTGAGAAAACACCATGGGTACCGATGATGGCTTGGGCAGTTTTATGGAGCAGTGCTGAACCGCAACTGCGAGGTCATGTGCATATATTGTTAGAGCCAATGAACCCAGTGAGCTATTACATGCCCACAGACACCTTCCCTCTCCCATGGGAAAAGTGCCGCAGTAAACTGCCAGTCCGGCTCAGCTGTTTGCGTGATGAAGAAAAGTACGTGAAAGTCACTCTGCATCGTCGTCTAAGTAGCAGTATCATAACCCCCAGTTGTCAAATCTTGAAGAGCGAGAAGATTAAGAACTGGTCTAAGGATAAGATGTTGGCTGATCACGGATTTCACCTCCCATACCCGTGTTCAATCATACTCGGATCCGATGTCGCGGGCACTGTATTCCATGGTCTCCCCTGTTCAGAAGGTGAGCTGCCTTTCGCCCAAGACACCGTTTTTGGTTGGGCACTTTTTGGAGAAATGGAAAGGGACGTGACCGAAAAAGAAGACTGACATAATACGGATATCTATTGGCCCAACTGCACTGCGAGATTAATATTGAATTTATGTTATGAATTTACATTTAAGTCTTTATTATTATCAGTGTCTTTCATTATTATAATCGACATGGAGTCTCCATATTACCCTTTCTTTGTAAGATTACACAGAACTGAATTAATGTAACTATCTCAAAATATGTCTAAAAGTTTGAATCAGATTATTAAACTTTAGTTGCGACAATCTCGCAAGGCGGCCGGGATGTTCAGTAATGCCCTCCACGTAAAAGAGATTTACCATCAGAATAATATCTTAATATCATTGCATGCCTATAACAGCAACTCTCTCTATCGTGATATTGCCGCGCGAGCGTTGGTGGTGATTGTTCTACTCTCACCGTTTCGTTAACTGTTCCCACTAAGGGAATGTATAGGTCTAATGCAATTAGTTTAAGCAGTCAATGTTTTGTGCCCCCATCTACACACGTCATCTCGGTCGCCGAATTGAAATAAAGCTTACGACTGAGGTTTTATTTCGTGGGCTAAGTAAGACAACGATCAGTCGTTGCCATCATTATTTTGTCCCGTCAATTACGCCAGGGCCAGGTGGAGTGCGTTGGAGAAAGCAACGAGCACACCAGCAGTTGGCCAGGGACCAACAACACCAGAGACAACGAGCGAAGAAGACTAGTGCGACTGCAAGGCGAATATTGGCGGCAGAGGAGTTTGGTGAGACAATTAAACAGTCCCCATAAAAATTTGTCGCAGCGGCTAGGGAGATAATAACGAATTTCATGAAAGCTGTCTCTGAACTCAAGGATGAGGCTGTGACACTATACGGACACCAAATATTAGAATGACACTTTATACCTGCCGCTGCGCATCATATGGGTGGACTGTGGGAGGCAGGAGTCTGAAAAAGATATCCGGCCTTATTACGTTAAGAGGCAGGAGGCCCTAATGATTGACGATTAGGAAGAGTCGATAAAATATACTCCGGAAAGGATGGAGTCGTAGATTTGAGAACTCAGTTAGGGTTGATTACGCGCTCTGTCCACAAGCTCGTTCTTTTGCCAACATATAATTAACCCAGACACAGTATGTGTATATCGGTCCCTTACGGCATCTCTTACTAACCCTACTTCACCACATCACCTAACCCAACATCTAACTATCTTCATTATTTTTTCTTCTCGCGGACATGGACTACCTCGAGGAGTATCTGTCCATTCCGGTCGTGCCGCCGTTTCCTGATATTCGACCCACTAGAACGGACACGAGTGGTCGACCGATACCACGCTTTCCAGAACTGCTTGGGGCTCCCTCACTTGGTCAAAAAATGCCAGAGCAAACACCGTTGCCATGAATGTGAGGCCAAACACAATACGCTACTACACTGTCCCGATATGAGTGCCTATGAATGGTTGAAAATGACCGTGGTGGTCCATGCAGAATGACCTGGCATCGATGAAGAGAAACGGTTAGTAAAATCAAAGTGAGCCAGGCAATTGTTACCTCGCTCTTGTTTCCTTACCAGAGGAAAGAGGTGAAAGGGAAAAAGATTAATCTCCAGCTCACGGATCAACAACCCTCGCCACCACTATGGACGTCACAACTGACGCGTCGCCTTTCACTCCTCATCGGCGCTGCGATCCCAGCAGAAGGGCGAAAAATAATCTGTTAATAACAAGAATGCGCCACATGGACTTAAATTGCCTCGGTTTTATACTACTGTCAAGATAATTAATGAATTTACCTTTTTTATTTGATAAAATTCTTACCTACTTTGTCTAGTGGTGATTTGTTTGCACATATTGTGCAAAGGGCGGCCAGTATGTTCGCGCACACAATGGCCCACATAAGCCCACCACAGAAATTCAAATCAAATCATGTGTGCTCGAACAGATTAGCTCCATTGTCTGCGTCGCACATAGGTTGAAGAGTGTCCGGAATTCATTTTTTTCATGTTCGCCGATTTGGATAATTTTTTGGTATTTTGTTGTCAGATATCTGAATATTATGATTCCGTAATATTAGGCTGATATATTTTATTTGTTTGGACAGACATGCTCGAAGTTCATATATGTTCGGTTGTTTCAAATGGCATGCAAAGTTACTATATATTCAATCTTTTGCTACAATCACAGTAAACTTATCATTTGACTTTTTTGTATATTTTCGTAATTGACAATTGTCATAGATGCGATTTGAATTAAAAAAAGTTGGAAACAGTGCCACATAAAAAATTTCGTAGAACAAAATATAAACAACTCCAAAATTTCAATGTTCATCAACTTCAGTGTACTGCATCTTTTGAGGGCTGTGGAGCGCTGTTTAACGAAAGATGTCAAATTACAGCTTGATGTCTCAGCTAAAAGTTAAAAAAAAGTCAGCTGCTCCTACCTGCTCCTTTCCAAAAAAATACAGTAAAAACTATAAAGTGATAAAGTAACAAAACATGATTTTTCGTTCATGCTTGTTGTTGTTGCCATAATTTTTTCCTGTTTAAAATTATTACATAATGTAATATACATACATACATATGCATTAGGGAGGGTCGATTTAAAATTCGCTCAACGTACAAGGAAAATCGTATTCTAGGGATCAAAATAAGAAACTTTGCTGTAGGAACCATACCTCTAAAACGAATTCTAATGTCCCGGAAATTGGATCGATCTTTTGGGTAGGGTCAAATTTTGAAAAATCTCACTTTGACCCATTTAGAGTGCCCTAATCGAGTCCAAATGTATGACCGACCCCTACTAACTTTGGAGGGTCTACCCATCCATGCCAGAGGCACACTCCCTGGAACCCCCCAAACAATAATTTCAAAAAAATCAGCATTTTTGGCACTTTACAAGAAATGGCAGTTTTTTTTCTTTTTGGAGTTTTTTTTTCTCTTTAGAAATTTATTTAGTCAGAACATATGTAAATGAAAAAATTAATTTAAGTTAGTAATAGAGAAGAAACTAAAAAAATTATTGTTTAAGAAGATATGGATACAAGCACAAGTTCACAATACCCAGAAAGATACGATTATTTTAACTTTGGCTTGATATGTGACAGATTTGGTGTCCCTGATAGAGTAGCATCTGCTTTAGGAACCGCTTTTTCCAAGATTTTAAATTGAAAGATAAGCATGGCAAACCTCTCATCATGGATAAATCGAAAGTTCGAAAAGAAAAACAGAAGTGCAGACAAGAAGTGCTTCGCAAACGGTTAGATGATAGCAATTTGTTTGCGTTTTCATTCGATGGCAGAAAAGATGATACTTTAACGAGAATTAAAATTGATGAGAAATATCATACTAGGATGGTAAAAGAACTTCATCTTGTTATTTTGAGAGAACAGAATTCTGACTTGATTGGTTACGTAAGACTGGAACATGAAACCGCTGAATACAAAACAACCAAATTAAATGATTTTTTCGACGATAAAACTATATCACTGGTTGCATTAATTGGCATATGCACTGGCGGCGAGCCAGCAAACACTGGCTCACACGGTGGAATTATACGACGATTCGAATTGCTGTTAAAAAGACCATTACATTGGTTCGTTTACCTTCTACACTTCAACGAACTTCCGTTTCGGCATTTGTTTGAAGCTTTGGATAAATCAACCAGCACTGGACCAAGATCGGCAACCGGAAAAAAGAGCCGTTAAATCGAAACTTGTGAAACTCTTCCGGCAAGTTATTGCTATCACTAATTTATTATAATTTTCAACCGTTTTTAATTATTTTATTATTATATATTTCCAGGTGGTGGATGGCTTTCAGAAAATTGAGTTGAAAAATATGCCCCCTGCTTCAGAAAAAATTGAATTTTCCACCGATTCGAAGTACTTATACGACATGGTCCATGCAATTTCGAGCGGCATGGTTTCGGTGGATCGTGATAACATCAAACCAGGGAAAATTGTACATTCTCGGTGGCTCGCGAAGGTCGCTAGATTGTTGCGATTATATGTGACAACGGAAAATCTAGATGAAAAGTTAAGAATTCTGGTTGAATTTATAATTAAATGTTATGTGCCAATGTACTTCAATATCAAGTATTACAGCTCTGTCGTGTACGGTAGTGCATTATGTTTCAAGTTCATTAGTTGGTCACGATTTTTAGTACCTCGTTTACGCAAAATTGTCATTCAAGTAAATACAGATAATTCATACTATGCGCATCCGGAAAATATCTTGGTATCAATGTTGATTGATGATAGCAAAGAAAAGGGCGACTGCGACTGTGCTACGCTATCGAACCGACCCAACGGAACTTAGAGTTTATAAAAAACCAGATATAAACTTTAATTGCACAAGTTACACTAAAATGATCAATTTGAATGATATAAATAACGTATTTGAACCACCATTCACGCCAAGTATTCCGTACGATACATTGAAAGAATATTTAAATCAAGATGATCCACCGTTTTTTGATCCAAAAATTCCATCACGCATACAAGGAACGGAACGACACGTTCAATTGCCTAGCTAGCGTTTCCAAACGAGTTATACCCGGAAATGTAGAGGCTGTTATGGCGACAGATTTGAAAGCAAAAAAGACTTCAAACAATAATTTTTTTTAGTTTCTAAGATCACTATGTGGATTTATACGGCAATAGTCAGACCAATACTCGTCTATGGCACCGTAGTTTGGTGGAGGTCCCTTCAAAAGAAATGTATTCTGAATTCCTTGATGCAAATTCAAAGATCAGCACTGTTTAGCGTTAGTGGGGCAATGGGCACGACGTCAGGCACTGCAGTTAGTGCTATCCTGAACATCGGTACTATTGATATCATGGCCGAATCGGCAGCCGCTACATCCCTGCTGAGAATCAGAGATTGTGGCGTTTTGATATCGGAGCGTTCCGGACACGCTGAATTACTACACCGGGTCAACTCTATTCCCGTAAAAACTGACTACTGTATCCCATACCTTCTACCAGAGACAAATCTAAGGACTTCTATTCCGAACAGGAATACCTGGGAAAAGTCACTGGAAGGAGATACCAGTAGTTTCAGATTTTTCACGGATGGAACAAAGTTGGACGAGCAAGTAGGCTATGGGGTCCATTCACCGGACCTAAATGTAAATATTCATTCATTCATTCATTTCATTTATTAATTTCATGAGAACCTAGCACAACAAGAATGATTCTTATAAATTACAGTGCTAGTGATATAAAAGTACAGATACTCGAGTTTTGAATTAGTATACTAGTTGTAATATAAATAATAATAATAATAAAATATACAAAAATATTAGAAGTAAAAAAAAAAAACAACAAATTTTATTATAAATTCATCTTAAATGGATAATGAGCTCCTTTTTAAATTTTGCAGCGTTGCCTATGCATTGTATATGGAGTGGTAGGTTGTTCCAAAGACGTGTAGCAGATATGAAAAATTGTCTTTCGGAAATTAAAAACTTAAAACTTTTGGTTATCACTATCTTTCCACGCTGTGATCGGCCAAATTTTATTTTCTCATATAAGTAATTTGGTTCTTCAGTGTAGATTAATTTATGAAAAAATAAAATTGATTTATATTTAAGTATATTATCAAAGGGCATATTAAAGATTTTGTATGAGTAACTTGATATTCTATCTCTACGTTTTCTGTTGAATATATACCTAGCGATGTTGTTATATGTAACTTTAAGTCTTTGATAATCAGTACTATCACAGTTCTGATATAATTCACATCCATACAAAAGGACAGGTATAAGGTAAGTTTTCGCAAGAAGCATCCTAATTTGCAATGGTGTTGATGTCTGAACAGCCCAGAGGTTTCTTAACATTCCATGTACTTTCCCCACTGTTGTATTGATATGGTTTGTCCATGACAGTTGACCATTGAAAGTTACACCGAGATTCAGTACAGTTTGGAAAAATGGAATATAAGAATTATTCAACACGATGGAATTTTCGAGTGTTAGGGTAGTCTTTCTCCTAGAAATTAACAAACATTTAGATTTGGTTGGATTAAGACAAAGACCATTTCTGGAGGCCCAAATGCTTATACTGCTAAGATCTGTATTTATGTCCATAATGCACCTTCTGAAGTCAGCAACATTTGTACTTAAGTACAATTGAACATCATCCGCATACATTTGTATTTGACAATAACGAAGTACTTCTGGCAAATCATTAATATAAATGGAGAACAATAATGGCCCCAAAATGGATCCCTGTGGAACTCCTCTTCTATTTGTGAGTGGTGCAGATCGCCTATTTCCAAGAAAGACAGTCTGGGTGCGATTACAGATGTACGAGCCAATCAGACTACATGCTGTAGTAGAAAAATTAAATAACTTTTCAAGTTTTGTCAATAGAACAGAATGTACAACGGTATCGAATGCCTTGCTATGGTCCAAAAGAATCAGAAATGAAATCTTATTGTCCTCCATTTTCTCCCTAACGTCGTCCGTAACCTTAACAAGTGTTGTTATACAGCTTCTTCTTGCTCTAAAACCAGATTGAGCGTCTGCAAGCAGATTGTTTTTGGAAATATAGTCATCCATTTGTCTGCATATAATTTTCTCCAATGCCTTCGACAAATAAGATACAATCGCAATCGGTCTAAACTCGTTATTGGATTTTGGAATTGGTAATATTTTTGAGCATTTCCATGCTGTTGGAAAGATAGATTTAGTAAGGACATTGTTGAAAATATAAGTAATATATGGCAAAATTATAGGTATTAGTATTTTTATAAACATCGGAGAAACTTCATCTATACCCGCAGCATTTGATTTTATACTGTATAAACTTTTCGCCACATCTGCAGGAGTAACACAATGAAAAGAAAATTTATTTTCAATTTCAGCAGAAGAATAATCTGCATAAATATTAGAAAAACTCTCTACAGAACCTTCCCCGACAAACTGCCTGTTTAAGGAATTTAAGTCAATATCAGTGGAAGTGTTAATCTTATTTATTTTCCCGATCCCGATACTGCGGATCTGCTTCCATTTTGATGAGTTACTAATAGCCGATGCAAATTTTCGTTCATAGTATGAAGATTTAGCCATTTTAATACTCTTAACCACATCTTTCCGAGCTTCAGTGAATGCTAAATATAGATTAGAAGTTTTGAACCTTTTCCATCGTTTGTATCGATAGTTTCTTATATTAATAAGCCGCCTTATATTATCACTAAACCATGGTTGCTGTTTATGTTTTATATGTCTTGTCTTTAAAGGTACACACATGTTAAATAGTTCATGAACATTATTTTCTATAAACGATACCTGTTCATCAACGTCTACGAGATCATGTATATTTTCCCATGGAATACCCTCCGCAAGAGCCGGAAGTATTTCATAGTTGGCGTGTCTAAAATCACGATAAGTGATTACAGTATCAATCATGCTTAAGGTAGCGTCATAGATCATAAATAGTAGATCATGTTTCGAAAACATTGATGCACTTAATTGATCGTACAGCAGGACTTTTGATTGGTTGCTAACAAAGAACAGATCAAGTAAGCTGTTGAGAGTCGATGAGTAATGAGTGGGAACTGTGTTGTTAGTAGGATGTAGGTCTATCGCTAGCATATTATCTCTTAAAGTATTATCCACAATTAAATTACTATTAAAGTCGCCCGCAATTATTATGTCCTTATAGGACAAGGAGATATCTTGGATATTTAAAAACAATGCTTCAAGAGGAATATTTCGGTTTGATCTATAAACGCACCCAACTAGTAGTTTATCCCCGCTGTTAGTTACAGCTTCCAAAAATAAATACTCAATAGTGCCATTTGGTTCCGATTTTAAAATAATTTTGCATTTAATACTTTCCCTTACGTATATACATACACCGCCTGCGTTGGTAACCCTATCTGCCCGAAATAAACAAAAACCAGGTAGTTCATATACCGCATCGCTAGTTGAGCTGTGAAACCACGTTTCAGAGATACATATAATATCAACACCCGATGTTATAAATAAGTTTTTAAATTCATCTAGTTTATTGTTTAGACTCTGAGCATTCAGGTGTACAATTTTAAGACCTGACTTCTGTTTAGACAATACTCTAAGCAAACTAAATGTAACGTCTTTGGAACTAGCACTACTATCAAAGAGCATAAAACACAGGATAAGCAACGACTGCAAATATTTGGAATAGAAATGTACATATTGTTATGCAAATGGAGCAGAAAACAGCAAAAACATTATAATAATAAATAAAAATGTATAAGGAGTAAGAAATAATATTAGTGTAAAATAAAAAAATAAGTGATAAAAAGTTAGTAAAGTTATTTATTTGTTTACACATTTTCAAAATTTCTCCCAGTGTATATCTAATGACCATTGTCAGCAACGCCGTTGTCGTCCGCGGCTGTGTAATCATAAGATCGAAAAAACTTTTGGAGTTCTTCTTCGGACCCTATTCGCTCAGCAGTGTCATCTGTAAGCCGCTTCACATACACGCGCCCACGTAATGTAAATGTTGATGACACACATTTCATTCTCTTTAGTTTTAATGCAGCCTGCAGAATTTTGTAATTTTGGCTTGTGAGATCTTCGTTTACATAGAATGGTGTAGAGGAGTTTTGGTGATGTAAATTCAGCGTAAGCAAACTTTTGTTCTCGCGCTTGTACTTCGAGATAGAGCGTAGAATATCATTTCCTTCTTGAGGTGTATACAATTTCACTAATATTACACCGTCAGCGGACCCTTTGTTTTTGTTATTTTTCATACGATAAATATCTTTAATATTAGGTGGGTTAATATTCAAGAAGGAACATATTTTCGTGAATATTTCAGCTGGATTTTCATTAACATAATACGGTATTCCACAAAGACGTAGGTTCGTTGAAACACTTAAGTTTTCTTGTTGTTCCATTTTTGATTTTAAATTGTTTATTTCATTTTTAATGACATTTACATACAACGCCGACTGTTCAATAATGTTTATTCTCTCAGAGAGGACTTTCAATGCTACTGTGTTCTGTTTTACCCTTTCCTCCAAGGCTTGCAACGCATTAGTCACACTTTTTCCAACAGTCTCTTCTATTTGAGCTATCATAATTTCGTTTTGTTTTGCATATTTTTGCTCGATAAGCTGAAGAATTTTCGGCGATTTGTTGCTATAAGATTTTGGAGTATGCTCACATCTTGATCTCTTCGTTGTTGGTGTAGAGAACATTGATTTTTTGCTCATTTTGTTGGCTTTATTTTTATTTATGCTTTGTCTAGTAGAAGGAGTTGTTGTCATGATTGTTGTTATGATCAGAAGTTTTCCTATTCCTTTATGTTAAATTTGTTTGTGATTTATTTTCGGGTAATGATTTATGATGTTTTGGAAACAATTATTGAAAATAATATGTTCAATTTATAACCTTTGATTACTTTTAATTTTCCAAATATTTATTTGGTGTAAAACACGGGTGTGGATGTTAAATACAGTGTTGAAAGCAAATTTTACTTTGACAGATAACTTTAAGTACAGAGCGAGAAAAAACACGTCCGATCAGTGCAACCCGTCGACTACCATATCTCGTTCAAGCTGCCTGATCACTGTAGTCTATTTCAGGCGGAAATTACCGCCATACTGGAGATTGCTGGACTACTGAAAAGTAGTGTCACAACCCTCCGGAGAATATGTATCTACACAGATAGCCAGGCTGCCATAAAATCCCTGGAAGCCATGTTTGCTAGATCCCTGACGGTGAAATCATGCCACGCATCACTTAGGGTGATGGCAGAGTATTTTGACATCAGGCTCATCTGGGTACCGGGACACAGCGGCATTCCAGGCAATTGCGTAGTGGATGCGTTAGCTAGACAGGGTACTACGGCACAGGTTCTTCCGGCAAAAGAAGGTGTTAGTATGGCAATCTCTTCCGGCCGTTTGCAGATCAGGCAGGGGCAATTATATTCACAACTATACCTCTGGTAACAACTATCAATTTTTAGGGATATACAAACAAATTAAAGTAAACATCACAGTAATGGTAAGATATATCAAAAATCAGACAACAGATTCGGAAAGAGAACGTACAAAGACCTGTAGACACAATATCAACTCGAAGAAACATAAATGGCGTATACGGCAAAACAACTGACGATATAAGTATTTGATATTGTAACATCTGAAAATTAAGATTTCATACTTTTACAGTTAAAAACCATTTAAAATATTGGTCCCTTTCTATATAAAAAATAATTTGTGTCGAAAATTTTGACTTTTAATGGATATGTTAAACTTTGACTTTTTTGTTCTTGTTTTTCAACTATTTTTATCTTTATTCAATAATACTGTCCCTCATGACAGTTTTGTAAAAACTGATCTGAATTCTAGGTTTTCCAATATAGTTTATAATAACAACTTCCACCACCAAAACCCAATAACATCAATATTGACCCACAGTGCAATTTGGGTATAAGTACCTATGAATTGTACATATGATCGTATGTTGTGTGCTCTCCACTTGTGTGGCCTTTACAGGTGTTGTACGTTTGGTCGGATTTCAAAACTAAAATGTCATAAAATATCTCTATGATACATTCAAACGATAGTAAACATATTAACCCGTTACTGCAATGCAACAAGATATCCTTCTGGTTATATTCGTATATATATGTTTGGCGTTCTTTGGCGTTTTACGGACACACTACGCCCTTGTCCTTGAGGAAACTCTTACAGTTTGCCATAAATTATGACGAAAAATTTAGGATTGATATATATATGTGTACGTAGTATCGTGTATTGTTTATTTTATTATCGTTTTCGACTTCGCCTTAAATCTTATTACCCTCATTATTTTCATCAGGCCTTTTCTCGTATATAAATTTTTATTTTCTTGTGTGGTTCATGTCATTTACGGACACGTAATCCCATACATGGAATTGATCAGGCTCAGCATGATTTCATCAGCTATTACCTCATTCCGTTGTGTTTTCGTCATTCCTCTAGTTACTATTAGAAAACATTTCAAACAAACTTTCGTCGTTTTCTGATGTTATCATGGATTTCAGTGTGGTTGAGTCTATTAGTATTCTTGATAATGCATCAGCACTAGTATTAATATAACTATTTCAAAATCATAGTCAGCAAGATCCAACCTTATTCTCGTTAGCATTGGGCTCGGATAGCTGTGTGAGAATGGCGCTGTTATGTTTACTTGGATTTTTACTTTGTTATAATCTTTTTTTGCAATTCGTAGCAGTGTTGCCAGTTTAGAGGATTTATCCCCAAATCGGGGTTTTTTTCAAAACATGGGATTGTTTGTTTGGTGTGTGGATCTGGGGATTATTTGGGGATGAAAATTTAAGATGTATTAAAAGCGCTTCTTTTGTATTATTCCTTGAAAGTTTTGATCTGGCACTACCTAAATCAAAGCAAGCATACAAACACAAATAATATTTGGTTTTGCGTATGTGTGATTGCAAAAAAAAGAGAACAAAGTTAATGTGGCAAGTCTATACTGTTTTTTTGCGTTGCCAGTAAACACTTGCAAATCGTTATTGGTAAATGTTGTCAGCAAAATATGCATACACTTGTCCATAGACTAATTACTATACTAGACTTGACAGTTATCTCAGGAAATTTATGACATTTGGACTGGTGTGATATTTACGTTCGATGTTGAAAAGAATTGCTTCAATAATACCAGATAGAGGCAATGGTTCAAAACAACGAACAAAATAACAACAACGGCATTTTTTGTGTGTGTTAAAATTATTGTGTTCAATACAACACAAATGTATGCCAACAATAACCATAGACTAATACTTATAGTAGACCTAATAGTTCTCTCACCAAATTTATGATATTTGGCCTGGTGTGATATTTACGTTCGATGTTGAAACGAATTGCTTCAATAATACCAGATAGAGGCAATGCTTCAAAACAACGAACAAAATAACAACAACGGCATTTCGTTTTGTGTGTTAAAATTATTGTGTTAAATACAAATGTACGCTAACAATAAATATAACAGTCAATAAAAAAAGTGGAAAACAGTGAGAAGTTATTGTAATTCCACCTGGTGTAAGTAAGTCACTTTTCGTCAAACATCTCTCTATCACACAGACCGCATCACGAAGAGTGTGAAAGGAGACGTCAGATGAATCTAATATTCTCTCGAGTAAGATTTACTCTATGCACTTGTCAGTCCCTGAAAATATCAAAATGTTTTACTGGCAAGGCTGTATGTGATGACAACAATAAAACAAGTAACAATCATTTATGATATTTGGCGTTGCTGAAAAGAATAGAAGTTGTGAAGATGAAATAACGAGAAATACTAAAATTATGTACAATACAAATAATGAAGTAGATGAATACGAGACTGAAATATTTGATATACTAAGCCTTAATGACTTTTAACCAATATCCAGATCTCAGTTGTCATAATCATTTTGTTATAACTAATTATTATTAAAATAATAATAATTTAATATTTATAATTTAATAATAATATAATAATTTATTATGTTTAAATTTTTCAATAATTAAATAAATTTTTATTTTAAAACTTAAAACTTTCTAGAACTTCCTTTAAAACTATGGGGATTTAAAATAACGATTCGGGGATTTCGCCTAAACAAAACTGGCGACCCTGATTCGTAGGAATTTGATGCGGGTTTATTTATTTATCTTCATGCCTTGTGAGAGAACCAGTGATATGTACTTTAGAAACGCATCTCTTTCTCTTCATCGTCTGGACATTTTCAACTTTAATGCGACCTATTCCAGAATGGCCTTCAGTAATAGGATCGTCGTGATATTCTCTCATTATATCGACTTTTTGTGATCTTGTGTTCACTCTCAGGAGACTTGGTACTATTACAATACTCAATTATCTTAACAATTGATTTCCGAGTTTTTGGAATTGGCTGGCCAGCCTTTGTCGAGTTCACTAGTGAATCTACATTATCTATTGTCATCAATGAGATCTACTTACTGTCGGCTAATTTATCAAGCCTATTAATCTAAATCAATACTTACATTAACAATAATGTCCCCGATGTTATATTCTGATATAATTCGCTTACCCTTACGGATAAGGAGCGTACCCTCCATAGTATGCATCTTGGCATATCTACTATACTCGGTAGCGTTAATAGCTTCCTATACCCCTAAGTATTGTATCTTTTCAGTCTCTTTTGTCCTGTTCCTGCCCTCATGTTCTTTCTTTCGAGATTGTAGTCTCGTGGTCACCTTTAAAATTGGTGATGAGCCTATTTTCGTGAACTGTGTCCTCGATACTGCATCGGCAGCACTATTTGCCTTTGTTCGGATGTACTCGACTGTAACATCGTATTTTTCTTAATCGTTAGTTTTGATGGATTTTTCATGGAAAAGAAATATGTTAATTGTCTGTGATCACTTCTTATCAAAAATTTTCGTCCATAGATGTCTGGTCTAAAGTGTTGGATTGCCCAGTGGATAGCAGCAAGTTCTTGTTCTACCGTAGATTTATTGCTTTCACCCTAAGGGAATGATGGTGATGCATAAGAAATTGACAGTTGCAATCCGTCATGTACTTGACTTCATGCAGCGCCACATGCATGCTTTCTAGAATCTGTAGTGATACAGAAGTCGCGTTGAAAATCTGGATGTTGTAAAAGTTTAGGGCTCATGAAGTGTTGCTACAGATAATTAAAAGCTTGGTCACATTGGGGAGTCCACTCGAAGGTGAAGTTTTTCCGACTTAATTTCGTTATGTTCTTTGAATATTCGACGAAGTTAAGAATAAATCATCTATAGTAATTACAAAAGCGACGAAGCTGCTTTATCAAATATTTACTATCATCTGGTAAGATGCCCTTGTCAGTGCACGTGTAGCCTAGAAAGGTAACTTCGTGACAAAAGAAGGAAAATTTATCCGGATGTAGTTTAAGATTATACCTTCTGCATGTGTCGAATACATCTTTTAAATTTTTCAACTTATGCTTCTCTGAGCAACCAATTACGACTAAGTCGTCCATATAGACGAATACTTGGCTGGGTGATAATCCCGAAAATGACAATGCCATCATTCGTTGAAATGAGTTAGGAGCTATATTTACACCATAAGGTAATCTTTGAAACCGAAATGATCCCTTATCGGTAGAAAAAGACGTAATATCTCTTGATTCTTCCTCAAGCGCAATTTGCTGAAAACCGGATACTAAACCCAAACAAGAAAAAAATGTGTCCCTACCTAATTGTTCCAATATGTCATCTAAACGTGGTAATGGAAATTTATATGCTATTAAATTTTTATTAACTCATCGATCTCCATCTTTTCCCACTTTTCCCCGGTAAAGGTTTCTTTGGTATTGGTGAGAGTGACGAAATAACACTGGAAGAAAATTCATTTTATTTTCATTTTATTTAGTCGTCAACGAGATTGCGACGAAAGCACATGTGTGACGGGTGTTGTAATTTTTTTCTGTTTCTTTGTTTAACAAAAGGGAAATGTAAAATTAATGAATGTACATATTTTAGTAATACTCTTGATGAATGTATTTATTTTAGTAATACTCTTGATGAATGTATTGATAGATATATATATATATATCTATAATACATACATATATAATTTATATGTTCGTTCATATGTTCGTGTAGAACTTTACTAATTTTTACATTTGACATGTTGGCTCCAGTATCTTTCAAAAAAGTTGATCTCAAATCGTTTAGAGAAGTTCGTGTTGAGATATAGTTTTAGAGATTTAGATTCAATCTAAAGATATTGTCTCCAAAGTATTCAGTGGTGCTTGTGGGTTTTCCGAATCCTCAGTAACATGACGAATATTTCGCGCATCTCGTGAATTCCATTGGCCATTTCGACTCCGATTTATTTCCTCTTCCGATTTTATATCCTCGCCCTATAGAATTATTGCGTCCTCCTCGTCTGTTTCCATAATAAAGTACGGAATTCGACTGACCATATACGTCAGTACATGTACTGATGAATTTGGCGACCAATTGGTTCATGTTGTCGAACTGGCCTGCCTGGATAATGGTGCGTACGTTTTCGTCCCGTGCATTTGCAGTTACAGCCTTTATAGCCGCCTGCGTCGCGTATTTTTCCGCAGTTTCCAGCGATAGAGCGTCGGAAATGTAGGCATATTGCACACTGGGCCAGATTTCAAATTGTGAGGCATAAATTCGAATAATTACACTATAAAACTATAACTTGGCATAAACTATAACTTGGCAAATGTGTGACAAATACCCCAAAATTTGGACCGATCCGACGACGCAAAGTCCTACCGTCCATATAAGTTAAGGGTTAAGTGCGAATAGTATAATATAGTAATACAACTAACTTTTTTTCTCAACCATTATGTTTATGGTATCATCTTTATTTCAGTATATGGGTTTAAGATTAATAAAGGATAATAAAGGACAATTGTTTTAAAGAAATTGTGGTGATATTGGCTGATATATCTCTGGCAGGGGTGTAAAACCACATAAGTCAACATGGTCCTCTTAACATAAGTCGACTTAAGTGGATACACACGAGCCAGATAAAATAAGATTTTTACTTTGTTATCAGGCAAAAATCATTTTAACTCACTAACACTGTTGACATGACTTATGTTGTTAAAGCCAAAACAAAAATGAACTAGTTTTGACTTATGTGCTGCAATAATCGAGAAAACGTAAATTTTTGACTTATGTATTTTTACACCCCGGCCAGAGATATATTAACCCATTTGTTTGACGTTGAAGCAGATTTCTCAAAAACTGCTCGAACGATTTCCTGGAAACTGTAAGAAGTATTTTTTTTATTTTCTCTGACGTGACGTGTGATTCTGTCGATACAGAGTATCCTGTAAGAAAGTTGTAGAATATTTTAATTTTAACTCAAAATTTCAATAACTGTCGGTGGTGCAATGGTTAGTATGCGCGCCTCTTGTACAGGATATCCTGGGTTCGATCCCTGCCCCGACCACCTTAAAATTTTTTTCGACGATGGTCACCTCGCTTAGTGACAGCGACACTATCGAGTACTTAGCCATGAAAAAGCTTCTCAAAATACCGCTCGGCACCGGTGTAAAACTGTAGGTCCCAATCAGTGAATATAAAGCGCACAGCTCACTGGTTGTGAGAACCTCTCCCCAATTTCTTAATGGGATGTAATGGGAAACCTTTTTTTTATTTTTTTATCATTTTTTACCACAAAACAATATAGTCATGGGAGATTTGAGAGACGATTTGGCATACAAAAAACGCCCCTCAAATATGTCGGAACTTTTATGAATAAATATATGTATTCCTCTTCCTCTGCATCTAGTTCAAAACAATATGTCATTTCAGTTCCAGAATCAGAATCAGTGTCACTGTCATCGATTGTGGAATTAATGTTATAATGAATTTCAGGTGGGATATAACGTCTGCGGGCAATGGTTTCGATTTTTTTGAGCTGCTCTTTTATTTAATACTATACTCGATATACGAGGATCCGAGGAGTCAATTGCTCTCTGAAAAACATCTGTCATATTGTTCAATCTACTGTTTTGTCTGGCATGCGACAGCCTGTCGCTTTTATAATATTTGTTGCGTGCTTCTGAAGCGTTTTCACCAAGAAATCCTAATGGTAATAAAGATGATTCTATTATTTGGTAACGATGTATCAGGACTTTGTGTATACTCTTAGTTGCCGATATCGGATACCATGGGTACTTAGACATATAAAGTACAATGACATAGGTTTCTGGCAATATTCCTGGAACTTATGGGAATTGATTTGTAGTTCGCATGATGTTGTAATTAAGATGTTGTGAAAATAAAATCAAGCCCGAAAATTTCCGCAAATAATTTTACATTGCCAAATGCTCTCCTCGCTGTGTTTCCATCGATGATGTTTCCGTTAAAATTTTGTTTTTTAACTCCCGAATTTGTTTTACTCCCGAGTGATGTTGTATTGCAGATTTGTGAACGAGTTTTCGAGCAAAAACGCTACAGCATCATTTGTAGTTAGATGTACCGGTTCCGAACCCATCCGAATTTTTTTTAAATTCAGTTCTTTAACGTAAGGAAAGTGTTTCTTAACATTATGACGTATCTGTTTCATTACATTTTTTAGCAGAAATTGCTGCAGCGTGCACAAGAAGAGAAGCATTGTGATCTTGGTCGTCTGCCAAAGCAGAGGCTAATTTCCTCTTTAGTCGGGTTCCTGCATGGGTGTATCCCACTGGATTCATAGACGACGTACTACTCAATGTTAAAATCATGTTTGCCACTTCGAATGCTCGGCCTTGAACATTCTTAAATTTCGGCTGCAGTTCGGCAAGTTTTTTTTTACTTTTTCTCAATATCCTTTCTAATTTCAGGGCTTAAGCTGTTTGCATTTAGCTGCTCAAAAATCCATCTTGAAATTTCAGACGCCTCTCTATTGTTGTCTATCCAAGCATTCAACTGCGTTGCATGACAACCTTCAAACGTATCTGGAATAAAATTAATAATATAGTTTTATACACACGTTGGGCTTTAATTTTACATTATAACATTTGGCACAATACACAGGCACGGGGTTGATTATCTTCTATTGTAGGACATAACAACACAATACACAAAAATAACATTTAACACAGACAAATGAAAATGTTTTTTAATTTATACACTCTACACATCTTGATTATTAATTTCCGTCCTTAAGAATTAGTTTTAAGTGAAACATAAAAATTTGCACAGCCACGAATTCAACAAAAAAATGTGCCTCTTTTATGTCAAAGCAACAGCTGAAAAAATATATGACTTTAAAACAACGCCAATGTCCAAGGGTTGCCATAACATCCAAATTTTTGATGATTTTCTTACACCCTAAGTATATTCTTGAAAAAAATTTATTTAAATGAAGTTTCGTTCCATCGAAAATGTTTAATTTATGCTGCACAATTTGAAATCTGGCCCAGTGTAGGGATTTCGTCATGTCTTCAATCTCTTTAACATACGAAGTTGCAGTTTTACCTTGTTGTAGTATGTCAGTCAACATTAACCTTGACATAATTCCCTGGATCGTTGTCTCTGTGGAAATGAGGTTTAAGCCTTGTCTTTATAAATATAATTGCAGTTCCCTTACTCTGAAGGTTTTCTGGTTTGCCGTCAAAGTCGGGAAGACTCTTTGAGGCTGTGCTCATGAACTGGACTGCAGTCTGTGCCATTTTCAAAGTATTGTTTGTCCCTGCGGTTAGTTCACTGCCCGAAGGGTCCGTTTCTTCAGTATTAGTTTCCGAATCTAAATTTGGCCTCGGAGATGGCTTAGAGATATCTGTTTCAGTTCCCAATTTAATTCTACTGTACTCTACTCTATCCTGGAGATTATCTGGAACGTGGAAGTCTATTCTCCTTTGCAATAGAATGTGCACAAGCTTTCCACGGACGTTGTTGAAGAAAGCGTCCACGGCTATTTTATGAGCCTGAGTTAGTCTCGAGTAGCTAACGTTAAGTATCACTCTTATTTCCTCTACGCTTTCAAATAGCACTTAAAGATGCTTCTGCACTGTCTCGTCCTAGGTTGGCCTATTAGTGTTGACACACTTGTAGGACCTTTCAAACTGTTCCGTTTTTAGCCTCACTTTCCCAATAATATGTGACCGTTTGGCATTCAAACACTTGTAACTTGAAAACCAGCAAAAAATTCAAAATATATCATCAATCACCAAGGGTTGTTTCAACTATTGGTTTGAGTTTGACATGAGTTTAAATCTCGGTTTTATAAAAGAAAACAAATTTGCATTACTTATTTACAATAATTCTACTATTCTAAGCTTACAAAAACAACTGGTCTATTAGCAGGTTGGTCCATCCATCATCCATCATTTGTTCTGCTTTTACCTTGTTGCGTCGTCTTCTGTTGATGTTGTCGCTTCTGTTGTTATTGTTCCTTCTGTTGTCGTGTCGCCGCCCTGGCAAAATTCGATGTCAGCTGACCTTAAAACATCACTAATTTGGCAAATGGATTAACAGTGTGGATTTGATGTTGTTGAGCTGGTCAATTATTTTGCTGCTCATGCCCAGTGTTGGTCGATGTTTGTTTAATGTTCTGCGGACCATCACCTTGATCTCCGTTCGGGATGTTTGTGTAGCTATTTGACATTTATAGCAGCTGTAGCTGCAGCATATTACGATGCTGTTTGCTGTCCAATTATAATATTATTGGTTGTGTCTTTCTTTGTTGATTATATTTAGCGTCACTATTTCTTGACATCTAAACACAAATCATCTTCGTCATTGGACTTGTTTTTTTAAATTAGTTGACACTTCAGGATGCACAGGATACAAAATGTTTATTATGTTATAAGTTTCTTTGGGTACAAGAAACCGTTGGCAGGATCGCCATGTATTACAAGCGATTTATTGATTGTATTTTTAAAAAAATGCAACCTCTATAATTCCATTTAAAATCGTAACCATTTATCTTAACAATTAATCAAAATCAAAACCTCTTAACACAATCTTTGTTTGAGCTTAAGGCCATCGATGTCATAGCTCTCTTTATTATTCTGTTAATTTTAAATTACACGTATAATTTGTAAATAAATAAATAAATAATATCGCTCATGTGGAGCTTAGTTTAGAGTTATTTAGAGTATTCTCACTCTATATTACAAAAAATATATACATGCATATTATGTTCGGAAAGTAGGAAGGAGGTAGGAAGGAATATACAGACGGTAGCCAATGCCATATCTGACGTAAGGTCGTACTGGGGATGTAATATATGTGGGGAAAAAATCAGAATTTGATGACATATTCAATTTGGAATATCACCGCTTCATTCACGACTACGAGTTTTGAGATATTGCTTACGCTTGGCTTACGGTCTTACATACCGCACAAAGCCACGATATCAAACAGTTCACGTAAAGGGAAGTCCAATTCTGCACAATATGAGACAGAAAGAAAAGGATCGAATATACGGAGAATTTAAGATACTTGATGATGCTATGGATGCTTGACGACGACAACACGGCATGACGCGTCTTTGAAGATCCAGAAAACACTTCCAAAATCAATGGTCGCGATCAACGTTTAGAAGACTTTATATAAGGTATATGGAAATCAGTAAAACCTTCAGTCCACAAAGTTCTATGTCATGACAAAGAAATTTTCGAAAACAGTATACTTCCATTAGGCGAACTCACGGAAGAAGCGTAAGAATCCAGAATCAGAGATGTCAAACAATACAGACAATTTACTACTCGTAAGTGTTCAAAGATATCTCAAAACTCGTATTTAATGCAGCATTTATTGCCATAATCGGATCCGGCACAAAACTCAATTAGAACGAAAAGCATGAAGACTGAAATTGCCAATAGTTGGGTTAAACACATTCTCCCTTCCTACTTTGGCATTAAAATCTCCTAGTACAATCTTAATGTCATGGCCAGGGCAGCGGTCATACGTTTCCTCTAGGAGCTCATAGAATATGTCTTTGGCATCATCATCTTTCTCTTCTGTCGGGGCATGCACACAACTTAGGGAAATATAAAAATATTTCGCTTTTATGCGGATTGTGGCTATTCGTTCACTCACAGGATTGAACCTAGAGACTAGATGTCGCAGTCTTTTGCCAACTACAAATCCGCAACCAAATTCATGTTTTTTTCATGGCAACTGTAGTATATAACGCAGTTTCTTTTTCTTGTGCAGCCATGTCCTGTCCATCGCATTTCCTGGATGGCGGTAATGTCAGCCTTATAACTTTCGAGGATATCTGCCAGTTGGATACTTGCACCGGATCTATATAGAGTTCTTACATTCCATGTGGATATCCGTAAATCGTGTTCCTTATAACGTTTGCGGGGGTCGTCAACAAATAGGGGTTGTTTATGTTTTCTGTTTCGTTTTTGTATTTTCACTGCCATTCTGAACGGTGGCGGGAGGCAAACCCAGCCCACCGGGTTTTTGCATTTTACCTACTGCCAGGATATTTGATTGCAGCCGCCCATTATGGATCAGACGCTGACCAGGATGCGATATGTTGAACCTGGGATGCGATATGTCTTTTAGTTTCTATCCGCCGTTGGCCCTTTTGTTTGGCTCATCCGCCTTCTAAGGACAAAAGAATATACCCGATTGTTTGATGAGCTTTTCACTGAATATCCCTTTTTTTAATCGATTTAGTTGGCAAAATTGACTCCCAGTTGATGTGTTTTTTACTTTTGGCTTGACACTCGGCAGCAGAAGTTTGAAAATCGCAGCACGCAACCCGGTCCCCATCAACGGGTCTTCTTTGATAGCACATTCTCTATTTGTTCTCCAAGTACTAACTTGAACAGCTGTCTCATCGGTACCCTTTGCACCCGGTGACACATTTTAAAAACATGCGTTCTTATACATGCATACGCATACACTTCTGTTCTAAATTTCTAACTAACGAACACGTGCATGATTTTACAATCGATGGCGGGTTAAAAGGTTACATAACTCCTAACAAAAAAATTAATACACATATGCCGCTGGATTTGTGGGCCCCTAGGCTATTCCTAGGGTGCGGGCCCCACAGACAGTTTTTTAATTGATCGGAAAAGTTGTGGTTATGTAAATAATCTCTATTCTATAGTATACAGTTTTTTAATTGATCGGAAAAGTTGTGGTTATGTAAATAATCTCTATAGTCAGGTCCTAAACTTTCGAAGTCAACGCCTACAGCTACATTTTTTACAATAGAATTGTCTTCAAATGAGCATTTTTTACTTAGTTACGTCCCTAAAAGTTCCGATTCCGATTAATTGTGTATTTCGGTTCGTGGTGAAATACTCTTCTGTACATGCATTACTAATTGGCATGCAAGCCGTTTTTAAACGAAGCTTGCGCAATTTTTTTTTAAAATAATTTTTCGCATACGATAATTTTCATTCACCAGTGACCATATTGGTATGCTCCTAGATAGTTCCCATTACTTTTGGGTCCCACCAATTTCGTACCATTTACTTTGAGCTCTAGGTATGATGTTTCCTGATCGGGATAGTTATATTCCATGCATTTTCTAGTTTAAATACAGACTAATCTTCCAGCACCTTGCGGGCACTACAATTGCACTGTTGTAGTTCTTGGCATGACATTTTTATATCTATGTACGTTCTAGTTAATTGTATCGGTTAGAGGCAAGTCTACTGTATCAAGTCAAATTTTTAAAAACAATCGAATTTAATCAATTCTCAGATTTTCCTGCAGTTACAAAATAAGTATTTTTTTCACTTTTTTCAGCTTAACTTCAAGGGACTCCATAGTTTTCACTCACAATATTTGACAAAATTGTAGCCATGGTAAAGCTGAACAACTCTTACGAACATATTAATCTTTTATGACTCTCAGAATTAGAAAAAGTAAATAATAAAAGGCTATTTCCTTTTTATGATTGCAGTCTCGCGAAGTTCCCACAAAATGGGTGAAACCAAAATATCATATTGAATCAGGACACAGAAACAGGTAGATATGGCACACTTATGTACCTGTTTGGGATGAAATTATTTTTTTTACGAAAATTACTACTACTTCGTATTATTACCTGCTAAAGTTTATTCTCGCAAAATTGTCCTTAAAAGTAGGTAGGAATGGGCGATACTATTAAGTTTGCGTCTGTTAGGTACATGCAAATAATGGTATCCCTAATCCTACTTCCAGGTACATATGCATGGACGTATCTGTCATAGTTATATATTGTAATTGCCAGTGTTTATATAAAGCCCACTCTCTTACCTAGCTACAAATAAATCAAAAAAAAACAATAAATAAATATTGTCATTCGTTATTTTCAGATTATGGTACAATTCCTTCAATGGGCGTTTTATACTTTAATGACAAATCACCAAATTTGGATCGAAAATACTAAAAACACCTAAACATTTATGAAGAAATTTTTGGGGATTTTAGTTTTTTTTTAAATTTTTCTTTAGATAGGGGCATTCCCTATAGCTGGACCATACAATTCAGAAGTATTTCCCAGTTAATCCCTTGGAAAATCTACTCACGGTCAGCCGTGTGCTTTCCAATTTACATACTTACTTATCGGAACTTAACTTTCAGAATTTTTTCATGACCACTATAAAGTAGTGATCATGATTCACGCACGGTAAACAATGCACAGTATTGTTGGGTTAATATCGTATCATAATTTTAACCTACTAAAATGTACCTTCGCTGGCAAATAAAAATCTTTGGATTTTATTGCATCTATTTTCCTGATCTTTCGAGTCTAAGCAAATTAAAATCTGAAGAAAAATGTCTAGTCCCAGAAGCAAAGAGCATATTGATCACACAATAACGAAGAATAATATCCTCGTTTCAGAATTTCTGAATGTGTTTGAGTATGCAACTTAACAATTGATGAATTATCTCTCTGCTAGAGTTTAAAAACTATACTGAACTTAAATAATTTGTTTAAAATTTAATTTCCTGTAAACATGATACGAGGTCAAAAAATTTAAAACGTGCTTACCGAAAGTACTATCGAGCGGTGTTATAGTTGCAAAAGTTGTCAAAATGTGGTTATTACTACAGTACGCAATCATTATGTATTACGAGTAGTTAGAGGAAGCAATGAACAATTCAGGGCTTTGTAAATATTTTACTGAAATATACCTGTCTCAGTCCAAAAGATATATAATTGTTCTAGCTAATGCTTGAAGTCGGTATCCCTAATGCCTGAAGTCGGTATCCCAGTTCATCCTGATACACTTTACGTTAATTCCCTTACTGACATAAATTTCACACACGCTGAAAAATCTGTGTTTTTTGTAAATATATTGCGCGTTTAGCTTATCTCATATATGGTATCCTTGTGCCCAAACAGATTTTGTTTGCTATTCATGTACACATACATATTATTAAACACAATATATTGGAGACACAATGATGTTTTTGTGACCCAAGCATAGCTTTCTTTGTGGAAAACTGCTGAAAACAAAAAGGTAACAGATAACAAAAAAGCAGCAGATTTTCAAGTCACGAAAACAGTGCTTCACGCAAGTAGATGTATGTTCCAAAATATTAAAGAACCGAGTTAGATATTGGTCTAGAAAGGAAAAAAATTTGTATTTCCTCTAACCAAATGCGTATTTGGGGTTTTTTGGGTCGAGGAAATCATTATTGACATTTATCTTTATTTCTGAGTACCGCCAGAGGAGTTTTCGTATATTTTTTTTGGATTTGGTTGTGAAAATTTACGAATATTTGACATTCTCAAAATGTAATCCCAAATTTTAAATATCCCAAAATATTCAGCGTTAGAAATTAGGGGGTACTCATTCGCGACATATATCGATTTCATTCAATTTAGAAAAGGATGAAGATATCACTTTTGTCTTATTTTTGAGCAAGACACGCTGTATATAAAGGTAATTCGAACCGGCCTCGTGCGCATTGTAAAAACGACTCTGACATGAATCGTGCGAAACTTACATAAGCGAATTAACATTCATAAAACCTACAAATCGAGCCTCCAACAAACAGTTTTTATTAAACCAAAAGAAACCAAAAATATTTTGAAAGGTGCATAAAGTGCAAATTTAACAAATGCCGACGATTAATAGTTCAAGCAACGTGAACCAATATCAGTTCAACTATGAACCCAGTGCCGTCAACTTCGCAACCCGCACCAACATCATCAAGTACCGAAAATAAAAGTAGTTTGAAACATATGCCTTCGCACGATGTTGCTAATTTTGGTATGTCGTCTGATTTAAGTGCTCTTAATCTACCAACTAAACAGGATACTTTATGATTTCAAGCATTCTAGTACCTCCCATACAAAACGTGCAAATGGGTCTCGAGTATTAATCATACTCTATCAGACAGTCTAACTTGTATCAAACTTGTCTAACTTGTATCAAATCGTTAAAAACGCTATAGTAAGTTTGAAAGAAATAGGATCACGGATTCTGGTACCTCCCATACAAACCGTGACATGTGTCTCGAGGATTAATCATGTCATAACACCCTATCCGACTGTCCAATTTTTGCGAAAGTTTTCAGAGAACAATAGTTGAAGAGAGTCTGGGTCAAACATACGTACCAGAAGAAAGTAAGGATATTGGTTATGAGCCTAGTTCACATTCAGTATGTGCACAAGATGCATCCCGAACGAGGCGAGGACCATATATGTATGTAGGATGGCAACCCGGACAGACAAGTGTTAAAATAAGTGAGAGTCAGTGTTGCCAGAAGTGACGATTTGACGATTTCAGATTCTGGAATGACGATTTTTAGTCTATTCCAAAATTGAAATTGTTGGTAATGCAAGAGCGACAGCTATATACTATATTTAAACATAAACTTTACCCATCAAGGGATATTGGGTAGAAAAACTCCCCACAAATGGAACCATTTATGAAATAATAGAATTATCGAGATTACATTTTTGTAGACGGGCTGGGGAAGTATAGAACTATCAAAAACTTACGATATTAATGTATAAAACATACCGTGTCAATAATATACATACATATGTATGTAAATACCCTAAATATTATCTGTGTGACGTTTAATCAAATTCACACAATTGAATCGGGGGTCAGCCAATTAGGGGTTAATGAAAATTATTCATGAAGGACAAAAACTGCATCGACTCTTCTTTTTTACCCTATAAAATATAAATTTACAATTCCTGTTCACATTTCTTTCAGAAATCTCCAGTGTTGTTTTATTTTTGTATTAAGCCGCCAACATTCTGCGTCTTGACGCCAGGGAAATAAAAAGAATTCTAATTTTTGTCGTTTACGCCAGAAGCGACGTCAAATGCCAGCTTTTGTTTTTCTTCCATAAGAATACGTGTACAAATTTGTACCGCCTACGTTATCGCTCCGATTGTGTTCGTACACATATTTGTCAACTCTGTTCGTTGGTTGTTTGACCAATAGTTGAAGAGATTTCGGAATAGAGTTTAAATAAAGATATATGATTTTTAAAAATATTACTATAACATATTGATTTAATTGCTTTGTTTTACTGTTTTCCTCCCACAAAAATATTGATATTTGGTACAGCAATTGCAGTTTTTAATGTTGACGATTTTTTGACGATTTCGAAAATTTTTTTTGACGATTTCTGCACCTCCACTTTGACGATTTGTGACCGACTTTATCTGGCAACACTGGTGAGAGTCATAATTGAGTGATTATCGGTTCCGACCTAAGTATATTTTGCCTTACTGCGCACTCTCTGTTGAACCGCCGAGTATTTAAGTTGTCAAGTGTTTAAAGATCGTGAAGTATCATTTGTATTATTACTATTGTTTCGTTTTGGTTCTATAATAAGTGAATTACCCCTAGAACTACAAATTGTCTACATACAGTTAATTTGCAATAAACTATTATTTATATATCTCAAAATAAAGGAAAGTGTTGTTTTAATTGAGCTAGTAGGAGAATCCTACAAATATTGGGGACTCAATCGAGATTTAATAAAGATATTGTGATTATATACAGGAATACCTCGCATAGTACTGCTTCGATCAGTACGGTTTCTCTATAGTACGGTTTTGAAATTTTCAAGAAAAAATTGTTCTTGGAAAAAATTGTTCTAACAAAATTATAAAATTAAATTTTCTTAATAAAAAAAATTTTTTTTATTTTTTAAATAATATTTTTGGTATTTTCCCTTTATTATGAAAACATAAAATTTTCGGTATTTTTCGTTTATTATGAAACATTACTTGTGTTTTGTTCAGTTATTTTTAATAACTATAAAATGAAATGAATTGTTTTTGTTGGTTTAGTTTTAATATGAATTGTTTTTGTTGGTTTAGTTATTTTAAATAAATATGTGATTGAATATACATACGTAGTACTACATACTCTCGTTTTTTTATTGAAAAGCAGAAAAACAAATTATATGTAACAAATGATCGGTTTTTGACTCGATTATCATCATCATGTCCTATAACTTCCTTCGTAGGGGTATAGGGACTGTAAATAGGCGCATAGGCCCCGAGTGCCTCGATTAGTCCGGATTCAAATAGTACGGCAAAATGGTGGAACCGATTAACCGTACCATGCGAGGTATTCCTGTATTGTGAAATGTTAGATAAACGGCAAAGCAAATAAAAGCAGGAGTAAATTACAATTACATTGATGAACAGTGAAATTTCTATTAATAGTGTGTTCTTGTAAACATTTGTTAAATTGCATCATCAATTAACAAACACACAGTTTGGTGGTTTTGCTAATGAAAAGTCCGTTACATTTCTTGGGGGGAAAAAAAGAAGAAAGGAGCAAAAAACTACACAAAGAGACTCAAAAGGAGAGAGATCAAAAATACGTTAAATTTAAAAACCTTAAGAGACAAAACAAAACGAAAAGCTGAAAACGAAACGAACAAGTGAGAACAAAGTAGTGGAGAAGAAGTTTGGATGAGCGTTGACACAAAGCCGTAGTGCAACGAGATGACAAAAAACCGAGTTGATTGAAGAGGGCGACGGTGCTGCTTGTTGTTGTTGGGCGAAGTTTTGTTGCTGAGTATCTGCAAAACTATCGTTGTGTATGTTGATGTTTTGCCGACTGAGTGGTGGTAAAACAATAGTTGCTGTGTGCGTTTTTTGTTATATGAGGTCTGCTTGCTGAGTGTGGGCAGAGGTTGGTTGGCTTAAGCAGAGGTTGGTTGACAGAGTAGTTATTGCTGAGTGGTTCGATGCGTCGTGGCTGTTGCTTGTTGTTGTTGTCGGATTTTAAATTGCTGTGAAGGTCTGAGAAGCAAGAAGAGCATCATCGTACTTTGGTGAAAGTATTTTTTATGTATCTAATATTTTGTTACTCATTCTGAGTTTGTAATTTGGAAAAAGATTTGAGTTGAAAAGTTAGATTTATGTTTTTTTTTTTTGGTTTTCTAACTATAGAAAATTTACTTTAACGAATAACTTTACGCATTGTATTGTATTTGTTGTATTGACATCACATATTATATTTCATTATATATTAATGTTTGAGTATCAAAACATGGACAAAGAGAGCGTATTAAAGTTAAATGTCTCAGAATTGAGAGCAAAGTTGCGTATATTGAATTTGAGTACAAATGGTTTGAAGGGAGAGTTGCGGAAAAGACTCTTGGCACATTCTGAACTTGATTTTGTTGAGACCGACGAGCGTTGATTCCATATCTGTTTATGAAGATGCATCTATTCCAAGTGTTTCTGTTGAAAAATGTTTGTATACATTGCGAGATGTTGAGGACAGCTTGTCAACATTCTCAGGTTTCGGATTGCCAAACGTTAATCAATGGCTAGATGATTTTGAAGATATGTCGAAAATTGTGAAGTGGTCTTCTCTACAAATGTTTGTATATGGTAGACAATTAATCGTAGGTACCGCTAGATTATTTGTGAAGAGTCAAAGGGTAAGAGATTGGCAAAGTTTGAAAAATGTTCTTCTGGATGAATTCGGCGAAACTCTTTCTGCTGCAGAGGTTCACAAGCAGCTTCGTTTGAGAAAACAAACAAAGAGTGAATCATTATTTGAGTATCTATATGCTATGATGGAAATAGGTAGCAAAGTTAATTTAGATGCCAAAAGTTTGGTTGAATATTTTATTGATGGAATTCCAGATTCGAGAATTAATAAAACGATTTTGTTTCAATCGAAATCTTTGAGAGAATTAAAAGAGAACATTTTGGTCTACGAGAAAATTAGAATTCGTCAAATGTCGTCATACAGGGAAGTTGATTCTAAAAAATATGTTGCGAAGACTGGTGGAAATAGTTCTGCGAAGAATAACATTGGGAAAAAGTGTTTTAAATGTGGTGATATGTCCCACTTTGCTAAAGAGTGTCCTGTGAAGCAGTTTACTTGTTTTAAATGTCGGAAGCCTGGACATCGTGCTTTCGAGTGTCCCACAATGGAATCGAGAGCTGTGGTTAAGTCTGATGAAAGGCAAGCGAATATGGTGCAAAAGGGACCTGGTCTTGTATTTAAGGATATGCAGATCAACAACAAAACTATTTCTGCTTTGATCGATACGGGATCAGAAACATGTCTGATGAGAGTTGATACCTTGTTTTTGATTGGCAGTGTTGATCTTATAGAGTGAAATTGCATGGTATTGGCGAAAGTGAGATTGTAACGCTTGGTCGAATTGATACGTCGATTGTTGTTGATGGAATTAACTTTGATGTGACTTTTTATGTTGTTTCTGAACGTGATATTTTACACGATGTGATGCTAGGGAATAGCTTGTTTAGAAAAGCGGAATTGCATTTTAAGGATGGTGATGTACATGTTCGTAAGCCGAAAGAGAAAGATGACTTTACGAGTGAATTTTGATCATCGTGTCTGAACGTTGAAGATTTCCGAACACCGTTTGAAATAGATATTGACCATCTAGATTATCATTCTAGAGTCCGTGTTTCTAAATTACTATCTGAGTATAAGCCTGAGGAGAATTTTCAAAGTCCAGTGGAAATGAAATTGATATTGAGTGATGATATTCCAGATTTTCAGCGCCCAAGACGACTTCCGCTTCCTGATCAGGTCATAGTTGATAGACAAGTAGACGAATGGCTTCGAATGGGTATAACTCAGCCAAGTATTTCTGAATATACTTCGCAAGTTGTACTTGTGCCAAAAAAAGATGGTACAAAGAGATTGTGCTGTGATTACAGTGAGTTGAACAAAAAAATGCTACGCGACAATTTTCCAATGCCTTTAGTGGATGAGGTAGTGGATAAGTTGCAAAGTGCAAAAGTGTATACTACTCTTGATTTGGTTAACGGTTTCTTTCATGTACCATTAGAGGAATCTTCCCGAAAGTATACTCACCTGATGTTTTTACTAGATTTATTCATGTTGTTTTAAGGGAACTTGTTCGAGATAGCATTGCTGTAACCGGATGATGTTATTATTCCTAGTGTAGATTTAGAGGAAGGGTTGCGGAAGTTGGAAATGGTTCTGAAAGAAGCTTCGAAATGTGGATTAAAAATCAAGTGGTCGAAATGTCAAATCTTGCGGCAGACAGTCAATTTCCTTGGTTATATTGTGAAAAATAGTTCAATAAAGCCATCACAAGAGCGAGTAAAGGCCGTTATAGATTTTCCGATTCCATCGGATGTGAAGACAGTTCAGAGGTTTTTAGGGTTGACTTCTTATTTCCGTAGGTTTATTAAGGACTATGCCATTATTGCGAGGCCCTTAACTGACCTATTGAAGAAGAATACTGTTTTTAAAATATCTGATGAAGTTTTATTGGCGGGCCAACAGTTGAAAGAAGCGCTTGTGAGTGCACCAGTTTTGTCTTTATACGATCCACGGGCACAAACAGAGGTACGTGCTGATGCGAGTGAGTTTCGCTATGGTGCAATTTTATTGCAGATAAATCCTGATGATCAATTCTTCCACCCAGTCCAATTTATGAGTAGAAAGACCAAGCCACATGAACAAAAATATCATTCCTATGAGCTAGAAGTGCTGGCGATAATTGAAGCGTTGAAGAAATGGCGAATTTATTTACTTGGAATTTCCTTTAAAATCATAACGGATTGTAATGCTTTTAAAATGACGATGGAGAAAAAAGATGTGCTAGTAAGAGTTTCTCGTTGGGCGATGTTTTTACAAGAATTTTCATATCAAATTGAGTATAGGCCAGGTGTGTGAATGAAGCACGTCGATGCTTTGAGCCGTGTGTCGTGCCTAATGTTGGAAAGTAGTTTCACTCACAGGTTCAGAGAGGCTCAACAATTGGATGAATGGACAAAGGCCGTCATTGAAGTATTAGGACATGGTAGTTATAAAGATTACTATCTAAAGAATGGGGTGTTGTACAAGGACCAGAACAGTGAGCTAATAGTCGTTCCAAAGCAAATGGAAGATGAAGTAATAGCCATCGCACATAGACAAGGTCATTATGGCGTAGAGAAGACGCAAGAATTTTTGAGGAAACAATACCGAACATGGCGAAAAGGGTTCAGAGCGCTGTAAAAAGTTGTATACCGTGCATTATAACGGATGTAAAGCGCGGAAAGAAAGAAGGTTATCTACACCCAATTGATAAGGACGACAAGCCGTTAACTACCTATCATATTGACCAAGTGGGTCCTATGGAGATGACGAAGAAGGCGTATAATTATATTTTGGTGGTCGTCGATGGTTTTACCAAATTCGTGTGGCTTTATCCGACGAAGTCGACGGACACAAACTCGGTCATAGATTCTCTTGAAAGGCAGGCGTCTATCTTTGGAAACCCTTTTGGGATAATAACAGATAAGGTAGTGCGTTCGCGTCAAAGCTGTTTGAGGAATATTGTGAGAAGAATATTATTCAGCATTTGCAAATTGCGACTGGAGTGCCAAGGGGTAATGGTCAGGTTGAGCGTCTGCATAGAATATTGGTCCCTATGTTAGCTAAGTATTGTCATGATTCACCCCAGAATTGGTACAAACATATTAGGAAAGTCCAGATGTCGATTAATTCTACTCCACCAAGGAGTACTACAATTTCGGCTTTTAAGCTGCTTACAGGTGTTGAAATAAGAGTTCCTGGTGACTATGATTTTCGTGAAGTTCTTGAAGAGGAAGCCGTAGAGGAGTTTCAAAGGGAGAGGGAGGAAATCCGCTCCATTGCTAGGGAAAATATAAGCCGTATTCAAGCCGAGAATTGCTAAACGTTTAACGATAAACGGAAACCTGAGACAGTTTACAAGTTGAATGATCTGGTAGCCATTAAGCGATCACAGTTCGGTACTGGATTAAAGCTGAAGGGTAAATTTTTAGGCCCTTATAAAGTAACTAGAATTTTGAGACACGGAAGATATGAAGTTGAGAAAGTTGATGACCAAGAAGGTCCTCAACGAACATCTACAGTGGTTGAAAATATGAAAGCTTGGAACGGGCAGCCGGGTCGACTTGTAGGATGGCAACCCGGATAGACAAGTGTTAAAATGAGTGAGAGTCATAATTGAGTGATTATCGGTTCCGACCTAAGTACAATTTGCCTTACTGCGCACTCTGTGTTGAACCGCCGAGTATTTAAGTTGTCAAGTGTTTAAAGTTCGTGAAGTATCATTTGTATTATTACTATTGTTTCGTTTTGGTTCTATAATAAGTGAATTACCCCTAGAACTACAAATTGTCTACATACAGTTAATTTTCAATAAACTATTATTTATATATCTCGAAATAAAGGAAAGTGTTGTTTTAATTGAGCTAGTAGGAGAATCCTACATATATTCCAAGATACGATGCTTTGAACTTTGCTATGACGTGTGACAGTTTTGGTGTGTCTGATAGAGATGGTCATAATATCCTGTTATTATAGATAAGTCTAAAGTCGTAAAGTTCGTAGATAGTGGACATATTATTCTATCCCTTGAAGGCAGATGAGCCAAAACCCCTGGCCAAAATCCAGTTTCGTCAGCGTCTGATCTATAATGGGCGGCTGAATCATAATTATCCAGTAGGTAAAATGCAAACCACGGTGGGCTGGGTTTACATCCCGCCACCGTTATATAGGGAAGGAAATACACAAAAAAGAATCAAAGAAACCCCTAACGGTTGACGACCCTCGATTTAAGGATATGTACCCGGAATGTGCGAACACTATACAGAACGGGTGCCACTTTCCTACAGTTATCCAGGAAATACGAAGGACAGGATAAGGTTGCACCAGAAAGAAAAACTGCGATATTTACTACAGCTGCCATGACTGAAAGTACGAATTCGTGTAAGGATTGATAGTTGGCAAAAGACTGCGACACCTAGTTTCAAGATTCAACCTAGTGAGTGAGCGCATAGCCACAATTCGCATCAAAGCGAAATATTTCAACATCTCGTTAATTTGTGTACACGCACCGACAGAAGATAAAGACGATGAGGTCAAAGAATCGTTTTATGAGCAATTGGAGAAAGTATATGATCGCTGCCCTGACCACGATATTAAGATTCTTCTAGGCGATTTTAATGCCAAATTGTGGAATGAAAGTGGGTTTCGATCAACCATCGGTAATCACAGTCTACATGATATCACCTCCAATAATGCAATAAGACTGATAGTCTTCGCCGCTGCATAGAACATGGTAGTTAGTAGCACACCGGTTCCAGCATAATGACATACAAAAGACGACCTGGTTATCTCCTGAACAGAAAACGAATAACCAGATTGATTACTTGGTAATAGATGGCAGGTGCCAATATCGACTCGGATCATTACCCGGTGGCTGCGAAAGTCGTACAGGACTGAGCAGGGCGAAAATCGTACGTAGCCGAATACGGAAAAAGCCAAAGTCCTATCAACTAACTCTCACTCTCCCTCTATAAGTAGAGCAGAATACTCCCCCTCCTGAGGACCCAGAGGGGCAGTGGAAGCGTATTCACGCTACACGTTTCCACCAAATATTCTCGTAACGTATTCGGGCAAAACTGATCCGCCTATGTAGAATGACGCTGACCAACACCAAATCTGCTGTGAAGGTGGGGGAAGACCTTTCCGAACCAATCTGTACCAAGCGACTACTGAGGCAAGGCGACACACTTTCTTGCAATCTCTCCAGCATCATAATGGTGATAACAATGAGAAAAGCTGCAGTAAATACGAACAAGACCATCAACACGAAAAGCTATATGTTGCTGGCGTATGCCGATTACATAGACATCATTGGGTGAAAATTGCGAGAGGTTACTGCAGTATTTTTAAGAAGCGGAAAAGAATCAGCTCAGGTGGGTCTTCCTGTTAATGAGGCAAAGACAAAATTTATGGTGTCAACGACTTGACAATCCTCTCGACTTGATCCGCACTTGAATGTTGACAACCGATTTAATTTTGAACTGATGGATGAATTTATCTACTTTGGATCCCCGTGAACAATAACAAGAACGTCAGCCTGGAGATAAGTGGGACAACTTTGCACGTAAATAGATGCTATTTTGGGCTTAGCAAGCAGTTTAAGAACAACGCCCTCTCTCTACAAACAAAAGTACAGCTACACCACACTCTCATTTTACCTGTCCTGACATATGGCTTCGAAACTTGGGTCATATCGCAAGCGCATGACAAACACATGTTAGTATTCGAGAGAAAACTTCTCCGTAAAATATTAAAGGAAACGGCGAGTACCAACGTCGTTTGAACCAAGAGATATATTATTTGTATTCAAATTAGGCCAATTGCGCTGGTTAGGCCATGTCATCCGAATGGATGAAGATGAGCCAGCGCGAAAGGTTTTCGGTAACGAACCCGATGTAAGCAGGAAAAGAGATCGACCAAGACTCCGATGGAAAGACCAGGCAGAAGAATCCCTCCGTATCCTTGGTGTTACCAACTGTCGAGAAAAGGGGAAGGAAAGAAGCAGTTTGAGAAATATGTTAAATTCTCTGACATATTCATGAGGTTGTAAAATAGTTAATAAAAGTAAAAGTAAGACAAAAAGTGATTCTTAGTTGCATTTTCATTCGACGGTAGAAAACATTATTCTTTAACGATGGAAAAATCAGTAACAAATTTCATCCAAGGATGGTGAACGAACCTCATCTAGTTGTTTTATAGGAACCAGATTAACAATTATTAGGCTGCACTAAAGTGGAAAATTAAGATTCCGAACACAGCCATCAATTCTTTGATTGGCATATGCTGTGATGGTAAGCGAGCATAAGGTGGCATAAGAAAAGAAATTTGCAACGATTCGAAATGCAGTTAAACAGACCACTGCATTGGTTTGTGTGTTCTCTACTTTATAGAGCTTTCGTTCTGACATTTGTTTTACACTTTGAAAAATAATCTATATTATAAATTATTGTAATTGTTATAAACTATTTAGTACTATTTTTAATTCTATTTCTCAAGATATACGTTTCAATACTAAATGATAAAATTGTATTTAATTCATCTAATATTTTCCATTTCCAGGTGGTAAACGATTTTGAGATGATCACACTAGAAAATATGTTGGATTTAGGTCAATATTTGTATTCGAATTTAAGAGAAATTTTAAACATAATTGTTAAAGAAAACGCGTATTATGCTCACTCAAAAAATGTTTTATTGGCAATGTTGTTCCACGAAGCCAAAAAAATAAACAAATTCTACACAACCGTAACCATGTGGAAAGTCCGATGCAACTGAGAGTTTATAAAACACCCTATCATTAACTTCAATTGCGCGGCTTATATGAATATGATTGACATGACTTAAAATACTGTGAAACAAAATGTTTCTTTTTCGAAAATAACAAGGTCCTGACAACGGATTTTGGTATAGGTGGTAAAAAGGAAATACACACGTTATAGCGTTTTGAAAGTTTACGTCGGAACGTTTTTTAAAGTGGGGTGACATTTTTCCCCATACATTTTTGTGGAATACTTTAACCCTCTACCGCCTCAATATCGTCTATGGGTCTTTTTGTTCTTTTTTTAAATGAGTAAACAAACACCCCTTAAGCAGGTGTAACGGGCTAAATTGTACTACAAAAATATTTATCATAAAATTCAAATTGAATACCAAAATAAGTCAAAACTGAAAATCGATTTAAGGGATAATTTCGTACTTATTCCGAGTTGGCGCTAAAATGTTCCACAAAACTGCATTTTACGGGGCTGGTGTGTACTGAAAAAATATTCTACGTAAAATTTCACTATAAGTCACAGAAAAAGATAAAACTGTAGATGTAGTATCTATAAATAAAAGATCAGAATAAATTTAAGTATCTAAGAAAGAATTTATTTATTACAGTTTTCTTTTAGCTCTTGGTAATTCTATGCCATTACCAAGCAATGTCCAGCATATGTCAGGTACAAGATAATGAATACACTTCACTTTATAGAGTTCTTCAATAGGTGCAAATTAGGGGGATGACTTTTATACCACCTCGTTTCCCTGTATCATACATCACACAAGCTTTAGAGCCACATATATGTAACATTACATAGGATCATCAAACACACAAGGAAGTTAAATATTCACGTTGTCATTGGAGCGGATGAATCTCAGTGGGAGGGTGTCCTTGTTACGGCAGGAGTTGTATAAGTCTTGCATAACTTTGATCGCACAATTAACTACTGAACCAATGATCAGCCCATGAGTAAGAAATGAATGAAAGGATTTTACGCAACCTGTTCCGGGTTTCAGGCATCAGAATAAACGCAAGAAGAGCTAGAATGGCACGAGAGTTCCAGCGAGCATTGCAGATGTTTGGGATCTGCTTAAACTTTACAAAAAGGGATCTCACTCCTCTCAGTGAAGTGTCGGAAGACACGAGTGAGGTGGAAGAGAAACTTCATGTCGTCTCTCGAGCCTCCTGTTTCCTTATTCATAGTTTTACCATTGCTGAAGACTGGTTTCAATTGATCATAATTGATCATCAAATCCTGCACAACGAAGTACTCGATGTTTGGTGATTTAGTCGACCCATGGAGCTCATCGTCCATGACAATGCGAAGAATGCGGTCCAGCACATGGTGCTGGCAACTGATGAATTTGGGTTTGGGGTGACCTTTCTCATCGAACATTTGCTGCAGTCGAACTACAACGCCGGTCTTTTTGCGGGTATTCACGCTTGTTGTATCGGCAACAATCATCACAATTGATCCCCACAGGTTGAACTTTCGGAACAATCAGGTATCGCTGAGCTGGTAAGTGTGGACACAGACGCTTCCATTGCCCTCTTTCGCTTGGATGGGGGGATGGTGGAATAACCAACGCGGCCTTTGCTGTGAGTTTGCAGTTTGTAGAGGTTGTCATCCTGTTTGCACATCCATTCGCCGTTTACCTTGGTCATGTCAAACAGTTCCTTCAATGAATCAAAGTTTTGTTTTTTTCTGCAGCGCTCGTAGTCTTCCAGAAGTTTTGTTAGTTTTGCACAAATGGCTTGATCAGATATATGCGGGAAGTTCAATGTTTTGCACCATAGGGCTTTAAGGTCTATAGCAATTAGACCGATCCTATCTTTCCGTCCTTTGGTAGTGGACTCAAGCATGTTGAAGCGTCCAATGACGTGGTTTTTCAGGGGCATGCAACTCCGATCACTCAATGGTGCTTCAACAATTGCCACGATGTCTCTTCTTGATGGCTCTTGAAACTGGACTAGGTTCTTTGTCCAGGTTTCCTTGTTCTTCTCCGTGTTAGAAGAGCTCTTCTTGAACGACATGCTCTTGACATAAATGGAAAAGGCCTTGCCGTTATTATAGGCCTTAATTATAATTCACTACTCACTTTTGAAAAACAAAACTACTTGCACTCGTCGTGTTCGTCGCCACTTGTTGAATGACACAAATCGATCAAAGAACACCTATTTATACTACGTATTTTTCAATATTTTACTGACAGGTACTTTAAGAATGGGCGCATCTATTTTTACGGTGACTATATACCTGATTCAGCACGTGTGCGTTGTAAATTTTTCAAAACTTTCAAAATAGTGACCGCTCATAAATGTGGTTTCTGCAAAAAACTTATCCCTAACAGGTAGCCAACGGAAAAACACACATCAATAAAAAAAAATGCACTTTCCTTTCCCCCCTTAAATTGAATGTAAACGGAGTAGCTACCATAAAAGAACCCGAAGAGCAATTCAGCATAAATTTATGAGAGTTTATTAGTTTCCTACCACAATTATAAAAATTACATAACCTTTTGTTTCTCACTAATTTTCTTTAAATCTGAGAATCATAAAAAAGTCGTCAACGTTTTTTCCAAAGAGATACATTCGATTTAAAATGAGATACCTTCACTTAATTGTAAATAAAAACGAAAGATATTAGTCGATTTCTATGATCAATGTCTGATTTTGTTCATAGGTTATGTGGCTTTTCGTGAAAGTTATAAGACCTGACAAATTTTTTCCGTTTTGGATTTATATGATTTAAAAGAAAGAAAAATTTTTAATTTTTTCACAAAAATATCATTTCAAAGGGGTTTGTGCGTGACCCTTTTCAATATTTAAATGGAATAAACGTTATTTTAGTCATTAATAGGCAAAAGTTCATTCATTCGTGCAACAGGAAATAATTTTTGAGAAATAAAATCAAAAAGTCATCACCCTAGTGCACATGTTTGATGAAATCGTGAGTGTGTGGCCAACTGAAGCTCAAAATAATCCATATGAGAATTCAACAATTGAACCTAACTTCAAGTTCGTTTTTGAGAGCAGTTGCTCAAATTCAACGTTTTGCATAAGTTTTCGTATGTCCGGGCTAACAAAAACACCTGTTTTAATGAAAAGATACAATTTTTATATTTGTTTTGTATAAAACCAATGACAAAAATTAAAGCTTAAAGCACTCATACCTTCCTTTATCTTTGCTTCGCTAAGTTTTGGAAACAATGTCTTCAGAAACTTTATGGTTCTCTATGTGAATCCAAACTTTTAACAAACGTTTTTTAGCCCACCAAGTTTTATAGGCAATGATAGTAAAATAATTTTTTCAGTTTTTACCAGCGGTGGATAAAGGTATTGTGCTCACCGAATGTCCCTTCATCTCTTGGCTCCCATTGTTTGTTAAAATGTTGGTTCTCCTTCCATCTGCTATCCCATTTGCATACATTATCCAATATAAATTTTATTGAATCGTATCTTTCCTTCATGTCAACTCTATATCAGTGTTGCCAGAAGCCGTCAAAAAAAATTATGCTAAATGACCAAAAAAATTTTGCAAAATGGAAAGAAATTATGCTAAAAACATCAAAAAAATTGTGCAAAATGCAAAAACATTATGCTAAAATTAAGAAAAGTTAATTTGTTATATATTTGCCTGTGTGTATTATTTAGTACCTACATGACAAGCATGATTTTTATTCACAAATTCGTATAATTTTGATAAACAAAGAAAAAAACATTCTGATATCAGAGATGTGTATTCTTGATAGAAAAATCCCACAAAAGCATTAAAATAAAAAATCAGTTCTGTTTCAAAAATGTTGTTTTTTTTAAAACCAAACCTCCGAAGATTTATCAGAAGTTTCGTGGGTGTAAATTTAAGACTATTTCCATTTTCGGTTTGTATTTGTAGCTACACTTGTTATTAGGAAGTCCTGAAATGAGAAACAATGCAAACACACCTACGTGTTTGTGCTTTTCATATTAAATGTTTGAAATAAATTACTCTATGATAAGGATTTTTGAAATATTTTATATTTTCTGTATATTCTCTCAATAGTATAACCTGTTGATATGTAAAAACTTACAGAAATTCAGAGCAAACCCCTAACGGTAATGGTAACATTACCATTTTCATACTTTAATATTGCTTTTCCGTCCATATTAAATTGGAATTGCCCACATGTACGCTTTACATTGTTTCCAATAAAATTTTGGTACATAAAAAGAAAAATGAAGGGAACATTTTTTGGGAAAGTATTTCACTGGTTTTCATAGTTTTTTAAAATTCGCGGAATATATTGTTGTATTTACAAGCTATTATAAACATATAAAATTTCATCTTCGCAAAATTGGAATACATTTATTTGTTCCAAATAGATTATTAGTGTTTAATTTTTGTTTTGCCAAAAAGATCCCGGAATCAATACATCCAAGAGTTCAATATACCAATTTTGCACGAAATGTAATGTAAAAGTGTGAAATAAGTAGCATAGAAATAAATGTTTCTTAGTGTTAAACTTTTATTAATGGTGCGGGAGAAATCTGCCTCTAAGGCTGAAAACACAGAATCAGCCAAATCGTTTTTGAACCATGAGACAAGAAAATGGTTTGTGTGTGTTGGCTCATAAGAAAGAATGTATTGTTCCATCCATCAAAATATAAACGTCCGGTGTGTTTTTAGCCTAAAGATTCGAGATTTATTCAGAAATATACCTGTTACATGTTATTAAAAAGTAAAATAGAATAGAATGTTGATAGAAAATTGCGCAATATCTAAATAATTATGCTAAAAATATCATGAAAAATATAAAATTTTGCAAAAATTTGGTGAAAATTATGCTAAAAAGCATTTACCATCATATTTCAAAAAAATTATGCTAACGCCAAAAAAATTATACTAAAAAAGCATTAATTATGCTAAACTGGCAACACTGCTCCATACGCTATTAGAATAGGAATCTTGGAGTTATCGTAATAAAGGAGTACAGCTTTATGACTTTTCTTGGATGTGTCTATGTATAAAGCTACGCCAGTCCTCGAGGTTATATTCGATATTCATTTCCGCCATTAAGCCTTCAATATCGTTGCAGTTAGTAAAGGTGTTGGATTCGTTAACTGAAAAGTACAGCAGAAAAAAACCTTAGCGATTACTAACACAAGTAACATTATCATCAGGTTCAAGCAGATGACTCAGCTTCCGTGCCAATGCATTTGAATTGGATGGGAATACCAAGCTACATTGATTTTCGTTGACCTACAACGAAAATTAATAAATATTATTATCGTGCTATAAACTAAAATGAAACATTCAATTACATGTGCGACAGCAATGTTTGGGCGTCCACAGCTCATCAGGGAAAGCTTTCAGTTGAAAGTACCTCTTATAGAAATAAATAAAAAAACCAAAAATATGGACAGCAACGATGAAGACTGGAACAAATGAATCATTGATAGGAGATTCATGAAGATTTAGAAGGTGAGTGAATAGGAGCGATGAAGACAGGAACAAGTAAATCAAGTGATGGGCAGGAGCAGGAAATTTGATAACTGGATGAGAAGACTGAAACCGATGGAGGAGGTGAAGAAGGTAAATGAACCGGAATTTTGAACGCATGGGCAGATTAAATATGTGAAGGGATGAACAGAAACTGGGACGACAAATTAGCAGGAAGATGTGAACATATGTGACAGCAACCTGTGAAAAGTAGAAGAAGAGAATTAAACAGGAGCTGCTGACTATTGATGAACTTTGGTGCAGTTAATATGCACCGGAGAAAGGAATATGAAAATTTGAATCCACGAGAAAAACTAGAAGGCTTTTAAAGTACGATCTGGTAACATCAGTTCAGTGAACCCTATTATACAGTGTTTTACGTTTTATCAATTCAATAGAGTCAAAAATGGAAAATAAATAGTAAAATTAACTAAAATGTTTACAACTGTTATATAGGGGATTAAGGGCCTCATAACTATATTTGACTGAAGGTAAAATTAATGGAAAGAAGTGTCTTGAAACTCGAACAAGTACATTGAAGTATAGTTTCGATATCAGAAGTGATGGACTAAGTTCTCGATTTATTAATTTCAAAATAATGCTAATACTTAACATAAGTCTCCTGCGACAATGATTGTGTAAAACTATCAAAGCAAGGCGATTAAAATGGGGAGTAAAAGTATCAAAATGCCAGCCAATATGTCTAAAAGCAAAGAGCAACAAATGTTTCTTTGCAGATCTAAGTCTATCAATATGGCTTCCATATTTTAGGGACCAGACTATCGACACGTATTCAGCTATCGGCCAACCAAGATCTAAGATCTAAGTCTATCAATATGGCTTCCATATTTTAGGGACCAGACTATCGACACGTATTCAGCTATCGGCCAAACAAGACTAGTGTATAAACGTTTCGATAGATAAGCATCATCAAACACCCTAGACCAAAGTTTTATAAAACTTAATAATCCTGACACTTTATTCATACGAAACCTAAATCCCTGAACGAAAAATATCTCCCCAATAAACAGTCATCGATCAAGTACGATGTTGGTAAACAATGTCTCCTATTAAAATACATTTTCATTCCAGTAAGTTCAACAATATATTATTGCACTGACACCAATCAGCTAACCTATCCAAATCCACCCGATGTAAGTAACTTTCTTCAACCATCCCTAAAGATCGAAATAACTTTACACCGAAATAACTTACACCTAACAACTAATGGAAGGTCATTTAAAAACAAATTGAATAGAACAGGACCCAACTGACTACCCTGAGGAACACCAGAAGTGACAAATATTCTACGCGATACACAACCTTTAAACAATACTGCCTTTACTTCTATCCACCAAATAAGAAGCCGTGCAGTGGACGACATGGGAATCCTACCAATTCTAGTTTAAGGAGTAAAAGTATATGGTCGACTCTAGCAAAGGCCTTACCTCCCGACTTGAATTTAAAGCAACAAAATGATTGTATACAAAAAAAAAGGTTTCGTTTTATATATTAGGTCGTATTTCAACTATATATTTAATTTTGTAACAAAGTTCCTTATACCACGTTGCGGGATGGGGTCTAAATGAAAAAATCACCATAGATAAAGGAATTAAGCAGATATACTATCACCATAGATAAAGACCACGCACAGGCGTTGTCAAGTACTACCACTAGGTGCTGTATTGTCGTTTTGTAAGTCTCACTGAAGTTTCTCATAACTTTCATTGACGTTTATTCAACACTGTGGGAAATTTGATACATACAAAAAAAGTATAATTTTCCAGATTGTGTTATTCGAACAACTAACTTAATTTCTTTTATGTCGTTTTGTTCCCCACTTTCAAGTTAAAATTTTGTTATTTTGATTGTGTCTTTTTGTTTCGTTTCTGTTGTATTTCAGAGCAACGGACAACAAAACAAAAACAAAATCCTTCATGCTGTTAGCACCTGTCCTAAATACATCTTGCAAGGTAAATTTGGTTTGGGATCAAACGTTGTAATTATTGCATTCAGCTCCATCTAGAAAATATCCAATTGAACAGGAAATTCCCAGGCGTGTGCGATATCTAGTTAATTCCTTTATCTATGCTACCACTATATTAGGTACTTTTGCTTTGGTTTGTGTCTAGACTAACATATGGTGGGAAATTTCTTGTTTAATGGGAAGTTTCTAGGTGGAGTGCCTGTAACCAATATCTATCTATCTATATATAAAAATGAGTTTGGGTTTTTTTGTTGGTTTGCTTGTCTGGTTGTTTGCATTTTTTAGTACTGTATAGACACGAAAGCGGTAGGACCGATCGTTTCGAAATTTTCACAGAATCTAGCTGTGTGATCGGTGGTAAAAATAGGGTGCTTGATTTTTTGGTGTATAAAGTAGCCGTGGCCCCGTCCATTGGACCCCATTTTTGAAAATGCAATATCTGGAGGACTGTTTCACCAATCGCCTTGCAAATTTGAGTGGATGAATTTGGCAGGAATATTCGTGAATCAACAAAAAAAAATGGGCGGGATCGAATGAGTGGGCGTGGCAAACACCGTTAAACTTTATACGGCTGTATCTCATGTACTATCAGAAGTATGAATAGGATATTTGGTATATACATATGTAAGTTGTTTGTACAGTTTGAATTACAGCCAAGGTGTAAGTGGGCGGTGCCACGCCTTCTTTTAAAAAATCGCTCTAACGGATTTTCTAATAGAGCGATTGTTATGAAAATTTCACATTGAGGTACTGTTTACCTGCTGGTAGTCCTTGGCTATATTTGGAAGTGATTGAATAAAGGAGCGTGGCACCGCCCATACAACTTTAAATTGAAAATGGCTATATATTATGAACTATCAGAGCTATCAGGTGAGATTTGGTATATAAGTTGTTCGAATAGTTCGAATTACAGCCAGAGTGGAAGTGGGCGGTGCGACGCCTCCTTTTAAAAAATTGTTCTGACGGCTTTTCTAATAAACCGATTGTTATGAAAATTTCACAATGAGGTACTAACGACCTGCTGGTAGTCCTTGGATATATTTGGTAGATGAAGGAGCGTGGCACCGCCCACACAACTTGAAATTTAAAATGGATGTATCTCATGAACTATCAGACGTAGAAGGTTAGATTTTGTATAGATATTGTTTGTACAGTTCGAATTAGAGCCATGGTGGAAGTGGGGGGTGCCCCGCCTCCTTTTGAAAAATCGCTCTGACGAATTTTCTAATATACCGATTGTTATGAAAATTTCACAATGTGGTACTGATAACCTGCTGATAGTCCTTGGCTATGCTTGGTAGTCACTGGCACCAGGCACTTGAGAACATATTTCAATACATCTATTTGAATCTATTTGAATCAAATCGGCCATATATCTTTTGAGATACATTGAAATATGTTCACAACTGCCTGGTGTACGGACAATTGTTTGATACAGTGTAGGAATGTGAGGTTCGGTACATATACTACTGATATGATGAAAATTACCACGAAAATACGGCTATTAAAAAGGTCAGACCATGAAGCTAAGAAAGTGACCACAGGTACGAATAAATATGAATATCATTGAGGTCAGTTTTAAGGTATTATCCCAATAATGAATTTTGTACAAAAATTCAGAATAATCTCATATAGGCTACAATAATCACTGGAAATTATAAGGAAGCGCTGTCCCGATTCCACGCATACCCATGACATTCAAAAGACATACCCATCAATTTCAAAAGATTCCAGTTTCCGAGTTTCCCATTTGCTATAACCATTAATCAAGTGCAAGGGTAGTCTCTTCAAGTCTGTGGCTTAAATTTGACAAATCCGTGTTTTCCCACGGACAATATCAGTTTCATGTTCACGTGTAAACCTTTAGACTTGTATATATTTGCACCAGATGGCAAACTTAGAAATATTGTATATCCTAGATAGGGTTGCCAGACGTACTGTTTTCAGCAGTACGCGTACTTTTTTTATAATAATTGTACTTCTGACTGCATAGCACGTAAATAAGTACGCCAAATCACTTCTTTTTAGCCTCTGTACTTCTTTGTATACTTATGCCAACAATAATTAAGAAAATGATACTTCTTATTGATACCAAAAATCGTAGATAAGTATTTACATAGAAGATGGTTTTTTTTTTTAATCGAGCGAACACATCGCCGCCACTCTTACCCGCCCCTACCGACCGAGAGGGCCACGTCCCCATAACGTGAGGACAGCATACACATTATAGACCGGTCTATAAAGGGAGAGCAACGATCATGAGTTCACATGTTGCAACCAACTACAGAAATTCTTCACTAGTTGGTATTACACTAACATAAATAAGTATAAAAGTACATGACGAGATATTAATATAACAGACCAAATTATTAATCAGACCAGATAGTAAGAATAAAGTAAATTTACATATGTAAAGGAATATATAGTACTAATGCAATCGGTTCAAATGACAAATTATCCTAGACTTTGTAGTTTCCCAACTACCAGTGAAATCAATAAACTTATGTGGCTCATTAAAGTCACGACACATTCTCCTAACTGGATCAAAGGACGCATAATTCGAACGCTGTAACTCGATGTGAATGAGTTTATAGTACCTCGTCGGTCTCAATGGGACATTTATGAAAATCTTAGATAATAGAAATTAAGAACATATACATCCATCAATTATCTTCAAAACTGTAATAGAGTTTATCATGGTACGTCTACTAACAAGAGTCGGCAATCTGATCAATGCTAGTCTAATGCTATACGAAGGAAGATTATGGTTCGGGTTCCATTGAATGTTTCTCAGACAAAAAATGAGAAACTGTTTCTGGACCGATTCAATCATATTAACATACAAATTGTACTGGAGGTGCCAAACAACAGATCAATAGGGCGGACTAGTGAAGTAAAAAGATTTTTCTGAAAATTCCTTTGCCCAACGTTTAATAAAGTTCAGAACGCCATAAGCCTTATTTACCATCGTACTTATGTGGGAGTTGAAATTCAATTTTCTGTCCAAGAGAACACCAAGATCAACAAATGAATCCACCGTTTCAAGAACATTTCCGCCTAAAATGTATTTTGCCGAAAAGAATGATGACCTAGAGAACAGCATATGCTTATATTTCGCAAAATTAAGCTCCATCAAATTGGCTTAGCACCACGTCTGGAAAGTACACAAATCCCTCTGAAGTAAAGTATATTCACAAGGATCCTTGTAAGAAAAATAGATCTTCACGTCATCAGCGTACATTAACAATTTAGAGTGTATTATGGAGGCGGGTTAGTCGTTAATGAATAACAAGAATATAACCGGGCCAATATGACTGCCCTGAGGCACCCCAGATGGCACAAACATAGATCTTGAGAATGATCGGCCACATGAAACCATCTGTTCGCGGTTCATTAAGTAAGGACTAATCCAATTCAGCATGTTACAATTAAAACCCATTGCCCCGAGTTTATACTTAGTAAAAGCCTTACTAAAATCGGTAAAATCACATCAGTTTGATCTCCATTAATAATGCCGTCAATAATAGAAGAGGAAAACTGAAGTCACGGTGGAACGACCCTTCCGAAAGCCATGTTGACATGGATATAAAATATAGGAAACATGATGAGAAATTACCTCTGTGACTAACCTCTCAAAAAGTTTAGGAATGGCACTCAATTTTGCAATTCCCCTATAATTTGCAACATTTACTAAATTACCAGATTTGTGGAGAGGGATTATATAAGAGCTCTTCCACTGTGCACGAAAATGACCGAACTTCAACGAAGCGTTAAATAAGAAAGTCAACGGTAAGCTGGGAGAATTTGAGTAGTATTTCAACATAGAGTCCGGGATACCATCAGGACCAGCTTTGTTCGAGGCTTTCAATCTGATTAAGTTATCTACCAACCACAGTGTACAGGTATGAATTGGAAACATCATAGGCTCGGGTGGAATAAATAGATGCGAAAAAATAGGCGAAACAATCAGCAATAGACTCTTCAGCTGAATAATCAATACCGTTCATTTTGATCCTACAAGGTGTGGAAAACGAATTACTCTTCAAGTTTGATTGGGGTTCCGTTTAAAATTATCCTTCAACTTATCCAAATATAATCTGTACTCTCACGAGATTTAGAGTTGTTTCTACTCCTAGCAACAATATACCTAGGATAGTCTGCTAGCAGTCCAGATTTTTTATACTTTTCGAGCATCTGTTTGAGGCTGTTTAGAGCCCTTTAGGACCATGGGGGGGGAAATAACAAATTTGAAAAACTTTCCACTTTTAACCGTAATTCAAACATTCCATTTCATTCATGGCGAACTTGAATTATTTGCAATCAAATGAATTGGCTCTTTGACGAATTTATATCCTTAAAAGCTTTTGCTGAAAATATTCAAAAATTTCCGTTCAAAAAAATTTTAAGATATCCTAGAAGTGGGTCATTTCCAAATTTCAAAAATATCTGTAGATTTGTATTTTCAATTCCGCGTTCTAATGCGGCTTCTGAAACAAGATTCAGTTTGATGTTTAATTTGTGGAGAAAGAACGAAATAAACTTCTAATTCAAAATTTAGAAAACCAATTAAGAATAAATACTAATTTTACGTACACTTGTAATGAGTTTGTAAGTTTTTAAAAACAGAAGATGGTAAAAACGGAATAGTTAATCAAGTCCACAAAAAGTATACATATTGGTAAAACAATGTCCTTGATTATTAAATAATTAAAACAAAAACGTTATATTCAGTATTAAAAACTTTTAATATAGAATAGATTACAATCTTTTTACTTTTTAACAGAGACCGTAACTATTATAAATTTTATAATAATAATTTCAATATAACAATTATTTCCAAATTTGTATTTAAAAGTTACAAAATAACACTTATTTTTGTTTTTTTTACAATTAAAATATAAAATAAAAGTTATTTTTTATGTTTTAAATAAAAGTAACGAAATAACACTTATTTTTGATTTTTACAATTAAAATATAAAATTACTTTAACATTAATTTTTAAAAACCAAAAATAAAAGTTAAATTGAATATCTTTTGATCCAAGTAGTGTATTACCAAAATTTAAAAATATTCCTGATCTATGATTCAATACCTTTCATATGATAATCCACTTAACTTTTATTTAAAAAATCAAAAATAACTTTTATTTTTTATTTCTATTGCAAAAATCAAAAATAAGTGTTATTTCGTAACTTTTAAATAAAAAATAAAATTTAAAAAATTAAAAATTAAAATTAAAAATGATTTATATTATAAAAAATCGCAAATACTAGTTTTTGGGTGATATGGCTTATTACGACTAAAATAGAAGTTTTGGTGTATTCCATGTTGCGTTAACATACTTCCTGCACATTGATTTATTTAGTTAAAATGTTCACTCATAACTCTTATTTGCGGTCCCTGCTTTTCTATAATTTAAAAACTGATACTGTTTTGTAGTGATTTTTTTAATTTCTTAACGTAAAATGTTACTTTTTTGTACTGAACTTGAAGATTTTTTAATAACAGGAAGTGAACTTTAATTTTCTTAATTGTACTGCCCTTTTTCCTCGATGTACTTTTTTTGTAAATTTCAAGTCTGGCATCCCTATTCCTAGAGCACTTGAATAAATAGAATCTAAACAAATACTGCAAACATAATGGAACAAAATAATTTTGTTTACCCTTGGCATTACAAAAACTTTGAAGGCAAAACGAAGTTTGCCGGGTCCATCTAGTAAAGTATATATTGCAGTTATGAACCCAATTAAAAGTATATTTAGAAAAGCCAAAGTGAAAGAAGTTTTAAAAAATAAAATTTACTTAAATAAGTGCCTTTTCTTAAAACAAGTAAATTTTCTCAAAAAAAATACAAAGTACCTTTTCTTAAAAAAACTACTAAAAAAGTAAATTTTCTTACAAAAAGTACATTTTCTTTAAAAATATTTTTGTTTAAATAATTTAAATTGCCTTTTCTTAAAAAACAAAGTAACTTTTCTTGAGATAAGTACCTAATCTTAAAACTTTTCCTATTCTTGAAAAAAGGATCAATTCTAAAAAATTCTCATATCTTAAAAAACATTTCTTCTAAATAATACCTCCTATTAAAAAAAATACGGATTTTACAAAAATTCCTTTCCTTAAAAGTAAATTTTCTTAAAAATAAAATAATGAGTTAAAACAAATGAACTCGACGAAAAAAATTACAAAATTTGACCTGACCCTTTTCGATTTTGATGAAATTTGGGGCGTACGTAGTTCTTTATAAGAAAACAAATTCGTAAAAATTTTGAAATGTGTAGCTGAAGAAATAGTTATAACTCTGAAACTTGTTGTCGTAAAAATTTTTTTCTTGAAAGGTCAAAGGTAATTTCGCATGACCTAAAGTTTGGGAAGATATATCTCAAAAAGTGCAAGTTTTAAAATTCTACAAAAAATATATGTTGGTTCCTAACAGTTTATTTACGCGTATGCGTTTTTTCAAAGTCCAGAGATATTAAAAAAAGGTCATTATATGTACATAATTTTTATTTTTTTTTAATTTTTTACTCCTAGAAAAAAATTAAAAATTATCATTTTCGATTTTGATGAAATTTGGAGCGTATGTATGTATTTCTGTGTAAAAAGACATATGGCAATTTTTTGTTTTACTTTTATATTTTGGATTCTAAAGTTTCAAAACACGGTAATTAGTGGTCTAGAAACTAGTAGTAAGTTTAAAAATATTTTTATCGGTATTATTATAAATATGAATTTAAGTGTAAATATTTTCAATTACAAAATCTGTATCCCCGGTGTAAAGTTTTGCGATTAGTTTTGCCTTTCCTTCTGGAACAAAGCAATGATATTTCTGTGTTCCTGGAATGGTACGAAGTCCAACAAATCTTTGGCGTAGAAATTCTTCTACACCACTGTTGTTTTTTTCTGTTAAAAATTTAAAGTTACAATTTGTGTGGTGTTCTAGGCACCAAACAAACAAATGCCGTGGAGAAGTCATTTGATCATCCAATGAGCGTTGCAAACTGGCGCGTCGTGCTTCTCTTTTAACGGTGCCTCCAAGTGCGTCACTAGGAACTTTTTCGTGGCTTGTTGCAAAGAAATGCCACTCAGCGGTACATTCAAAATCTGCTTCGTGGTAACATAAGTTAACAAAGTTTTTTTTTTAAATTGAGCAGCGGAACCGTCAGAATAGTATATAACTTTGTTTCTTAAAAATGCAATCATATTCCGGTGAAACAAATGGACTGCAGCGTAATTATGTACAAGACAGTCACAAATTACAATATAATTTGTATGTTCTATGTTCCCATTTGATTTACAGTATATTGCAATCGGGTATAGGGTTGCTTGGGTATTATTCCAATGAAATCCTTGGACCGAATCTCGTACTATAAACGACGCACATGTTGTGTTTTTTACACTGAACTACGTACGCGCCAAATTTCAACAAAATCGAAAATGATATTTTGTATTTTTTTTCTAGGAGTAAAAAATTTAAAAAAAAAATAAAAATGTTATACATAGAATCACTGGACTTTGAAAAAAAGCCTTCTTGAAATTTTGCATACGCGTAGAGGAAACGGTTAGGAACCAACATATATTTTTTGTAGAATTTTAAATATTTCGCTTTCTGAGATTTATCTTCCCGAATTTTAGGTCATACGAAATGACCTTTGACCTTTCAATAAGTTGCGTAACATTTTAAAGACCCTTTAAATACTTACAAAATAAGACAATAAAACGATTTTTATTATAAGTAGTTTCAGAGTTATAACTATTTCTTCAGAGACACATTTGAACATTTTCACTATTTTTCTCACTTTTCAAGGCGCCATAGTTCGCGAATCAATACGGTCAGAAGTCCAGAAATTGGAACATCTTATTTTCTTATACAGATCTACAATTGCACTAAATTTCATCGATATCGAAGGGGGGTAAAGGAAATTCTTTCGTCGAGTTCATTTGTTTTAACTCTAATACCTCTTCTGTCCTCTTATTGAGACAAATAGCCTTTCTGAAAATAAGTCCAGTTTCTTGAAAAAATAACCTTTTCCTAAAACGGGTACCACTTCTGTAAAAAGTACAATTTCTTAAAAAACTACTTCTTTGTAAAAATATTCATACTTTTATGGGTTTTTCTTAAAAGAAGTACCTTTCTTTAAAAAAGGAACTTTCGTTAAGATATAATACATATTCTTAAAAAAAAGACTTAAAAATATACTTTTTTAAAAAAATACATTCTATAAAAAAATGTCTTTAACTGAACGATGGACCATTTGCTATCTTTTGAGCAAAATCGACGACATACGGCAATAACTTGCAGCAAACCAGAAAGTTTTGAGAATTTGCTAACTAAGTCCCATATAGGTTTTTTTGTAGGCGCCACACTATATTAACAACTCGATTTGATTCTCTCTCCTCCGGAACAAGATTGTCTAAATTTATGGTGGGAGTCGGCCAAAATGATGAATGTTGCAAAAGCCAATTTGGCCCGTGCCACAAAGGATGGTCGATGAGCTGCTGAACCGTCAGTCCTCGAGATGCACAGTAGGGTGGAGTGAAAAAATTAATTTTTTTTTATTTCAATTTGTAATAGCGCGGAAATATTGCCTATTTTGACCCATAATGACCATGTAAAATTTGGGTTCTGGCAAAAAATTTCTTCTGCCAACCCAACGACCTTGAAGTTTCCCAAAAACGTCTAAAATTACAATTCTCCGGATATTTTGAGAATTATGAACACATCATTATTTTAGTTTGTAATTATGCGGACAAGTTGCCTATTGTGACCCATAATGGCCATGTAAAACTTGGGTTCTAACAAAAAATTTCTTCTGCCTCCCCAACGACCTTGAGATTTGCCAAAAACGTCTAAAATTAAAATTTTACGGATATTTTGAGATTTATTAACACATCATTATTTTAATTTATAATAGCTCTGAAAAGTTGCACATTGTGACCTATAATGACCATGTAAAATTTTGGTTCTGGCAAAAAAAAAGGATTATTGGTGTAGTTACAACTGAGGACAAGGTAAAAGTTATTGATCGGAGAAAAGTTAGAAGAGAACACCAGGAAAACCGGTCCAATGTTCAGGATGACGGACTCGATGTACTTTCTACTAATATATGACTGGGACTGGGCTCTACTTCGACGGGCGTAAAGATAAAACACTGCTCCAAGTTAAGAAGGAAAAGAAGTACTATTCGCAAATAATTGTAGAAGAGCATGTATCATTGGTTCAAGAACCAGGCGGGAAATATATTGGACACGTTTCACCAGCAAGTGGTACAACAGAGGTGAAAATTCTATTCTATTGTCATTGCAAATCTGGAATTGATTGGGTGTGAACAGAAAAATTTTAATACCGGTTATAAAGGGAGAGTGATCAGAATCCTAGAAGAATATTTTCGCAGGCCCATTCAATGGGTATGTATGCTTCATGGAAATAATTTTCCACATGTACCAAATGGTCAAAGCCATTGCTAGTGGTAACTGTTCAATAGATTTGGCTAGGCGGGATCCCGGAAGGATATCGCATTCAAGGTGGGTTACTACAGCAAACCGCCTTCTTCTGTTGTATATAAACACTGAAGATCTAACAGACGAATTGGTAACTCTAGTCACGCACGTCATGAGAGTAAAATCAAACCTTTATGTGAAAACGGAGCTCACCACTTATGGCGCACCATCATTTTGTCACGTTTGTAATGTACACAACCAAATATGGTTTATGATGCAAATTTTAAATAAGTTATCCTAGGAGCATCTTAGATTCTACTCAGAGTGAGGACTGCGGGAGCCTTTATTCCTCTAGCTAACAGTCGGGTGGGGGGTTCGTGTCCTGCTTTAGGTAGACCACGTTTTCACTACAAAAATTATTATAGACTCCCTATTTATTTCAAACTATGGGTATGAGATGGACCAAATGTCTAGCATATTAAGTTACCCTATCTAGACATTATCGAAACCAGTGAAAATTACGAATATGTATCTGTTTAAAATAAAATATTTTATCTACAGGTTCTTGCAGGTATTGTTGCAAGAAACGCCTCATTACCCTCACCAACCTTCATCCTCTGGCGTCGAAAGTTAATAGGATCCCTAACCTCTTATATTTCTAGTCTACAGGTTCATCTCCTTTAAAGAAAACATCAGATAGTTTACTTAATTCATTTCACAAAATAACAAAATTTTTTTATTCAAAGCATACTTATCACCTGGAGAAATTGAAATGTGTATGCAAAATTCTTACGTTAATAGTAATTATAAAAATAAGGGGAAAAAATTATAAGTGCATGTATCTATGTTCTCTTAACTATTTCGATTTAATTTTCTTTTCTATTGAATTGTTCCCCAATTAATCAACACGTTTTATATATGTATTCTATTTTGTGGTTTAAATTCAAAACAATAATTATAAAAGGTTCAAGCCATGTTAGAAAAAAAATACATTTTGTATGGTCTCCAATGGGTTACAATAGCAATTATCTAAATTCGCTTTGAACAGAAATACAACCCAAAGAGATATTTTTATCATAAAAATAAAAAAAAAACACTAATCGTCTTAGGAATATTGAAAGGTAGCATAATGACAGAATAAGAAAAAAATGTGATATTGAAGTATATTGAGAAAGTACTCATTGGTTTGAAGGCAACTATTGGTTTGACGCCAATGGTCGCTGATAGTATATATGTGATGATGATTGCATTCACTCTCTTATAATATTTCTTAGACGGTTAGCACTGATAATTGAAAATAAAAACAAAATGTAACAACAAAAAACCATTGCAAGATATAATGTTACGAAATTCTCTTAGATTTTAAGCACTTACCAGCTGATCAAAAAACATGTTGAAGGCCTTCTCCATGATTGCTGCTGTTGCTAGGTATTTCCAATGTTAAGGGGGGTGTGAATAAACAAAATCTATTTATAGCTTGCAGTGGTTTTACAGTGGGGCAATACTAAGTAGAATTAAAAAGATTGATGTTAATAATAAAAGTAAATTATAGAAAAAAAAGGATATTTAGATTTATGCTTAAGCAATCACATACTTTATATGTTGTGAATTAGATTATAATTAGCATAATTGTAGTTATTTTGCCAAAGTTTAGAAGTTAATTTGTCATAGTTTAGGTTTAGCAGCCGGGTAAAGGATGATCGAATGATACAAGTTTGCTAAAGATGTTGCAGTGGCTCGTACCATAAGACTTGTATTAGAAAACTGTAGTATTATCTGGAGCTCGTTAGTGGACCCAAGCTAAGTAACAAGATTCCTTATTGCAGACGAATGGTTACATCATACGTCCGGGTTAATAGAAATGTGGTTCAGCAGCATGAATCAAGGTGCCCGAGGAAATGTAGATGCAAGAGTGTCCGTTGTGATCGGTAGCGTTGCTCCACGGAATCACAATTAGCCTCATTAGAAAGCGATGTGGTGAAGGTGCCGTATAGATTGCCTAAATCACGCATGCAATGTGAGTTGCGGGAATCTTGAAGATTAGCACCAACAAATCACAATGTTATGAGGAATTCATCGATGGACGTAATGTCCAGGTGTTGTTGCGAGTTTTTGGAAGATTTGTGTCACGGAAAGAAATTTCTGCCACAATGCAAATTATATCAAATTTCCACTATAACTTTAAATAATCACAGCATTATTTTCCTGGCAGAACTTTGTCGTTCTTTTCATCGATTAAACTAAACACTTTTAATTTTATAAAATTACTGGATTGCAGGGCAAATCTTTGATTAATGTTGAGAGTAATTTGAACTTTTCACTTCGATCGCTGAACCAGAAAGGAAGTTTCATTTAGTTTTCGTTGAGAGCTTACACCAAAAAGATTTAAGGAAACAAGTGTAAAGGCAAATTGTCAAAACTACAATAATTTGTTCGCTTGGAATGAGTGATTTATAAACAGTCTTAGGCGAACTCTGGTGGTCAAATTTTAATGAGATTCGTTCTGGTTAGATACGGTACAATAAACTGATTTTAATAATATACTCATATATATATAAAATAAAAAGTTCAAACATTCTTGCCATAATTATTTAGAGATTTATTGATGTATTTAGTTTAAAAAGAATTTGTAAATTTGAGAGTTAATGTATATAATGTAGTAGCTACGTGCAATAGCGTGGACACAACCCGCAACAACTCAGTATGATACTCAATTATCATGAATATAAAGGTGAAGTAGACAAGAACAAAAACAAACCAAATCAATAATGTCAGATTCAAAGCCAAAGGGTCTAAGTGAACTTGAAAATATATGTTCCCTTTCAAGAGAACATTAAAGCAAGAATTTCACATATACGGGAAAGTATATTTGCGATATCCCAAGTGATATAGCGACATCTTCTCACTGACAATTATTTTAAAATTTTCAGGTGCAATGTTTTCCACATTTTCTAAATGGTAAGAATTATAGTGGTCAGTAAGCCGAAGAAGTATTCTCTGTATGAAAACGCCCACTACACGTTACCTGTATCAATCATTGAAATATGTAGTTGATCCAGTTATTCAACGAAATAGATTCTATTGGCATGCTGAAATTTTTTTTAGCAGAACCCAAAATTTACATGGTCGTTATACGTCCCTGAATAATTGTGAATATTCAATGAATATTCTTTACCTAAGGTTGCTCTAAGTACAAACAAAAAGCAGTTGTAGACGGGACACAGGGTACTTGAACCGTATGTCAGTGTATAATGATGTAGACCAAAAATTGTTCTAGCATAATGTTTTATTGATTTTGCCTTATATATACCTAATAAATGACGAATACTTATAATAATAACTTAATTGGTTCCATATGATACACACGTACGGTGTACTTTAACAGCCTATGCTATGTTGTTGTGATGACTTAGAATATTTGAATGATGAAGAATATTTTGTTTATGCTGACTTAGTATTTATGCATTTGCGAAAAATATTATGTATTACAGTGAGTGTGTGAATGAACTATAATGCAGCAGAAGGCAACAACATGACCAAACGTTGATGTTGAAATGTGATTCTTTATTTGATTTGGTCGGTTATTGACATCTGCTGCTTACATTGCATTTGGAACCTTTACAGCCTGTTTTTGTAACTTGTTTTTACACCAATCGTTTGCCTAAAGACGATCAAAAAAAATATTTGGTTTTCTTTTGCATTTTTTTGAGTGCAAACAAAACGAGCTTTTGTTTTGCTTGTGTATTTTGGTTCAGCTAAGTCATACACAAGCGAAACAAAACGTCAGATTAGGCAATCAGAAAATACCAATTGTCTGCTTTGTTTCGTTTGGTTGTTTTGTTTACAAATTGTATTGTGAAAAATATGTTTAATCAAATAACAACTTTTTACTAAAATTTTACATTTTACATTTTTACATTTTACTAAATGACACACACTCATTCCCTAGACATAGTTGGTAGCCGCCACTTACCACAAATTTCAAAAACGTTGACAGTCTTATTATGGCAGGAACGCTGCTGCTCCGTGAGAGTTTTTTCATTTTGGGCTCCATTTCTCTTAAAAGCATGATGAACACTTCTTTGCTTACTCGAAAGTTAGCAATAAATCTGCAGATAAAAATTTTATAAACAAAAAGAAAAAATAATTGTGTGCAACTACTTACCGGTTATCTGGAAGCTCCAAAACATTTGTCGCATCTCGCAATTTCCTGCGGTTAAGGTCGCTGGAGGTAGTTGTGTCGTTTCTATTTATCACAGAAAAACCAAGGGCCACAGAACGAATCATTTTTTATATTTTTTAATATCTGCACTGTAACTTTATTTTTGTACTTTACTTTTATTTTCTCACTTTTCTGTTTGCAAAATGTTTCACTTATTTTGTTTGTTTATTTTCGTTTGGTTGCAATCATCTGCTTCCAATTGAACAGCTAATGTAGCAGTGTTGCCTCGGGTTTGCAAAATTTTTGTTTTTTTCAGTACAAAGAGCTTTTCAAATCAACACCAATAACACGTTGGCAACAATGTATTTTGACATAAGGGCAATGAGTAAAATAAGGGAAAAAGAGCTTTCTCTCCCAGACAAAAAACATTAATGAACTCAAATAAAAACATGATCGTTCGGGTGAGAATTATCGTCTGCCTACACACAATAGTTACAAAAACAGGCTGTTAATGTTTAATAATATCTATGCGACATAATATAGCAGCGTAATAAAATTACATTTATGATTTAAAATATAGCTGCGTTACTGAACAGTCCCAATAAGCAACTTTTCCGCGCTATTACAAATTAAAAACAAAATTAAATTAAAAAAGTATTATATTCACTCCACCCTCATGCACAATCCGATGGATTGCATTTGCCTGGAACATGATGCCAGTTTGCATGGGGTAGAGCATCCTGAATCTTCAGAACACGGTTGGAAACATAATCCTTCCAGCGAGAGGGATACCCCATAATCCATGCCAGAGCCACAGGATACGTGATGGTGGTTAAGGCTATGTATCTGCGCACTATGTATCTGCCTGTTGAATCCTGTCGATGAGTAGCTTCAAAATGAGCCTCGCATGCTTGCTACCCTGGAAACAAAATCTATGTTTTGGTTAAGCCTTCGTCCTGGGTCGAAAATCTCTGCAACAACTCGTCGAGGGCGTAATCTAAATGTCACTGACATGCTTGAGCTGAACGGAATGATGATGCGTTGAATTTCTGGTTTAAGACGCAGCATTATAATATCCATCCGAGAGATGTGAGCTGAGAAACTGGCGAATTTATGTCACCTTTCAGAATTTTCCCTTCGAAGAGGTAACCATATAGATCAGCGCCGATTACACTATGCAACAAATACAGACTTTTTGAAAAATACACGGACTTGGCCATATAAGTAGGTTCGATTGTACTACCGATGGGTTGTTAACTCCTATATTCGGTTTGTCGAGTTTGGTTACCAATTTTTTTTTATTTACCTCAAAAGATTCTGAAAATCAGTGGGCCCCTCGAAAAAAGGTGTTATCAGTTTTTGTAAAACACCTCATTCACACTTAGTGGTACCGCTTAACTCTATGTGGCATTAATGTAGCCAAGAATCCGTGGAACAAATCTCATTAACATTTCATGCCAAAAAAGTAATATTTTGCAGTAATTTTTTGGAAAAAGTATTGGGAAACTGACTAATAATATTTGGCAAAATTATAGCCACGATAAAGCTGAACAACTTGTGGGAACATATTATTACAATCTGAACGTGTCTAGGCAGGTTCTTTAAATCGGATGATGATTTTCGTTGAAGACGTGGCAGATCGAATACGACGTCCAAATGTGAATTATAGAGCATTCGAGTGTTTTCGTACGGTGCACATGGAAGATTCCAGGCTTTAGGCAAAATTTTCACATGAAATATGTAGATTTGAAATACATTGTAATGCTTCGCCACTGAGACTGCTTCTTAGATATTAAAATTTCTCAACGGCTGACAAATCGCTACTGGAATGAATCATAGATAATTGCTTGTATGAAGTCTGCATTATTGCTCTAACATTGAGTCTGCTTCTTCACACGCGGCATATATATCCTCACTAAAATATTTCTTCTTTTTCTCTTCCTCGGATAGCCGGGAACGAATCAGCTCTTCATGGCAATTTTGAAACTTCGAAAGAGCAATAAATTTCGTCAGACCAATTGTATATGCGAAAATGTCATCTCCTGTCCAATTAAAAGTGGGGTATGGTTGGAAGTATATATCATTTAATACAGAAAAAAATTTAACGCATTAAAGGAGCCATATTACCCCGCGGTATATTTGGATAAAATTCGTTTTGGGACTTTTTGAGACGATTGAGCCATGTCCGCCTGTCTGTCTGGCTTATCAACACGACAACTGCCGTAAATATTTATCGATCATAGCGAAATTTTGTCAGTGACTATTATTTGTTAGTTTGGGATTGAAATGGGTGTTATGACCACGCCCTGGTACCTCCCATACAAATCGACACATTTAGTTGAAATCATGTTTCTTCTAAAACCTTTTCTGGTAGATGTGATTAGCTTCAACTCAAACATTGGTTAATAATCTGTAAATGTCTACGAGGTTGCCGTGCCAATTCTGGGACCTCCCACACAAAAGCTTGCTGGTCGTCCGGGTTTTCAATGCGATAAGTCGCGTGAAACACTTCCGATCTTCATGAAATTAGGTTATAGGCTTCATGTCATCAAACGCAAGTCACCAAGTAAGACAAGGGTGATTTTGCTACGCCCATGTTGGTGCTTCCCATACATAAGTTATTCGGCAGGCTGGTTGTTCGGCAAGATATCTCCCGCAAAACCGAACCAATCTTTTTGAAATTTGGTACTAGACAAAATTTAGTTAAATGCCATTCTTCTGCGTAAAATTAGTAATTTTGCCACGCCCATTCTGGTACCTCTTATACAAGACCTTGGCGGTTGTCCGGGTTGTCAATGAGATAAGTCACGTGAAAGACTTCCGATTTTAATGAAATTATGTTATAGGCTTCGTGTCATCAAACACCAGTCACCGATTAATACAAAGGTGATTTTGTGACGCCCTACTAATATAAGTTGTGCGGCAAGATAACTCCCGCAAACCCGAACCAATCTTTATGAAGTTTGGTACTAGACAAAATTTACTCAAATGCGCTCAAAAAATGGATCGACACGATAACTCTCGTAAAATACAAACGATCTTAATGAAACTCGGCACTGTTTTCCAAAAAATTAAAGATTAGCTACTGTCGACGCCTATTTTCGTACCTCCCATACAAAAGTTGGCGGCTTTCCGGCTGGCCGACTGGATATCTCCCGTATACCACAACCGATCTTAACAAAATTTGGTACTGATCAACTTTTTGTACAATGCTGTGCAAAAACAGATGAACAACTTCGCCATGCCCATTTTTGTACCTCCCATATAAATATTGGCTGGTAGTCACGATAACTTCCCATAATGACTTAGGATCGTAATTAAGTTGGGTGTTGGATAATATTTTGCGCAATGCCACTCTGCTGTCGAATATTGCCACATTTGCCAATATTCAATAGAACTCGGTCGCAGTGGATGACTTCGGGTGAGGGTATGTTTAAGTCGGTTCAGACGACTGAAATTTCTGTAGTGGTTTCTCTACACTTCACTTGCCTTTTTCAAGCAACGCCGGATACATTGAGCATGTACTTCAATTCCGTCGGTCTCACACAATGTTTTGGCTAGTTTGACAACACTAGTTTTCGGGTTTTAAGCAATGCTATTTTCCTCTGCATTCGTTCATCAAGTTTGCAATCACTTCCCGTAGTTGAGGAAAATCTTAGTTTCTTGTGGACATTTAAAGCCAAATATTTTCCCAAAAAAACGCACAATTTAACTTTAATCTTATTTTTCTTAAAGCTGTTGAACTACTACTGATGAAAACGTGCCAGTGAGCGACCACGCTACATAACGGAACTATTGTTCACTTTGTCATATGTAGACTTTGATGTCTCGTGTTTGATGTTTTAACCAAGAGTATTTATTTTTAATTTAATTTTCCGTTACTTCAGTTTACACATTTATTAATTAAGATAACTGTATACATAAACCTAAACATGTTTGATAACAGATGGAGCCATACTACATAGACTTTCGTTAAATATTTACAGATGTGCTTTGTTGGTTTTAACATTTAAAAAGTTGCTAGATTAGACATTGCACAATTTAATGTGGTATATTTTATAAGTACTATATTAAAATTAAAAAATATTGAAATTAGGTATCCTATTTTTTTCACTATATACAGAGAAACTTCGTTATCGACCTTCGATATAACGATAAACTCAATATAAGGAATTTTTTGCTGAGTCCGTTGAAAAAACCTCTTTATTGCAAAGTTCTTCATACAAAAATGATTTAAACGAAGAAATTCTGAGCCATAAAGCATCTACGTAGCGATGTATTCGTTCAAAAGCCTCTATACAAAAAAATCAGAAGAAAGTAAAATTAAATTCTATGTAAATCGTTAAAGTCCCGTTATCAAAAGCCGCTACATAACGAAGTGTTGCTCAATAGCCCCGATATGTAACGTGTCACATATGTAGTCAGATTTGTTTTGATTCTTGCCAAAATGAGTTCATTAAAGCGTAAATCAATTTCAATACTTGAAAAAATTTCTATAATTGATGCCGTTGATCATGCTCACAAATCTGAGTAAGAAGTTGCTAAACAATTTAATATACCGCCGACTACTCTTTCTATAATTTTAAAAAATCGTGAGATTATTTGCAACACCAAAACTTTAAAGTGCAAAAGAATGCGCCTTGCTGAATATGAAGACGTTGAGCAATGTTTATCTAAATAGTTTACACAATGTCGACTTCAAAACATTCCTTTAGGAGGATCGATGGTAAAAACCAAAGCTGAACAGTGTGTAGCACGTTTGGGACACAAAGACTTTAAAGCTAGCAACGGTTGGCTTGATCATTTTAAAAAGGGCCATGATATCGGATTTCGAAAAGTGACTGGAGAAAGTGCTAGTGTAAGGGATGAAGTTTGTTCTGATTGGAAAACATTGATACCAAGTTTGTTGGCAGAAAATCAGCCGCACAATATTTTTAATGCAGACGAAACTGGATTATTTTTTAAATGCGCACCAGACCGAACAATGGCTTTTAAAGCCGAGAAATGCCACGGTGGGAAACCGAGTAAAGAAAGATTGTCTATTTTGTTTACTGTTAACAGTACAGGCTCTGAGAAGAGAAAATTACTCATAATCGAAAAATCTATTAATCCAAGATGTTTTAAAAACATAAAAAGTTTACCAGTAGACTACACAGCGAACAAAAAAGCTTGGATGAACAGCGATATATGGTTGGTATACTTTAAAAAAATTGACAATGATATCGTCACCTCAGTATTGGTATGCTCTAAACGACAAAAACATGAAACGGAGAAAACAGGGTTACAAGTTTGAAATTTGAATAAAACAAACGTCTTATAGGCTATCATCGTAAAAACTTTTTCATATTAAAACTTTTTCATAATAAACATCCTTTTTCTGGATTGCAAAATTTATCTAGTTTTTTCCTTTAGTTATTTTTTTATATTGAATCCAATTTTTGCGAAAATGCATATGAGGCACAAAATATTATTAAAATTATTAAATTTCGTCGCAAATGTATTGTATGTATAACATTTGTAGAATTCAAAATCCTAACTTCGCTGATACTTTTTTCAAATTTGTAAATTGTTATCTTTTGTACGTTAGTACCTTTTCTTAAAAAAAGTACTATTTCCAAAAAAAAGTAATATTTCTTAAAAAAAGTACCCTTTCTTAAAAAATTAATATTTCTTAAAAAAATACTATTTCTTAAAAAGTACTATTTCTTAAAAAAAAACTATTTCTAAACAAGTACTATTTCTTTAAAAAAAGTACTATTTCTTAAAAAAGTACCTTTTCTTAAAAAACTACATTTTCTTAAAGAAGTACCTTTTCTATTAATTATCCCTAAAAAACAAAGAAATGAGAAAATTTTTTTTTTTAATTTAATTTATTAATTCAAAAATAAGCACATAAAAAAAATAAGCAAAACAAATATAAATTCATAAATCTTCATATTGTTTTTTAATATTGTAATTGTTAATTTTTATGATTTGTTTTTTAGTTTTTTAGGATTTTTTATTTTTTGAATTTTGTCTGGACGTTTAAGATTTTGTACAATTTTTTTTTTGGTTTTTTTTTTCGTAGTAGTAGCGTGGCTTTTTTCAAAAATTGCTTTATAATAATTCATATCAACAGGATCCATATATTTCAGCATCGATATGATGTCTTGTTTTTTTCACAACTTATTTCCCAATTAAAGTGTAACAATTTTACGACAATAATATTATTATGTTGTGAAAATTCTTGACTTTTATTTTTGCTTCTTAAATTAACTTTTTTAAAAGGATTTATGTTAGATAGAGAACAATTATACTCAACAGCACTCAAATCAGCTGACGAGTATCGTATAACCTTAGCCGAACAAAATGGTGGCATGTTTACATTTTTAGATGCCAAAGAAAAGTTATAAAAATTGTTGTCTTGCATTTGCATTATACGCAACTGTACTTTGTCATACCTAATTTTTATCAGTTGCTTCAGTAAAGTGACTGGACTGTTGATTGTCATCCCTTTCAAATGTTTTTCGATTGCACTATGAACCGAATCGATTTCTTGGAGCTGGGAGTGTCCTGGTTCGGCATATTTATGAGTAATATACATTATTTGTAAGGTTTTCTTGAAGTAACTTTAAAATCATTGTAGAGTTGATTCTATTTTAATTTTGGGCGACACAACTGTCGGACCACAATATAATATTTTCAATGTTTGGTAGTTCTTCTACCATACACTGTAAAATTTTATATAAGGCGCTCGCCAGATCATTTCCGGAACGACTGCTTTGTGCTTCCGTCTAAATACTACAATATGTCATCTTGTTTAAGTTACAGTGACCGGTCAGATTGTATACAGCAAATTTTTTTTTGTAGTAGAGGTTGGATACCTCTGCTCTTGGCAAGGCGAATACATTTTCCAAGTCATATGTTAGGACTGCTGTTTTTTCATCATGATTTTTTCTATCATCGTCTCTTTCTTTTTTAGCAAAATTTTTATTTTCCTCATGTTTTTTTAGTTTTCTTTGATAATTTTCAACCAAATTATCTTTATTTGTAAACTGAGAGCACAAATCGCATTGATCTTTTCCTGGTGATTGAAAGGACAAATTAAATTGTTCATTAAACACTTTTTAATAAAAATGCTTTTTAACCGGAGATTCTTTACACGATTCTTTATATAAATTGTACATCTTACTTTTACTTTACTTTTATTGACTATATTACAACATCATGAGGTCAGACGTCTTACACATATTAATTAAACAAACAAATTAAACAAATTTCAACATATTCTTCCAACTAGCTCTATCCTTCGCCTTTTCTCGCCAGTTGGTAACACCAAGGATACGGAGGGATTCTTCTGCCTGGTCTTTCCAGCGGAGTCTTGGTCGCCCTCTTTTCCTCTTTCCCTCATCTTCATCCATTCTAATAACATGGCCTATCCAACGTAATTGGCACACTTTGATTCGTCTAGCTATGTCCACGCCTGAATAGAGATTATATACCTCTGCGTTCCAGCGACGTCGGTACTCGTCGTTTTCCCTAACAGGACCATATATTTTGCGGAGAATTTTTCTCTCGAAAACTCCCAGTTGTTTTTCATCCGCTTGCGATATGACCCAAGTTTCGGAGCCAAATGTCAAGACAGGTAAAATGAGAGTCTGATATTGCTGGACTTTTGTCCGTCGAGAGAGGGCTTTGTTCACAAACTGCTTGCTGAGCCCAAAATAACATCTATTTGCGAGCACAATTCTCCTATCTATCTCCAGGCTGACGTTGTTGTCATTGTTCACGGCGGATCCAAGGTAGAAAAATTCATCTACCACTTCAAAATTAAATCGGTTGTCAACGTTCAAGTGCGGACCAAGTCGAGAGGTTTCTCTAGTCGTTGACACCGTCAATTCTGGATATTAAGATCTGCTCCAAGATATTCTTTTTCGGTATTCTGGCGACAATAATGTGACTCAACACGGGGAAATTATTTATATGTTGTTTTATTTCTTCAACATTTATTTCTGATATTTTTTTTAAATTTTTCCCTTTCTTTGGAGAAAATGCTATACCAGTGATCTCGTTGTTGTTATGTTCAAAAAACCATTGAAATCTTTTTCCACTTATGTCTAGTGTCGCCAAAAAAAACATTTTATACACTCGAGTCATCTCTAGTTCATACTTCAAAAAATATTGGTATGAATAATTTCGTTTTTTTACTGGACTCTTTTTTGATTTTGAAATTCATTTTTTGCTTCATCATCCTGCCGCCAAAAATCATCGTGTATTTTTTGTCTCTCGGTATCATTAAAGTTATTATTGCAGTTAAACGTACAAGTACATGCAACAATTTTAACACCTTTTGCTGGATTTAATTTTCCTTTTATGTCTATATACAGCTTTCCTTTTTGGCGGTTTTGCTTTCGAACATTACATTTCCATTGTTGTGTATTAATTTTACGTTTACGAGTCGGCGGAGTTTTCACAGTAATCTCTTCCTCTTGTTGTGACTCTAGAGAAGCATGTAACATCTCTTCAGAAACTTCTCTTGTAGAAGATGAGGTTCCAAAAGTTCAATAAAATCAAATTAGTTTGAAAAGTATCAAAAATAATAATCTCATTTACCGGTCGGTCGCAGCGGTACTCATAACTGAAACTATCTGTTTGGCTGGTAGCTGTTCCGCCAATGTTCTTGGTTAATTTCTAGAAACACTAAAAACGGTACTATTATCTTTTAATATAAATAAATTGCACGCTTATTATAATATTGTTGCATCTAATCACATTTTACACAAAAAATAACTTACATTGTATAGGTACAAAATAATATACTCCTAGACAAAGCGTGATCGATCACTTCACAGCAATAACTGAGCGTATACTGAGCTGAGCATAGCATGAGGACCAGTGAGCACTGAAGAAGGGGAGAGGGAGGTCAAATAAATGAGTCATGTTTCTATTGAGTTCTCCACTGTGTTGTTGCTGTATTTATGCCTTATGCTGTAACAACCTCTGCATGCGTCTCACGACACTAAAGGTATTATTTATTCGTATACATACTGTTGCTAACCAATTGTACGGATGTAGCAGACCAATATTGATTTCCAAATTAACAAATGCATGTGTATCAGATCTCACACCCATATCTATTAAACGGTTTGAGATACATTTAATACGAAATAACCAATCGAAAGAGCGCTTGATGTGTTAACATCTATAGCGGCGTATAGGGACTAAATCTATCAAAGTAAGATTTTATGCTGCTGCTAAAACCAGATTTCTGCGACTGCGAAAGAGAATAATGACGTGTTAAACAAAAATGAGCGAGCAAGAGAGCAATGAAAGAGTGATGTGGCAGGGGTGAGGCAAACGAAATTGTTTCTATAGCGTATGTATTAACATAATAATGTATGTATGTGCATGTGTCTGTTGCTGTTGTTGAACGAAGATATAAAGCATAGCCACGCAAAATTTGGTGACACACTAATACGTCAGCTACATCGTACAAAGTATGTGTGATGTTGTGTGTTTGGCTGTTTCGTTGCTGTTGATATGGCAAACATGTGATTATGTGACACACGTATGTATACGTCAGCTACTTCGGACAAAGTATGTGTGATGTTGTGTGTTTGGTTGTTTCGTTGTTGTTGCTATGGCCAAACAAAGCAAGTCATTTGATGTTCAGCATTGCCCGGTGTATACAAAAAAACTATTATTTTTTATTTTCCAATGTAACATTTACTAATGTGTTCATCATCCGTGAGTTCGAACACTCATTGTTTTTTTTTTAAGTAAGATAGCATTCTTAACTCAAAAACACCAAAAATGCATTTAGAGCATACCAATACTGAGGTGACGATATGACTAAACCCAATCGTAAAGTTTTATTTTTTGTGAATAACTGCACGGCACGTAAAATCACTCCATCACTTAAATCCATCAAATTACAATTTCTGCCGCCAAACGCAACATCGAAACTACAACCTCTATATCTGGGAATAATCAAAAATTTCAAACACTTTTATCGCAAAGAGGTGGTCAAAACTTTAATCAACGATCTGGAAGAGGGGCGCAAAAGCTCAATCAACGTTTTACAAGGAATGAGAATGGTCCACAAGGCGTTGAAAAGCGTACAAAAATCAACAATTGCTAACTGTTTCGCGACTTGTGGCTTAATCGAGCGCCCAAATATTTTGATTACAGAAAATGTTTGCCTCCAAGACAATGAGGAATGGCTTATTTTAAAACCCCATTTTAATTTAACCGAACAGTTTGATGATTTTGTGAATTTCGATGACAACATTACTTCTACGGGGTCCGTTACCGCTGATGAGATTGTTAATAGTGTAACGAAAGTACCAGGCAATGGTGAGCAGGAGGAAGAAGAAATTGAAAATGTTGTAACCGCTAAAGAACCTAAAATAATTGTTGGAAAACTGCAAATATTTCTTGAGGCACAGGATTCTACACCGCAAAATGCATTCGAAATCTTAGAGGCTGTCGAAAAAAATATTGATCATTGCATTCGAAACTTGCGTTAACAAACGAAAATAACAGTCTTTCATTTTTTATTTTCCTCTTATACAGGGTGATTCAGGAAGTTCCGGACAAATTTCTCCAGCGTATTCCTTGGCTCATTTCATGAAGAAAAGTCCACTAGGACCATGTCCGAAAATGCAAGGGTGCGAAATGGCAGCGGGTTAAAAATTTTCGGATTGGTGGTCGGAGTGTAGCAGATTAGTAGGGTAAAGTTGCTAACTTCTGGGCCAGTGGTCGGATTTTTGGGCTTGTTGGAAAGGTCTTTAAGAGGCCTTTCAGAATTAATTAAAATAAAGTAGAAAAAAGTCAAATCGCCGAGATACAGAGCTTTCGGAAAAAATACGGGGAAAAAAATCACATAACCTCAATTTGCTCATCCAGATGGCAGGTAAGTTATGTTTTTTGTTGAAAGATAGCCATACCTCTTACCTTTCCAAAATGACCTAAACGATACCCAGAGGTCTTACCGTTCCAAAGTTATGACAATTTTACTGAAATACACACAATCTTTCATGTAGCCCCACAAACAGAAATCAAGTGGTATGAAATCTGGAGATCGTGGCGGCCAGGCGATTGGTCCAGCTCGTCCAATGCAACGTTGAGGGAAAAAAACATTTTTGCATTTCAGTAAAATTTTCAGTAAAATGGTCATAACTTTGGAACGGTAAGACCTCTGGGCTTCGTTTAGGTCATTTTTGAAACATAACTTACCTGCCATCTGGCTGAGCAAATTGAGGTTATGTGATTTCTATCCTATTTTTTTCCGAAAGCTCTGTATCTCGGCGATTTGACCTTTTTCTACTTTTTTTTATTGATTCTGAGAGGCCTCTTAAAGACCTTTCAAAAACAAACAGAAAATCCGACCACTGGCTGAGAAGTTAGCAACTTTACCCTACTACCCTCCGACCATCAATCCGAAAATTTTGAACCCGCTGCCATTTCGCACCCTTGCATTTTCGGACATGATCCTAGTGGACTTTTCTTCATGAAATGAGCCAAGGAATACGTTGGAGAAATTTGTCCGGAACTTCCTGAATCACCCTGTAAAGTGAATTTTTAATAGTATTTTGGTGTAAAATTGAATTTGGATAAAAAAACTATACTTATAATTATAACGAATTTTTTTCGTAGTTCCTCAAATTGGTGAAATACAGCTGCACACAATCGATAATGTGCTTAAAAATTGGACCGATCGTGTAGGCTACTGCATGGCCAGCCGAAGCAGCCATTTGAATGAAATTATTTTCCATTATTAACCGGAAGGATTGTACTTTCAAATAAAAAAAGAAATTTGAGAAAATATTCAGGAGTTTTTTTTATGGCATTTTCAAAAAAAAAGTTGTTTGGCGGATCCGTTATCTACATTAGAAATGGGCTCGTGAGTAAGTTGTGACTCACGCTCACGAAAGGAACAGAGCCACTCACGCACGATCACGCACAACGATTTTATCGCTACTCACGTTTACGCACGCTCACGTGAGTAGAATTTGATCCTACTCACATTCACGAGCGAATCACACGTGATTCACGAAAAATTACTCACAAAAATAAAACAGGGTTTTGACATGAACCACTTGCTTTATATTCAAACCAATTTTAAAAACTATACAAAACAGTGTTCGTCAAAAGTAAGTTCTTAAATACGTTAATTGGGATCATATTCAAGGATTAGGCATTACTACACTTAAATGTAAATGCCTTAGTTAAATTAAGTGTCGTTTTTAATAAATTTAGCAAATGAACCAAGCCCTTTTCTCAGGAACAGCATTTTATCACCTTTCTCTTAAATAAGTTTGCGTCTTGTTTCCATTAGTATTCTTCCAGACGGACAATGAGACCCATTGCAAAATAAAGTGGCAACAATGTCAGAAATTCTACATTATTGGTCAGATTATTTTAGAATGTACTAGATATTTATAGGGGAGAAGTCAGGCCTTCAGAATATTGTATCTAAATGCACCCTGTTTCAACGCACGGTTTGCTACAGAGTGTGAAACTTGTAACCAGATTTTTTGTTTTTGAGATTCTAGATTGTTGTAAATGATTGCTTCTCCTTTGCAGTACTCGCCGAACTTCTTAAAATGTATTGTAGAAATATTATTTTCAATCTATGTATGAGGGTCCACTCCAGTAAACGTAGACTCAGTTTCAGAATATTATTAATATTATTTCCAATATTTGTGTTTCAGTATTTTTATTTTGGCACGTAGATCATAAATCCTAGTTCTCAAAATAGTTCCTGAACTTGCACATTTCTCAGTGTTTGTTGTTCGTGAATAGCTGGATTATTTCTTATTGTTTCATTAAGTTACACAAATTCCAGGTTATGGTAAAGGTTTAGAATATGTTCCGTAAATCGTAGCCGGGTATGATGTGGTGGCATGCCAAATGCATACGGCTTGTTCCACACATCATACGAGTGTAATACAGCTTGACGATGAGGGTTAATTTGTAAAAGGTCATTAGTTTAAGTAAACGGTTGAAGTCAACTATTGACTCCATTCATTTTAATTTTCATAGGATGCACATTTGGGCTTTTGGTTTTAATGGGCTCTACATCCTTGATGATAACGTACTTTTTCACTCTTTGCAATATTAATTTCACTGGCCTACAATATTTCGTTCCAGTCTGTTGTAGTTCACGATAGTGAGGAAAATTCAGAATTTGTGGCTATTAGTTCGTTTACGAAGTTCAGTAGCATGGATCCTTTGCAATAAATTTTAGTTATATTAAAGATGGGATGATATTTAAAATTCTTTTTAGCTCGTCTAGGGATTTCAATGATAGCAAGTTTATCCCTTTTACTTTGTGCCGGGTTTATTTGGTGTAACAAATCATTTATTGTAGTTTCCGCCTTCGAGACTTCACTGCATTGACAATTGATTTCGACGAATGACCTTTTTCCTAGTTCAGAGTTATAGATAGGAGAAACTTAAAAAATAAAATATTGTTCAAAGCACCTTTGAAAACTGGTGTAAGTTGGGTTATGAATTCTCAATTCCCCTTCAGTACAGTATATGTTGCATTGTATCACTATCCTCTCTTCGTTGGAAATAAATATCTGCGAGGGCCGTATGGTTGAATTTGGTCATTGCTATGTGTTAAAGCACTCTTGCAAATTATCATCTAGGGAATTATCGGCTGGAGTAAATAATAAGGATTGTCACTCGTTCATAAGGACTATAAATCAGGAAACCCCCATTTCAATAAGGGGAATATAATATCTTATAGTTTATATAAATACAGCCATGGTTACTTGCTGCTAATTTAAATTATTTGGGTGATACAAATTACATCCGAATTTTCTATGTGACTTTCGTACCAGGAAAGTTCATCATTTCAAGGGTTGACATTTGGCACTTCGCCGCGGAAAAGCCTTAGTTGTCAGTGATACACGATTTCAATGTAAGATGTCCACAATGATACTTTCATAGCCCCCGACCAGAAAACACAGAACCAGATTGATCACTTGGCATTTGATGGATGGTATTCGTTTTGTGTAATGGCAGTATGAGTGATTTCAGGTGCCAGTATCGATTTGGATTATTATCTGGCTGAAGCAACGGTTCGCACAAGAATGAGGTTCGGGAGCTGCAATTGCCTGAGGTAGCCATGGGCTACTCAAATAAATTCACTTAATTACTGGCGCAGAACTGAAGGATTCTGAAGCGCAGTGAAAATACACTTCCGACTCTATAAAATTTGCTTGGTTATAAAAACACTCTTCGGGACAAACCATTGTACGAGGAAAAGTGTCGCATGTCAATTGATTAAACGAACGGTGAACGTGAGCTGCGACATAGTTGTATAAGGAGAAAAAGATATAGATGGGCACGAGTCACGTGATTGGCGTGATTCACGTGGATCCCACACGATTCACGCGTGAATGTGAGCGGGCCAAATTTTGCTCACGTTGGCGTGCTTGAACGTGAGTAGTGAACAAATCTTCGTGCGTGAGTCCAATCTTTGCGTTAATGAGTGTGCGTGAGCACTACTTTCGCGTGAGTCACGCATATTTCCGAATGTTGATATCATTTAAATTCGATTTTCTTACTACTTTGTTACACAAAGTATTTTTGGAAGGCTTCTAATAACATTTCCCTCTAACAAAGCGTCGTTAATCATCTTCTGTATTTCAAGAAACTCTGCTACGAGCGAAGGAGTTTTTATAAATTTTACAGTGGCACCCTTTACAAAAGAATGGGAATAATATCACAACTTCTAAACTATAGGTCCGGTTGTTTGAGAATGCACTAAGGATTTGTAGGGGAGAAGTCAGGCTTTCAGAATTTGGAGGCACCTTGTTTCAACGTACGTTTCACTACAGGCAGACAAAACTTTCATGGCATGTAGTTCCCAACTTGTGGTCTGATTTAAATGATCTTTGTTTTTAAGATTCTACTGAGCCGCACAAACCAAAAACGTTTAGAGTCGTGTGTCGTCTCTCTAACCGTTACAAAGATATTTGGAATTATAAGTTTAAAATGAAAACATTGGTAATTTTGAGCAAAAATGTAGTTCTAAAAACCAGCTACATTGGCAAGACTGCAACCAAACGTAAGTTAAAACCTTTTTAAATTATTTAAAACCGGTTGGTAACGACAACTTCTCAAATTTAAAATGTTTTCAAACTGAAATTTGTTAGGAAAGGTACCGTCATTCTTTCAATAGTTTCTCAAATTTTTGTAAAAAGACACAAAATATTGTATTTTTTTTAAGCAAGGGCCTTGCCAAAGGTGTTAAATGTAATTTAAAATTTTTTGGGCATTCACCCTAAAGCCAGCCTTGGCAGAAAATTAATGATTTTTGAACAAAATTTAAAATTTTTAAGTTTGGAAAAAGTCTCGCTTGTTGATTTTCATAATTTTTAAACCAAATTCGAGACTGAAATGTGGTTAACTACAAGGCAGAAAAAATTTTTGTCGTACGTATAATCTTGATCAGCACAGCTGAATTTTTAAAAAAAACTTGAATTTTCATAACAGAGTTTTTTGGGAGGAAAAATCCCACATTTGTATCTCTATTTCTTAAGTAATATTAATTTGATTATATTAAACATATACTAGGCTATATTACAAAAATGCTGTTGTTATATACTAAAGGGTCCACCATCTAACGTTTTTTTTATTCAACTAGTGCTTATTTCGTGAATGGTAACACTTAGCTCATGTCTGATTTGACAGATAATTGGTTTTATCCTTCCGCTGAACGAATATGGTTGTGTATACGCTCGAACAACGCTGGGAAATATGGGAAAAAAGGGCCTGCCATCGACTTACAGAAGATGCCGGTTTTGCCAAAAAAAATCATCTTTTCAGATGAAGCTCATTTTGATCTTGGCGGGTATGTAAACAAGCAAAATTGTCGCATTTGGGGCACAGAAAACCCGCACGCATACATTGAAAAGCCGATGCACCCAAAACTCAATTGGGCCATTTTTCTTCGAAAATGAGCAAGGAGTGGCCGTTACAGTCAATGGCGATCGTTATCGGGCCATGTTGAACGAATTTTTGTTCACAAAAATTGAATAGGAGGATATTGGCAACATTTGGTTTCAACAGGACGGCGCTACGTGCCACACAGCCGAAGCTACACTCGATGTTTTGCGCCCTGTTTTTGAAGATCGCATTATCAGCCGCAGAGCTCATGTCGTTTGGCCACCTTGGAGCTGCGATTTGACACCGTTGGACTATTATTTGTGGGGTGCCCTCAAAGATAAGTGTTACGCCGACAAGCCAGAGACAATTGACGCTTTAAAGGACAATATTCGTGAAGCCATTGGTGAAATACAGCTGCACACAATCGATAATGTGCTTAAAAATTGGACCGATCGTGTAGGCTACTGCATGGCCAGCCGAGGCAGCCATTTGAATGAAATTATTTTTCATTATTAACTGGAAGGATTGTACTTTCAAATAAAAAAAGAAATTTGAGAAAATATTCAGTAGTTTTTTTTATAGCATTTTCAAAAAAAAAAGTTATTTGGCGGACCCGTTACTTCAAATCGAATTTGCACAGAATTAAAAAAATATCTTTTTTTAATTTTTTTCGTAATTTTTCCATGCAGTGATCGGAGTCGGGGATATGTGCCTGGAGTCAGAATTTGTGTCTAAAAAGACTAAACAATGTCAGTGCAAAAATTGACATGTTAAACTTTTGATTTCAACTATCATTGTAACGGTCAGACTGAGAGTGTTTTTGTTTGTGCTGCTTAGTAGAATCTCAAAAACAAAAAATCTAGTTACAAGTTTCACACTCTGTAGCAAACCGTGCGTTGAAACAGGGTGCATTTAGATACAATACTCTGAAGACCTGACTTCTCCCCTATAAATACCTAGTACATTCTAAAATAATCTGACCAATAATGTAGAATTTCTGACATTATTACCACTTTATTTTGCAATGGGTCCCATTGTTGGTCTGGAAGAATACTAATGGAAATAAAACGCAAACTTATTTAAGATAAAATTGATAAAATGTTGTTCCTGTATAAAAGGGCTTAGATCATTTGCTAAATTTATTAAAAACGACACTTAATTTAACTAAGGCATTTACATTTAAGTGTAGTAATGTCGAATTTCCGAATATGATCCCAATTAACGTATTTAAGGACTTACTTTTGACGAACACTGTTGTGGTTCACACGTGATTCACGACAATCACGCAAAAATTACTCACAAAAATAAAACAGGGTTTTGACATGAACCACTTGCTTTATATTCAAACCAATATTAAAAACTATACAAAACAATGTTCGTCAAAAGTACTTGAGATATTTTATTGATTTTTGTAATCGAATATGATTCAAAAGAACATTGAAAACCCAAAACAAAAAAAAAATCAAGGGAAAAGTATATGAGAAATTAGATTGGTATGTTAGGTAATTCGGGAAGACATCCGACGCAGATATCGTTTTGGTGGCGAGGACAAAAATTTATTCCACAAACATCGCATGATGTTTTACTCTTCTTGTCATTCTTTCTAGGGAAAAGGTGGCATCTAGCCTAAAAATAAAGAGTTTCGTTAAAAAAACAATTCAACTCAATTATGATTCAAGTTGTTACTTGTTTTCGTGGAAGTTTCTCATCAACTTCGCGTATAACCTGGGATTTACCAATTAAATTCTGTCTTGAAGTGTGCGCACCGTCGTCCAACTCTGATACCATCAGCTCTTCTGCCAGTTCAATCAGTTTGTCATTCCTGAATAATTTGTTGTCATTCCTGAATAATTTTTTGTTTTTTGTTTGTTTTTTTGGTTTTGGAACATAAGATACCAAAGCCATTCTGTCAGAAAATCTAAACATTGATGATTGGTTTGGACGATACAGCTTTCGATTGTTAACTTTTATGGGCTCGTTATTTTCATCTAGAAGCTCTTTGACGACAAACGGCTTTGGGACATCTCTTTTGTTTATCTAATCGTGCCAAGAATAGTAATTTTTTTTCGAGCAACTGCAATGCCAATTCAACGGATGTGAAAAAATTATCCATTGTCAAATTGCGCCCAGTGTAATAGTATTTTCAAATCAACAAAACCACAACATCATATCCTCGTCCAAGCCCAGAACTTTTATCAGCGCTACCGGTGTATATTGCAAATTTCAGTGGATAACCCATGGAGCTATCGTTGATCCACCAGAACTTCACTCCATATTTAGCTGGTTTACTTGGTATGTACTGCCGAAACTTACGGCGACCACGGAATCCTTTCAATTGCTCATCGATTGTTAAATTTTCAGATGGAATGAAGTTTGCAGACAAACTTTCATTCATTTCAGTCAGTAAAATTTGATCTGGCTGTAGAAGGTTTCGATCGGCTGCATTTTGCCCACGACGACCAATTGAATCATCAAAACGAAGGAAGTTATTAATCACTTCAAAACGTGCGTAATTCATCACAGCACGAAGGATTAAATGTTCATTCCTGGGGTCCCATAATGTACGCAAACGACGATGGCCGTCTCGCAATGCTCCAACATATAATAATATTCCAAAATATGCATTTAGCTCGTTCAATGTCAATGGCTTACAAGCACGATGTTTTGCTCTATTTTTATTCAATTTAATGTCTACATCAATGGGCTTTTCGTTTGTTTATTTGATAATTTGGTTTTTTATTTTCATACCATAATAGAATTATTCAGGTGATAGCAGGAGGATGGTGTTATACAGAAGTCTGTCAAACTCAGTTAATTTCTCTATTTTTTTCTTTCTGTCTTTAAATGTACAGACAAGTTTTCATTTATATAACAAAATTTAAATGTAGTCAAACTGGATTAATATTGTATTTCTTGAAATATTTTAAGTATTTACTAAATAAACAAACAAAATACTAAAAGTATAACGTGGGGTGCAAATGCACCCCAGACCGGGTTTGTTTACTTTTTTTCGGGATGTAAACTAGGGTTAAATACGTTAATTGGGATCATATTCAGGAATTAGACATTACTACACTTAAATGTATATGCCTTAGTTATATTAAGTGTCGTTTTTAATAAATTTAGCAAATGATCTAAGCCCTTTTATACAGGAACAACATTTTATCAATTTTATCTTAAATAAGTTTGCGTTTTATTTCCATTAGTATTCTTCCAGACCAACAATGGGACCCATTGCAAAATAAAGTGGTAATAATGTCAGAAATTCTACATTATTGGTCAGATTATTTTAGAATATACTAGGTATTTATAGGGGAGAAGTCAGGTCTTCAGAGTATTGTATCTAAAGGTGGCCAAATGACATGAGCTCTGCGGCTGATAATGCGATCTTCAAAAACAGGGCGCAAAACATCGAGTGTAGCTTCGGCTGTGTGGCACGTAGCGCCGTCCTGTTGAAACCAAATGTTGCCAATATCCTCCTATTCAATTTTTGTGAACAAAAATTCGTTCAACATGGCCCGATAACGATCGCCATTGACTGTAACGGCCACTCCTTGCTCATTTTCGAAGAAAAATGGCCCAATTGGGTTTTGGGTGCATCGGCTTTTCAATGTATGCGTGCGGGTTTTCTGTGCCCCAAATGCGACAATTTTGCTTGTTTACATACCCGCCAAGATCAAAATGAGCTTCATCTGAAAAGATGATTTTTTTTGGCAAAACCGGCATCTTCTGTAAGTCGATGGCAGGCCCTTTTTTGCCATATTTCCCAGCGTTGTTCGAGCGTATACACAACCATATTCGTTCAGCGGAAGGATAAAACCAATTATCTGTCAAATCAGACATAAGCTAAGTGTTACCATTCACGAAATAAGCACTAGTTGAATAAAAAAACGTTAGATGGTGGACCCTTTAGTATATAACAACCGCATTTTTGTAATATAGCCTAGTATATGTTTAATATAATCAAATTAATATTACTGAAGAAATAGAGACACAAATGTGGGATTTTTCCTCCCAAAAAACTCCGTTATGAAAATTCAAGTTTTTTTTTAAAAATTCAGCTGTGCTGATCAAGATTATACGTACGGCACAAATTTATTCTGCCTTGTAGTTAACCACATTTCAGTCTAGAATTTGGTTTAAAAATTATGAAAATCAAGAAGCGAGACTTTTTCCAAACTTAAAAATTTAAAATTTTGTTCAAAAATCATTAATTTTCTGCCAAGGCTGGCATTAGGGTGAATGCCCAAAAAATTTTAAATTACATTTAACACCTTTGGCAAGGCCCTTGCTTAAAAAAAATACAATATTTTGTGTCTTTTTACAAAAATTTGAGAAACTATTGAAAGAATGACGGTACCTTTCCTAACAAATTTCAGTTTGAAAACATTTTAAATTTGAGAAGTTGTCGTTACCAACCGGTTTTAAATAATTTAGAAAGGTTTTAACTTACGTTTGGTTGCAGTCTTGCCAATGTAGCTGGTTTTTAGAACTACATTTTTGCTCAAAATTACCAATGTTTTCATTTTAAACTTATAATTCCAAATATCTTTGTAACGGTTAGAGAGACGACACACGACTCTAAACGTTTTTGGTGTGTGCGGCTCAGTAGAATCTTAAAAACAAAGATCATTTAAATCAGACCACAAGTTAGGAACTACATGCCATGAAAGTTTTGTCTGCCTGTAGTGAAACGAACGTTGAAACAAGGTGCCTTTAAATACCAGATTCTGAAAGCCTGACTTCTCCCATACAAATCCTTAGTGCATTCTCAAACAATCGGACCTATAGTTTAGAAGTTCTGATATTATTACCATTCTTTTGCAAACGGTCCCACTGTAAAATTTATAAAAACTCCTTCGCTCGTAGCAGAGTTTCTTGAAATACAGAAGATGATTAACGACGCTTCGTTAGAGGGAAATGTTATTAGAAGCCTTCCAAAAATACTTTGTGTAACAAAGTAGTAAGAAAATCGAATTTAAATGGTATCAACCATTCGGAAATATGCGTGACTCACGCGAAAGTAGTGCTCACGCACACCCATTAACGCAAAGATTGGACTCACGCACGAAGATTTGTTCACTACTCACGTTCACGCACGCTCACGTGAGCAAAATTTGGCCCGCTCACATTCACGCGTGAATCGTGTGTGATTCACATGAATCACGCCAATCACATGACTCGTGCCCATCTTTAATCTATATCTTTTTCTCCTTATACAACTATGTCGCAGCTCACGTTCACCGTTCATTTAATCAATTGACATGCGACACTTTTCGTCGTACAATGGTTTGTCCCGAAAAGGGTTTTTATAACCAAGCAAATTTTATAGAGTCGGAAGTGTATTTTCACTGCGCTTCAGAATCCTTCAGTTCTGCGCCAGTAATTAAGTGAATTTATTTGAGTAGCCCATGGCTACCTCAGGCAAATGCCAAGTGATCAATCTGGTTCTGCGTTTTCTGATCGGGGTCTATGAAAGTTGTCGTGTATCACTGACAACTAAGGTTTTTCCGCGGCGAAGTACCAAATGTCAACCCTTGAAATGATTAACTTTCCTGGTACGAAAGTCACATAGAAACTTCGGATGTAATTTGTATCACCCAAATAATTTAAATTAGCAGCAGGTAACCATGGCTGTATTTATATAAACTATAAAATATTATATTCCCTTTATAGAACTGGGGGTTTCCTGATTTATAGTCCTTATGAACGAGTGACAATCCTTATTATTTACTCCTGCCGATAATTCCCTAGATGATAATTTGACCAAATTCAACCATACGGCCAAATAACCCAACTAATTTAAATTAGCAGCAGGTAACCATGGCTGTATTTATATAAACTATAAAATATTATATTCCCTTTATAGAAATGGGGGTTTCCTGATTTATAGTCCTTATGAACGAGTGACAATCCTTATTATTTACTCCTGCCGATAATTCCCTAGATGATAATTTGCAAGAGTGCTTAAACACATAGCAATGACCAAATTCAACCATACGGCCCTCGCAGATATTTATTTCCAAAGAAGACAGGATAGTGATACAATCAACACATACTGTACTGACTGGGAATTTAGAATTCATAAGCAACTTACACCAGTTTTCAAAGGTGCTTTGAAAAATATATTATTTTTTTAGTTTCCCCTATCTATAACTCTGATCTACGAAAAAGGTCATTCGTCGAAATCAATTGTCAATGCAGTGGTGTCTCGAAGGCGGAAACTACAATAAATGATTTGTTACACCAAATTAACACGGCACAAAGTAAAAGGGATAAACTTGCTATCATTGAAATCCTTAGACGAGCTAGAAAGAATTTTAAATATCATCCCATCTTTAATATAACTAAAATTTATTGCAAAGGATCCATGCCACTGAACTTCGTAAACGAACTAATAGCCACAAATTCTGAATTTTCCTCACTATCGTGAACTACAACAGACTGGAACGAAATATTGTAGGCCAATGAAATTCATATTGCAAAGAGTGAAAAAGTACGTTATCATCAAGGATGTAGAGCCCATTAAAACCTAAAGCCCAAATGTGCATCCTATGAAATTTAAAATGAATGGAGTCAATAGTTGACTTCAACCGTTTACTTAAACTAATGACCTTTTACAAATTAACCCTCATCGTCAAGCTGTATTACACTCGTATGATGTGTGGAACAAGCCGTATGCATTTGGCATGCCACCACATCATACCCGGCTACGATTTACGGAACATATTCTAAACCTTTACCATAACCTGGAATTTGTGTAACTTAATGAAACAATAAGAAATAATCCAGCTATTCACGAACAACGACCACAGAGAAATGTGCAAGTTGAGGAACTATTTTGAGAACTAGGATTTATGATCGACGTGCCAAAACAAAAATACTGAAACACAAATATTGGAAATAATATTAATAATATCCTGAAACTGAGTCTATGTGTACTGGAATGGACCCTCCGTTAATACATAGATTGAAAATAATATTTCTAGAATACATTTTAAGAAGTTCGGCGAGTACTGCAAAGGAGAAGAAATCATTTACAACAATAAATATAAAGTGTGTTCTGCGGGGCAACTAAGTAAAATTAAGCGTCATTTCAATTTCCCACTTAAATTCCGACTTGCCACATTGCCACATGTTGAATTTCAAAATATGACAACTAAGGTTATCTTAATAAATTTTGTTATCATTTATTGTGACTGAAAATGTTATCAAGAAGGAGAGACTCAAAAAGAGGAATTTGCGAAATGCATGGTAAGTTCATTTAATTTATTTTATTTAATGGAATACTACGTATATTTATCTAATAAGCAAAATTGAAAGCAAAATTGGAATTGCATTTGTCACAACAACGCGCGGTAAATGGTGTACATATTGATCATGGTAGAATTATCTATCAGGTATAGTGGATTAAATAGTTGATTCCATGTTATTTTTCGTTTCACATGTCAAATTCATATGTATTTAGTTTTTTACTGTTTTGTAATCTTGTATTGTTGGTATATGTTTGTGTGGAGTTTGACAACGAATGAACAAAAACAGAAGGTATGTTGTTGCTGCCTACAACTACACCAAAACCTGCTCTTACCATGTATTAGTTGGCACTGGCTAGAAACGTGTTGTCATATCCCATATTTTTTTACCCATTACAGCAAACGTTGCCACATTTAGTAATATTAAGTGTTGGGCGTTTTTCATAGTCATATGTGGCAATAGCTTAATGGAAGCTTAATGGAACAGCTCTATAATTGGACGCATATTAGTTCCACAATTCACTAAATCGTGTACCTGGCTGAGCATTCACTTCTGTCGATTGGAGATCTTTCAGAGGAAGACCAAGAGAAAATAAGCAACGATTAGGCATTTTTCGAGAGCAAAACACGAGAATAAATTTTAAGATGTAACACAAACGAAGAACTAATCTATTGTGCACCTCAGATCTCTATTTGTCTTCTATACGACTTAAAAGAAAGTCAACTGCACAATTTCATAAAAAATGAATAGGAATATATATAAGTATATAAAGTATTATAAAAAAATATAGAAATAATATAAAGGTAGGTCGAAAATGGTGTAAGTCTCAACTTTTTATAATTGTAACAAGATATACTTAAGCCACTATTAAATGACAGTCGGACGTCAGCATAAATAGCACACATGATGTTCATTGACTTGATGGTCTGCCATTGAGCAATTACGGAAAAATGGCCATCAGACGGCGGTGTGTCATTTAATTTTTTTTTTACCGTGGTACCATTAAAATGACAAAACTCTTGGCAACTCTACTCTGATTTATTCCGTTTTTAGTTGTGCTCCGTGAATTTAACTTTATTTTCTTATTTTAAAAGTTCAAATAGTACTTGTTGTGTTAATAGTGCGAAGATAAGTAAAATGACATTGCTTGAGATAATTGTGTGTTCAGTGCAGTGCTTGTTTATACTGTTTTTGTATTATTGTGTCCAATTGGAAATTCTGTTGATCGTTTAAACCCAAATAACAACAATAATATTTGTTTCTCATTGTTGTTGTGATAACAACATGGTAGGTAAAATAAAATATCTTACGATGATTTTGGAATGAGTATTACTTATGCCATAAATGTATAAATTCCACTTACCTGTGTCGGAGTCAAGTGAATAAGGCTTGCCAGATGTTCTCGTTCAGGAGCAGATAAGTATCTTTGTTGTTTGAACCGTCGTTCCAGTTCGTACACCTAAAAAACAGTTTAATTAAACACAATTGCAATATAAGTATATTGTTCATAATGTATATCGTACTCTCTCCCTATGATTGTAAAAATATATAAAAGCTATGTATTTGGTAAGTGTTAATGCATAAACATTAGCATATCCAGCCGTTATTGGTCAACTATAGAAAATACCTACTCGCCATGAAAGTACACAGAAAAATGTCAAATGTTTCCATTAAAGGATTGCTTGGTATTACATGGAAAACGAGGACAACTATTAATTGGAATCAATTAAACATATTAATCAACTGCCGAGTAATCGTGTGTTCGTGAGATTGTGTATCAAGGACGATCAAGAATTAAATTTGTGCGCAATTTGGCAACCCTCGTAAAGACAACCCGCGTTATCTTGATTATTTCATACTTTTTACATACTTTATTTAGTTGTACTTAAACATGATTGAATTTTGAATAGTTATATACAATAACATTATCAACAAACTGCTCGTTCATTGAAATATTCAAGGCACTTGCATTCGAGTGGAGAGAACTTTTGACTGTCTACTTTATGATTGGACTTTGTACCAATGAGCTTAGAAAGTTTTACTTTTTTGACCTCCATTGAACCAAAATACTTCATTCATTTATATCGTATGGTGTAGTATGTATACTAAGTTTCCTTATTTGAAGAAAATATATATAGCGTATTTACTAAGTTTGTATTTTAACTTCATCAGGGATGATATTTGTTCATTCGGCCTTTTTATTGGTACTTTCTGATATTAGTATTCAAGCTTGAGGCCATTCTATATCTCTATTAATAGATATATAGTTTTTTTAAAAAAGGAGTTTTGCAAATGTTTCCTAATGATTCCTGGCAAACCGTATAGCTATTTCAGATCTAGCCACAGATCTTCAGCAGCGGTTGTTTGGAATGATGCTATTGAAAAATTCATCAAACTAAATGCAAACGAAACCTCATTTGAATTGAGAATTCACTATAATGCAAGTGTTCGAAAAATAGCGCAAGCAAAACACACAAGAAAACATTTGCAGAAACTTCTTTCTTCTAAGCAATTTTGCTCAAAGATCTTGGCCTTCACCCATATAATATCAGGCTGGTGCATGAATTAAAGGAACGAGACCAGCATTATATACGTCGAACATTAATGTTTCAATTCTAATTTGTCTTTTTAATAATTTCGTTATGAGTTCAGTTCAGAGTAGAAAATTATAAACAGTCGCGAGTACGACCGCTTCGAGTGCGTAAAACTTCATTGGCTTTTAGCTAATTTTTAGCAAATGTGCTTGTGATCAAAAATATCATTTGTTAGCAAAGTAAATTAATTAAAATCGATAAACTGGAGGAAATTTAAAATTATAACAATTAAGTCATTGGTGTATCACTGTACTTTCAAGGTCTTCATTGTATCGCAAATGGTACAATTTTACGAATTTTTGCATCCCTGGTACAAATTGTCTACTCTTTTATTTAGTACTGAATAAAAATGAAATGAATTCAGTCTTCAAGTCAGCGTTGGCAACTATTTATAACCAAAACGCGCCGGGAAGTTTCTCAAAATATGCGAATATAAATGCAAAGTGTTGTAATTTAAGTTACAAATTACTGGATATTAAAAATCAAAATGATTTGAGATTCTTTAAATTCAACTACAAATAATACCTTATACTTCAAATAAAATTTTTTGTAATCATTTTAGTATTCAAGTAAATTATAAATATCCAATTGTTAAGGTTTATCCATTTGATGTTATTCGCCACCTACAATAAATACCCAAGGCTCTTGTTTCGCCTTTAATAAGTAATGACTTCGCCCATATTTCGATACTTTTATCAAAATAAATAAACATAATTTTTGGATGACTCATTTAATTATTAAAACGTTCTTCAATATTTGTTAAACAAATTTAAAACATAGTCGGGAAAACTAAATTACATTTTTCGAAAACTCACCCAATTTCCGAGATATCGAAAGTTAGAATTTATAAAGGTTTAATTAATTTGGTACTTACACAAAAATTTAAAAAGTAGGAATGTTTATTATTTTTTTATATAATTTGCGGATGTAAGCGGTTTTAGGAATTTTCTCCTCTTCGGAGGGTCCGACACCGGCTTCGCTACTTCAAAATATTGTTTTACTGTAATTAATCTTTTAGCGGGCTTCGCTGCTGCGGAATAAACCGATTGTTTACTAAAGGCAATTTTTTTCGATAGTTTTTAATGTCTGCAGAATTTATAGCCTTGAAGTAGATTTATTCATTTTATTCATTGAGTAACTACACTAAGTTTTTGGAGGTTTCCGATCCTCAAGACGCCCTATGGCGTGGTAACTTAGAGTTATTTAAGTCAACAGGTGACGCACCACAAAAATAATAATGCCTTTCATTTCAGTAACCACACTTGCCTGTTTTTAGCCGTGTCTAAATGGACCCAGTTGAGCCTCATATTGATTGATGATCAACCGATGATATCAATTCAGGCACAGTAGTTAGGCATCTGATGATGAACTTGTCACGGAGTTCGAAACTAGTCATGCCAGTGAGTGTGTGTTGAATTGAATTGTCTATTATTTCCAACAAAAAACAACAATTTTTCAATTAGAACAATTTTCATGACTTGTAAGCTTGTAGTATGAATTTCTCATACATGAGGAAAAGAAGAACATGGTGGGAAATTCTGTCTGTTCTTGTTGTTGGAATTATAGGCCTTTCAGTGATGTTGATACTTAGGGATCTTCGATCGATACTAATTCGTATATGTGAATTGCAGAATTAAGTTTGTATAGCTATATACGATTGACGATCAACCGATGGTATCAATTCAGGCACAGTAGTTAGTCATCTGATGATGAACTTGTCACGGAGTTCGAAACTAGCCATGCCAGTGAGTGTGTTTTGAACTGAATTGTCTATTATTTCCAACAAAAACCAACCATTTCTCAATTAGAAAAATGTTCATGACTTGTAAGTTTGTAGTATGAATTTCTCATACATTAACCAAAAACTAATCTTTTTATTCTAATGTATTTTTGGCGCTGACAATCAATCATTGTTGCATCGTCACGAATTGTTCGATTTATTATTTTTGTATCAAATAACAATTTTTATACAAAATACAATTTCTACTTATCTTTAAAGATCTTTTAAATTTTGGGTTATGTCTTTACCCGCAAATTTGACCTGAATCCATTTAAACGGCTCGCGATCTGTTTGTAGATCGCCACCATGTACATTAGACTGGCCGTTGTTTTAATTATTTCCTTCTGATTTTAAACCGCCGGTCAGAAAAAGTTTCCTTTTAACTTGAAAACATAGAAAATAAAATTTGGTGGCGATCGGATAAGATTTGATGGGCTCGCACTATGCTCAAAGTTTGAGAAAATAGGGAAATAGGGGGAATAGATGGGAGTTTTTTTTATTCCGATACATATTCCACAATTTTTCTTTAAATTAAAAGTTATTAAAATTTCACTTTAAAAATGCTATCAAATTAAAAAATCACAGGAAATTTGGCTAAGTTAGAGAAAGGTATGTGACGGTAAGACAATATTTTATACGAAAAGAAACATTTTGAAGTTGGAATCAGTTTTTGGATTACTTTGTATTTCCACATGCATAGATATTACAAAAAAAAAGGTAAAATTAAATAAATTAAAATTAAATTAAATTGAAAAACAATATTAGTAATGCATAGTATGTATAAAAATTATACATGGGACAAATTAATTATGCATAGGACAACTATAATTTGTGTTTAATTTTAATTACCTTTCGAAATACAAATTCAAAAAATGTCAACACCATTGGCAATTGTACTTTTTTTTCAAAGCATTTCCTTCATATTGCCACCTTTGGTTATCAAATATTTTATACAGTACAGGTATATGAACTTCAAAGTATTATGAGGCCATACCTATCAAAGCCACAAAACTCTACATATAAAATACTTTATAAACAGAATTGCCAGCAGTCAAACAAATTCAAAATAATTAAAAGCATTCCCCTATTTCATTACAATTGGCATCCGCTTCCACAACCTGCATTTGCATTGCCTGAGCAAATGCAAATTGAAAATTTTTTAATTGCCATCGCGAACAGTAATAATTCTTTTGCATTTGCTTTAGATAAATCAATACAAATTAAAATCCAATGCAAATTAAAAAAAACCATGTATGGCGCAGACCAACCGAATACATCGGAGAAACTCTCTTATAAGACACCAACCGCACGACCGAAAATTACCACCGTCTTGTCACAGGAACGCCAGTGTCACATGAAGAAGCTCTTTGTAGTCTGCACGACTGGGATCTTTTCCTAATTGTGGTTGGCAAACATTTTTGACTTCTTTATTGTTTCGTTTTAAACAGACGATACCTTCCTCTAGACCGCTTTTAAATAGTTGGTGATCGAGTTGGTCCCAAACAACCGCAAAATGATTAAAAATTGGTACCTCGGGTCCACTGGTTTCAGAATGTTTTAATTCAAATACACTTCTGAAGACAATATCGCAGATGTGGTGGCGACATAGAAGTTGAATCAACTTCCGGTCCAAATATTTTTACAAATATATTGTAGCACAATTTTTTGGATGCAGTGATGTCGAAACTCATGTCACTAATTCGGTTTATTTGGTTCCACCTAATCAGGACCAACTGATCCATAAGTTTGCCATCCCAATGTACCACCAGTGAGCGCGAATGAAATATTCAAATTAAATATTTGGTTTTTTTTTTAAATAGAAGTACTTGTCGAAGATTGGTTACAAACTGAATTTTACATTTCTTATCACTTATCAACTAAGTTATTCAATAATAATATATATTGATAATGTCAGCATTAATATTACCGGAACTGACAATGCATTGTATTATATAGAGTTCAATAATATAACCTACTTTATTATATTATCGAGCATTAATACATGTTGATGATGTCAGCATTAATAGTACCGGAACTGACAATGCATTGTATTATATAGAGTTCAATAATCTAACCTACTTTATTGTTTTAATAAAGTCATCGAATTTGTCAATAGGGTTGCCAGCATTTATGTATGTAACTGCTCCCCTCTTTAAATTGGAATTCTCCTGAATTCTTTTGTTCACTTGTATTGTTATATATTTATTTTAGTGAAGAGAATGACAAATACTATGACTGTTACAATAATTATAATAATGTTGAATCCATATGTTATTTTGCTATGCTTTTTCAATTCGTTTATGTTTCTTACATTAAATTGATTTTCTTTTTTTATCTTCAAATGATATTGTGTGAGTAAAATTTTCTATTGAATTGTCGTTTGTAATTATATTCCTTTCTTCTGTTATTTCCACAAAGTTGGAAAATAGTAGTCTTTTATCCTTATAGAACAGTTATTGTATTTAATTAAGTAATTTCCGTTTGAAATTATTTGTTTAGAGTGACAAGTTTGAATTACATATACATTTATAGCGTTCTTAATTATTATTAAATCTACATCTAATTTCAATATTTCAAAATCGTTATGCTTTATTAATTGACAATTATTTTTAATTATGTAGTGTGTACCTAATTTGAAATCTTTTATGCGTTTATTTTCCTCAAATTGATAAGTTTGATTATCATATTCGAACAGTTGTTATTTATTACAGTCTATCTTATTATTTGCCTTATTTGGTATGGGTATAATGGTTCTTAATTTTACTGCTACAAAGTTTTTTGGTATTTTAATTCCGAAAAGTAAATAAGAATTATTAAAATATGCTGTTCCGAATGGGATATATTTTAATTTGTTAAAATCAATACTGTATTTCCAGGCTTGTTTGAATGTTAGGATGTATAATTCGGCATTTTGCTGAGATATTTGATTTTGCTTGTATATTCTCGATTTTATTTTTTAATAATTGGATATTGGTTAATTGTTCCAAGTATACATGTTTGTTGTTTTCTTTCTCTAAATACTTATTTATAGAGTGTAATCCATTTCCTATTTTATTTCTATCATTTTGTATAACAGTTTTTAAGTGATTTAGTGTTACATTAAGATATTCGTTAATTAATATCTGTTGATCATTGTTCGTCTGTCTTTGGTCAATGTTCAATAAATGATTTTGAATATTATGTCTGTCCTCTTCGTCCATTGTTCCAAACAACCATTTTGATACAGTCCCTATACCATTGATAAGTCCGCGTCTTTGTCGATTTCTTTTTGGTATAAGTGTCATTAATTTATTTCTAGCGTCTAATTTTCTAGTTCAAGTATATTTTTATTGTCAATATTCATTAAAGCAATGTTTTTTGTGATATTGTCTAAAATGTCCTCTATTTCATGCAAATTAATCATGTGTATTACTATATCTGAATCGTAAACAATTCCCTGGTTCCTGATGTAGATGTCCGTAAATCCTGTCTGTTCTGTTAGAAGTCTTGTATTCATTGATCCTCTAATCGGTGGAGTCCATATTAGTATCGTCACTATTGTCCATATCTGCAAATTTAGTGGATCTTTTAATATTACAAGGATGTACTCTTTCAAGATTAGCTCTTTTGTATTTCGGTTGTTCCTTATGTCTGAGTGCTCTGTAATTTTTTATGTACCCTTCCTGTTTTGTCTCCAGATGGATTTAGTTTGTCAATAACTTTTCTTTTATTTGTTTCTACTCTTTTTTTACCTTTTCCTTATCTATTTTCTCTTGCTGACCTTCATTAGGAGTACATTTAATAGTGGTGTGAAAGCGATCATTATAATTTCCGATACATTTATGTATTAATCAATCTTATGCATTATTCTGAATTTTTCAGCAATTGAATTATGAAGTCGTTCTACTATATCCGCATTTCCTGTGTGTCTATTAGGTTTCGCTAAATGTAGTTCAATGCTTTCATTATCTAAAAACTCTTTGATTCTCGTAGCTTTAAATTCATTATCTGCTATAAGTTTCTTTGGTTTTCCAAACTTGGCAAAATGATCTTCTAACTGTGCGATAATAGTCAAATGGTTTGTGTCGATGAGTGGGTACGCTGCCCCAAATTTGGAAAATTCATCTATTACAGTCAAACAATTAATACCTTTCATCACATATGTGTCTATGTGTATAATTTCATTTTTGGAGAATGGTGTTTCCATGTAAGAAAATTTCAATTTAATTGGATTTATACACTGAACGGAAAAGCATCGTCACACGGATGAAAATGTTCATCACCCCAACAATTTTTGTCATCGAAAGTGAGCTAACGTAACGTTTCATTCCTGCTATGAAAATGTGTTCATCAACTGGAAATTGTTCGTTACTGTGGTGAAAGTATGGTTGATGCTCCAATGAATTTGCTTCATTATTGCAACGAATTTGTTTCGTTGCTGCAATGAATTTGTTTCATTGTTGCAATGAATAGGTATCTTTCTTAAATTTGTTTCATTAGTGCAACGAATTTGAGTAATTTTTTTTTGTTTCATTGCTGCAGTGAATGTTTTGAAGTGTGTTAGAAATTATTTATTGACAATTGTACATAAATATACTGTTAGTATTACATTGCAGGTGTTTTGATAACAATTTTTTGAATTTTTGTTTTCGAAAATGTATTTGCTAAATAGATTACATTCATTCCATGTTGAAACACTCGTCTGGAGAAGATTGTGGTAGTCGAGGGGTTGAGCGTTTTTGTGGCCGTCATATTCAGGTCCTGCAATTAAAAACATATACGAAGAATTTATTGTTAAGATTTCTACTTAAGATATGAACATATCTATGCCTGTACTTACCATGGGTACAGAACATAGAACCACATCATTGTTTTGTTAAATCATGCAATTGTTGTTGTGTTGATGGTTCTGTCGTTCAATTGTAGCGCCACATCTCCCCATCATTAAGCCAGTGATCGCTCTGTAAGCAATTTTTTCATCTGCTCTTTTATTTCATTGACTACGACTGCCCGCACAAATGTATGTATGCTTTTTGTTTTTTAATAAATCCGAACACCAACGAAACAGGCGTGACCGAATTATGATTAAAACACAAAAACACGAACATTTTGTTGCGCTAAACGCGCATACACACACAGAAAAGTTCATTTACATCTTTCGGGGTAGTTTTTCTGCTATCGATGCGCCACTTTCTTTGCTGTCATGTTGCTCCTTGCATTCTGTTTATTTCGCAAGTTACACAAACGATCACAGCAAACATATAAATTCACACAATTTAGTTTTCACAATAAAAGATTATTGTAAGTATAAATAATTAGTACGTTTTAAAAACTTTCAATTGTTGTAATGGAACTGATTTAAGATATGTACGTGACCCACCATTTTCTCTTGCTGGCCTCTTTTTTAAGCTCGCTCATTTTTTCGACTGATTCTCTCCCTATACCATCATAAAAATTAGTTTCGTTACAATAACGAAATTATTTCGTCAAATAAAATGTTGACAAGCCTCCAAAATAAATAAATAATAAATTTAAACTATAAAAAGTAAGAGATAAACCAAATACCAGTACTTTAAAACCCATGCCTTTACTTTTTTTAATTTTCAACGCATGTTTTTTACAAAATTAAAATTAAATAAAATTGTTGCAGGAACAACAAGTAAGTTGTTGCAGCAACGAAATGAAAAATTGCCAAAGAAGTCAAGTATGAAATTTTTTGTTGAAGGGACTACCAAATTGTCGGATAGACGACACTTTTCACTATAAGAACGTAAAAATATTAATGAAAATGTTTCATCCATTAGACGAAACGTTTTTCTTTCAGTATATCGTACTTGATTTCTTGGCATATCTCGCTGTGATTTATGACGATTCCATTAGTATTGGATAATATATTTTTTGTTTTGATTTGATTATATGTTTCAATGATTCCTAAGTGAATACTTTCTCTGATGTGGTACAACGAGATTTGTTTCACTGCCTCTACTTCGGTCTCTATATCTTGGGCTCTAAGTGTACATTTATGTACAATATTATAAGTATGTTCTGATAATTCCGAATATATTCCTACTATTCCTTTTGAAATATAGTTATATCCTAAAGATTTCTTCCATTACATCAAAATCACTTTCTGCTCTAAAGATAATTATCTTTCCATGCAAAACTTTCATTTCTTCTAACTTATTGTTTGTTAGAATGATTTGAGTTTTATTTTTATTAACAATTTCTTCCTTGATATAAAAACTATCTAATAAATTATCTTCTGCTGAATGGACTGTTGCCATTGATACATTGTCATCTTCTATATTGTTCACAATATTTGCATCTGGTTCAGGATCCAACGAATAATATGATTCCCTGTGTTTTTCTTCTACTTCTTCTTTTTCACTTATATCCACATTATTTTCTATTCTGCTCAGAAAATCTGCTACTTGATTTTCTTTGCCTTTAATGTATTCTATATCGAAATCATATTCTCCCAACTTTAGCAACCATCTCAGATGTCTTTTTCTTTATATTTCGAGTGTAAAAATTTTATAGGCTGATGGTCAGTTAAAATTTTAAATTTCCTACCATAAAGATATGGTCTAAGATAATTTGACGCTCCATAGTATGTCTACAAATTCTTTATCTGTTGCTGAGTAATTTCTTTCATAATTATTCAAAGTTCTGGATGGAAAACAAACTGGGTGTCCCTCCTGCGAAAGAACTGCTCCAATTGGATAGTTTGATGCATCTGTGGTCAGAGTAAACTGTTTCTCATAATAAGGATATCGTTAAAGCACATAGCTCAGCAACTCATTTGGGCGTGCTACGGTCTCGGTTGAAGCCAGATAGTTCCGTGCCGTGCCATAGTTCCGTTCCGTGTCATTACTTATTTCGGTTTCTAAAGTATTGTAATTTTGCCAAAAATACTTAAACCGAAAGTAAATAAAGAAATTATATCCACTCAATTGCGAGAAAAAGACTGATATTTATCAAAACAAACAATAAAATAAAACCAGCTAGTTCGGATTGGCTTAATCCACATAGCTACAACATATACTAAAGCTCGGTGATGGGAATTAATCGAACTGCACCACCAGGTGGCGGTGGATCCCCAGTAACCATAGGGGTAACGACAGTTACAAGCTGCACAACCTTAACAGCTACCCTGTCAACAACAACAGCAACATCAAGTATTCCAACTTACACATCGACAGACTACGCAGTATGTACAATACCTTCAACTTATTTAAACCCAATTCCATCGTATAAAAGTAGATGCTTACTTATTTCATTAAATTCTCTGAGTTTAAGAAGAGATATTGGAATTCTGTTATTTTTGTATGATGTTATCAATGGGTGTGTTGATTGTCCGGAACTATTATCGTTTGTTTCTATTAATGCTCCAATTCGTATTTTACGGTATTATACTTATTTTTATGTTTGTCTACGTTCTACGAATTATGCACTTAATGAACCACTACTAAAAGCCATGAGACTTTATAATAAATATTGCTATTTACTTGATTTTAGTCTTCCTAAATCGAATTTTAGAAAATTGTTATATACTATAATTAATTAATATTTCAACTAATGTATTAATTTATAATGTATTATTTTAATTTTTGTATAAGTAACTCCCTGAATTTATATAGTAGTTTACATATGTAATTTAATATGCTAGTCTGTAAGGATTTTTGTCCATAGACGTAATAAAATAAATGAAATACTAGCAACTTTTCGTCTTCGTTAGACAAGTACTAAATCCCCATTTGTACTAAATTCCCAGCGCCATCTAGGGGACAGTCGAAAGACTCTCGCTATTGGTCAAGGACATCCACAGACTTATTTAACTCAGAGTAGCTACACTCAAAAATCTTTGACTGTTCAACATAATTTAAATTCATAACCAAACGTAAATAAAAACAACGGTAGTCCAATCGGAAAAGCTAAAAGATCAAGATGCAGCCCAGAAAATCAAGCGGCAAACAAGCCTAAGCATAGAAAAATGAATAATTACTGGTTACAAGGTAACAGTAACAGATTTGCATTTCTCGCTAGCTATGAGGATGAAACCACCAAAGTACATACATATATAAAGTGGAAAACATCCAACCTCTAAATAACCTACTAGAGACAATAGCCAACTCCGATTACGAACTGAAAATAGTGCGTACTGATGAAGTAAACGTTCAACCAAAAACCGATAGAGCGTATGCCACAATCACAGAGGCTCTCCTTGATAGAAATACAGAATATCACACATACAAATTGAAAAGTCAGCGTAATTTTAATGTCGTTCTACGAGGTCTACACCGTTCTACACCGGTGGAAAAAATAAAAGAATTTTGAATATCTTTGGGCCATGATGTTGTCAAGGTCTGCAACATGAGAGAGCAAAAAAAGAAATACCCAACACCAATATTCTGGGTCAATCTAAAGCAAAATCAAAACAATAAAGACGTTTACAAAATAGATAAAATGCTTCATACTAAAGTGAAGTTCGAGCCACCAAAAGCAAAACGTAGCACACCACAGTGCATAAACTGTCAAATGTACGGGCACACAACAAATTTCTGTAATAGGCCATCAAGATGTGTAAAATGTGCAGGAAATCACCACACGAAAGAGTGTAGTATAAAGACTAGGATAAATGACGTCAAATGCATACACTGCGGAGATAAACATCCGGCTAACTATAAGGGATGTCAGGTATACAAGGATATCTTTCCTAGCTTGCGGAGTAAAAGCATCAATGCAAACCGCGACAGTGTAAACACACAAAACCAACCTGAAGTCACTCCAGAGGAGATCCCCTCAACGTCCCACGAAGCAATGAGAAGATCGTATTCAGACGTAATCAGAAATTCCACACCACCTATTTCAAAGACGCATACTGCGAAACATCAACAGTTTGAAGATCTAAAAATCATGATCAAACCCTTATGCAACAAATTGGAACTCTGCTCAATCTGGTCACAACTCTAATCACAAATACTACAAAATGAAACACAATCTCAAAGTTTCTGCCTGGAATACCAATGGCCTGAGTCATCACGTTCTTGAATTAACATTTTTTTTGAATAACCACAACATAGAGGTCATGTTGATCTCGGAGACACACCTTAAAAACTTTATTAAAATACCAAACTTTAAAATTTACACCACAAATCACCCGGCGAACACAGCCCGAGGTGATACCTTAAGCAGACAAGATATAAAACATACACCTTTAGATAACTATAGAAGGAAAAACATACAATCCACTGCCATACAATTGGAAGTAAATAATAGTCCAATCTTTATAGCAACAAAGAACAGTTCGTCTCATATTTCCAACCACTGGGTTCAACATATTTGGTGGGTGGTGACTACAATGCAAAGCACCAGGTCTGGGGCTCCCGATTAAATAATACAAGAGGTAGGAACTTACAAAAAGCCATGAAATCTGAACGTCTTCTTCATTTGTCGACTGGAGAGCCAACATATTGGCCTTCTGATCTCGCAAAAACCCCGGACGTTATCGACTTCTTTATTTTGAAAAATATTGACAGAAATAAATTCGAAATACACCAATATCTTGAGTTATCTTCTGACCACTCTCCAATAATAGCCGTTTTGAAATCTTCAGTGAAACAAGTCGAAGTACCGCTTAAACTGCACACTGATAGGACTGATTGGGCTTACTTTAGGGAAACCTGCAGCGGATTTATTAATCTAAAAACTTCTATAAAAAATAAACAGCTTGGGAAACAACACCTGAGAGAAGGCGACAACCCAACACTGAATGCTCCAGCCGAAATATACAACTTCTCCTCCACCAAAAGCGACACTTGAAACAAACTTGGCAAACAACAAGGTTTTCGAGAAGACAAAACCCGCCATAATAGAGCTGGAAGAAAATTGCAAAAAGCTTTGGCGGAGGAAAAAGATTTAGAATTTGACGTTTTTGTTTCCAACCTTTCGCCAACGGAAAATTCAGCCTATAATTTATAGAACGCCACTAAAAAATGTAACACATCTACTGAGAGAATACTGCCCATCAGATTATCCAACGAGACTTGGTCTAGAACGGATAAAGAAAAATATGACATCTTTGTTGAGCACTTATCAAATGTGTTTCAACCTATCCCTTCATATAGTAGTCCTACAAAATTACATGATTTTCTGTTGTCACCTGCCCAAATGGACCTGCCAATCAGGAAAACAACCTGCAAGGAAATAAAAATCTTGATAAAAAATCTACCAAATAGGAAAATGGCACCATGCTTTGATCTGGTCACGTCGAAAACCCTCAAGGAACTCCCAAATATAGCCATTACACACTTCAGAAATATTTTAAATGCTATATTTAGAGTTGGATAGTTTCCGGTGCAGCTTAAAGTGGCTGAAGTAATAATGATTCCGAAGATAGGAAAACCGCTAGAAGATGTGCAATCGTACAGTCCCATAAGTCTACTACCAGTGATGGGCAAACTAATTGAAAAAATTTTACTTCTTCGGCTAAAACCAATACTGCATTGAAAACATCTTATTCCAGACCATCAATTTGACTTCAGAGACAGTCATGCAATGATAGAAAAGGTGAACAGGACTGTCAAGACAATAAGAAAGACAATAAGAAGAAGAAAAAAAATATTGCTCAGCGGTATTCTGGGATATTAGCTAAGCTTTCGACAAAGTATGGCATACTGGCTTACTATACAAGATTAAAAAGAACCTTCCATATCCGTTCTTCGAAATAGTTAAATCTTATTTAGAATGCAGATACTTCTTTGTGAAAGTTAACAGAACCCAAACGGGCCTACGTGAATTTAAATCTGGCATACCACAGGGTAGTGTTCTCGGTCCTTTGCTGTACACTCTGTCTACTGCAGACCTACCAACATGCAACAATACTGTCACAGCTACATTCGCAGACGATACAGCTCTGTTATCATCGCACCGGGACCCAATAATAGCAGCGGTAAATCTGCAAAGTCACGTACACAAAATCCAGGATTGGCACCAGTCATGGAGACTCAAAATCAATGCCAATAAGTCAGCGCATGTAACTTTTACGTTGAGAGCCGAAACATATCCACGTGTAAAGCCGACAGTGCTTTGGCATACACCTGGACAGACGTCCAATTTGGCAGAAACATATTATAACGAAAAGGAAACAACTTGGTCTTAAACTAACATCTATGTACTGGATTATGGACCGAAATTCTAAGTTCCCAATAAGCACAACGGATCCGAATCGGCTCCGATTCGGGTCTGACTTCTCGGAGATGTTTTCGAGAACGGATCCGTTCTCGATTCGTGATCGGATCAGCGAGCGGGAGAAATTCCTCTTTCGTAGCGAAATGAATTCGGACCCGATATCGAAATGGATTCGGACCCGATAGCAAAATGAATTCGGACCTAATATCGAAATGAATTCGGACCCGATAGCGAAATGAATTCGGACCCGATAGCGAAATGAATTCGGATTCGATACCGAAATTAATTCAGCCCCGATTTCGAAATGTGGTCGGATTTTAAATCATTACGATGGGTTCCGAAATCATTTCGATATTGATTCCGCCCTCATTTTAGAATAAAATAATAAATTACATTTACATTGTCATTATGTTTAATTTTGTTGGTAACGCGGTCTTTCGCATATTGGAAGTATTTCTTACTTCTTACTTCTGGACTCAAACCGGATCCGAATCGGGTCAGAGAAAACGAAATCCGATGTTCCGGACTCAAATCGGATCCGAGTCCGACTTTGTGCTAATTGGGTTATTGTTAGATAACAAGTTACTGCTGTACACATCAATCATCTAACCAATCTGGACATACGGAGAAGAAATCTTTGGGTTCAGCAGCAAAAACAAACATTCATCTCATACAGAGGTTCCAATCCAAATGCCTACGTCTTATCGCAGATGCACCCAACTACGTAAGAAACGAAACCCTACACAGAGACTTCCGACTAAATACAGTTCAACAGGAGATCAACAGAATCAACGAACGTTATGCTTTGAGGCTGTCTTCACATACTAACATCTTGGCACGCACGCTTCTAGAAGTAGCTACACATGACAGAAGATTAAGATTACTTACGCACCTAGTAAGCACTCGGTGAAATGTACACTACCCACCATGAGGACCAGCAGTGGTTGTTCTCTTCAGGCTAAAACTGAGATGAATTTTAAATTCGTTTGAATATTTTATACAAGTTGCCTATAGTCAAATATCTGATAGATTGCAATAAAGAAGGAAGAAAAGGATATCGTAAAATTGGATGAGAACTAATCAAAATTTTTAGTTTTTCGAATGCCATGGGTTTTTGGTATTTAATTTTATGCCATTCTTCAAGTGTTTTGTTATTGGCTGTGCTACCTTCCCGTAATCTTTTACGAACTTTCTGAAATAGCCTGTTAAACCTAAGAAACTCTTAATCTGTTTTTCTGTTCTCGGTAAATTCAATGTTTGAATCACTTTTATCTTGTCTGGGTTTGGTTTCAACCCGTGTCTTGTCATAATATGTCCTAAAATGCAGTCTCTTTTTCATGAAATTACATTTGTCAATTGGGATTTTCAGGTTTGTTTTCTCCAATACAATGAATATGTCTTTTATGTGTTCCTTAAGGGATGTACTGAAAATTAAAATATCGTCGAGGTTACTACACATGTTTTATTTATGAAGTCTCTTAAAGTTTCATTCATTATGCGTTGGAATGTGGCTGGTGCATTCTTTAATCCGAAGGGCATCCTTATGAATTCGTACAGTCCGTGTGGTGTAACGAAAGCCGTCTTTTCTCTGTCCTATTCTCTAATCATTATTTGATGAAAAGTTTTAACTAAAACTATAGTAGTGAAATATTGTGCTCGTACTAGTTTGTCTAATATTGAGTCTATGTTCGGGAGTTGGATAGTTACCTCATTAAGTTTGCGGTAGTCTACTACTATCCTATTTTTTTTTTGTCCAGAATTGTCAACCTTTTTTGGTACTAATATCAAAGGGCTACAATATCTTGAACTGATTTTTCTAATAATTCCTTGTTCTTCCATTTCTCTAATCTGTCGTCTTACCTGCGGTGGAGGGTATCGCTATAATTTAGAATTAATTTGTTCGTTCGTTGTTGTCCGGATTTCATGTTGTACACTCGTTGTACTTGTCACCGCCCTTAAAGAATAATTTCTCGAATCTCTTTAAAATTTTCATTACTTCTTTGTACTCTTCTGGGTTTAAGTGTTCTGATTGTATTCTGTTCCAGTCGAATGATTGAAGGTTATAATATGGGTTGTGTATGAAAAGTGTAATTCGTCCATTGAAAGAAATATATCCGTGTCAATACCTATGATAAAGCTGTATTTTCGTCCTCTCAACTTGGTCATCTTCCAGATTATTTCCGAATTTGCTGGTAAATTAAATTCCTCGGGAGCATCAGTAACCACCTCATACTTTATTACGTCTTTTTTGTTAATTGTACTAAATTCGATTGGGTTTTTCAGTAAAATTTTTCTAAAATGTTCAATGCTACTATCTATAATACTTAAGTTTGCACCTGTGTCTATCAAGGCGTGGTATCGTCTCCCGTTAATTGTAATATTTATCGTTGGTAAATAGACTGATGTTGTCTTCTGAAAGGATATATCATTTTCATCTTGGTCTTGTCTGCGTTGACCTACATAGTCCTGACGTAAGTTTGGCTCGGAGTTTCTATCCGCTTGAGAATTAAAAACTTCTGTATTGTTTATTTCCATTGGCTCTAACTGGTCTTTGTCTAGATTGATTCCGACGATGTTGGTCCGAATTTGGCCCTCTGGTTGAAACCTTGAAAAATTTCCAGAATTGTTATCCCTATAATTTGGATATCTGTAGCGTCCTGAGTTATTAAAATTGTTATTATGATTGTTGTTGCAACTGTTTTGTGATTGATAATGTTGTCGGTTATTATTTCCCTGATTTCTCTGATAATTGTCATGGTTTTGATTTATATGATTGTTATTAGTGTTTTCCGTTATGTCTTCTCTTCTATATCTTTTAAATTCTGATCGGATGCAACTATCCTCATATTTTCTTTTTGTCATAATACAGTATTTTTCGGTTATAGTCCACTCCGTTTTTAGTCCATTTAGTGATATTGGCCATTTTCTATACTGCTACCTATAGGCCAATTTCATACAAAATATGATCGATATAATCCATTAGCGATACAGTCACATTCGGCATATATGCCACCTATTAGTGGTTGCCTACAATGCAATTGCATGCAAAAAAATGGTTATACAGTCACAAAAAAAATTTAATTCGCAACCCAAAAATAAAGTTCAAAGCAAATTAGTTACCAAATTCACAAACCAATGAATAAATTATAAATATCATATTCTTCATGCAACACTGTTTATGTTTTGACGTTTCGTTTTGTAGCGATAGTTGATCAAAGGTGCTTTGAAATGTCTAACAAATAGAGTAATGAGTAAAGTCAAAGAGAAAGGGGGATCACCCAAATGTAAATGTAATACTGCAAGAACAATGAGTAAACTCGTAAATTTAAGTGTGAAACAAAAAATTTATTTGATAAATGATTTTAAAGATAATTCGTTAAAACGTAAAGGATTAAGCACCAAATATAAAATAGATGTGTCAACAGTAAGGTGGACCTTGAAATGACATTTTTGCGATATTTTGGTAGATGAGGGCTCTATTCCGTGCCTTTTTGAAAAAAAATGACAATGCCGAAAAAAAAAATTAAAAAAAAAAAACATTAGGGGTTGCGCACGAGCCGAGAAAAAGGTCCACTTTGCCAAAATTAGGGGGAAAATTGCCATAGGTCATCAGGGGTCGCCCGTAGGGGGGAAGAATGTATGGCCGACCCCCATTAACTTTTTACCGCCAACATTTTCCCCCAAGACACCCACCCCCTATCTCCTCCCCTTAGGGGGGTCACCATACAAAAATGGAGGTTGCTAAGTATTTTCGAAAAACACCATAGGTCATCAGGGGTCACCCCTAGGGGGGCAAAATATATGACCGACCCCCATTAACTTTTCATCCCCAACATCTTTTCCGAACAAACTTACCCTCTATCTCCACTCCTTGAGGGACTCCCCATACAAAAATACTGAAAATCTATGTATTTACAGTTGCACAATATCGAGATTTTTTTGATTTTTTTTGATTTTTTTACAGAAATTCCACCAATATTCAAGAGTGGTCATTGTTTGGAAAGTCTTGAAAAATTTGAAACGCACACGTGCTGAATCAGGTACATAGGCACCCTTAGCAGACGCCCCCATTCATCAGTACCTGGCAGTAAAATATTGCAAAATACGTAGTAGTTATAAATAGCAGTTCATTCATCGATTGTTGTCATTCAACAAGTGCCGACGACCGCGAAAAGGAAATTGATTTTTCTCCCGTTTTTTAAAAGTTAAGATGACAACACGACTTAGATCGCGCGACGATATTTTTTTGATTGGTTATCCAAGCATGAATATTACGGGGAACAAATTACCGTCGAAGAAGCAAGTGCTAAGAATGCATTTCTTCAACATTCGCAAACGAAACATGTCGAAGAAAAATAGTGCGGTTATAGTCGCGGACGCAGTGATGATTTTTTGGCGCCAAGCAGCTATTCCGACGAAAGCCAGAGGAGATGTTACAAGAAAAATAGCTGCGCTGCACGATGAGTGGGATGCTTTAAGAAAGTCATCTCACAGAAAGACTGAGTCCACTAGAGAAAAAGAGAATACGTTTTCTGATAGCTTGGATAATCTTTTCGACATCGCACACGCCAACGCCCTTGAGAAAATGACAAATACCGAAGACATTGAGTTTCTGCTAAAGCAAAGAGAAGATGGCCGGCCAGGAACTATGGGAGGTGTGGACGCTACTGATACTCGAACGAGGAAAAGAAAAGCTGAGCGCGAAGAACAAGAAGAGTTGCGACGCAAACGTGCAACGGAATCTAGTAGAGATCGGTTCGCTAAAGGCGGTAAGCTATTTCGCGCTTTGTGTGTTCGTCCAATGTTTATATTCAAATGAAATTCGTTCAATTGCAGTGGTTAAATTTTCAAGCAGTGATTCAAGCGATGATAATGGGAGACAGGACGAAAACTTCCCGGCAGAAGCTGGCCCGTCAAATGTTGGTGACAGAAGAGGTTACAAACAATGTTTTACTGAACGAGTCCTATCAGCTTTGGACAAGTGCAAAGTGACTGACCGAGACGCGGTCGGCATTATGATTGCGGCGGCAGAAGCATTTGGACGCGATCCTCAACAATACACAATAAACCGTACGTCGCTTCGGAGATGTCGGCGTTCAAATCGAGAGAACATGCTGAGTTATGTGAAAGACAATCCAGAAGTAAGATCACATAGATTTATTTGCTCTCATTCAGAATTCTTATTCTTCAACGCGTTTCATTCATCTCCAGCTTGTCGCAGCTAAATCCTTCGTAGTCCATTGGGATGGCAAAATGCTTTTGGATTTTGTGGGTACAAAGAAGGTGGACCGTCTACCGGTAATTGTCTCGTACGGAGAAAAAGAACAACTTCTTGGAGTTCCCAAAGTAGAAGATGGGAAAGGAAAAGGCCGGAGAATAGCACATGCCGTTTATCAACTGTTGGCATCTTGGCATATGACACATCGAATACAAGGACTTTCTTTCGACACGACATCAACGAACAGTGGCCCATTCTCCGGAGCCTCAGTTGCTCTTGAGCGGCTGTTGGAGAGAGAAATCTTATATTTACCTTGCAGACACCACGTATACGAACTGGTGCTAAGGGAAGTTTTTGAGACAAAAATGGGAAAGACCAGTGCACCAGGCGTTCCTTGCTTTGACCGTTTCAAACAGGAATGGGACGCTGTAAAGGTTAAACCATTCCATTCTGGCTTGATAGACGATCAAGTCGTCAGAAATATTCCTGTGGCAATGCAAGTCGGCATAAAGAAGTTTTGCTTAGATCAATTGAAGGAGAAACACCCTCGCGATGACTACAAAGAAATGCTACAATTAATTCTTTTGTTTCTGGGTGAAAAACTTGAGAATTACCATTTCCGACCTCCAGGACCCGTTTCCCATGCTCTATGGATGGCAAAAGCCATTTACAGCCTCAAGATGTTTTTGTTTCGGAGAACTTTTCACTTATCTGTATGTGAATTGAATGGTATTCGACACGTTTGTATTTTTGTGGTGCGACTTTACGTCAAGGCATGGTTTGGTTCTTCTCGAGCAGCTGAGGCGCCGAATCAAGATTGGAAGTTTTTGAAGGACATCGTCGAGTACAAGTCCGTTGACCAGGATTTATCTCGGGTAATGATAAAGAAATTTATCGGTCACCTATGGTATCTCGCCGATGAGCACATAGCCCTTGCCTTTTTCGATGACAAGGTTTCAAATGAGTTGAAGGCCAAAATGGTCCAAGCATTGCTAGAAAATGAGAATGACGAAGGTGAAGAAGACGAAAAAGGTGAAGAAGATGAAGAAGACGAAGAAGGTGAAGAAGATGAAGAAGACGAAGAAGGTGAAGAAGATGAAGAAGACGACCCGGTTCCCCCAGCTCCTCGCGTCGTAATCAAAAGCACCAGCGTTAAAAAAAATCGAGGTGAAATTCAAAGATGTGAATGAGGAATTCTTGGCTAAAGACTTGAGCAACTTCGTCTCTCATAATACCAAAAATTTATTTGTACGATTTGTAATATCGCAAGATTTCATTCTTGCAAATCCAGCAACCTGGAAATCTCGCGCAGACTATCAAGAAGGTCGTAGAATTGTAAATAACTTGCGCGTTGTGAACGACACTGCCGAAAGGGGAGTAAAAATGATACAAGATTATAATAGAATACTGTGTCAAGGCGAAGAAGAGAAACAGTATTTAGTACATGTTATCGATTCTTACCGCAAGAAATACCCATCAGCGAACAAAAATATGTTAATTTGACTATATTATATTAAGAGTGCTTAGTAGTACTACTCAATTACAGCTTCTTTTATTTTTGTATGGGGAGTCCCTCAAGGAGTGGAGATAGAGGGTAAGTTTGTTCGGAAAACATATTGGGGATGAAAAGTTAATGGGGGTCGGTCATATATTTTGCCCCCCTAGGGGTGACCCCTGATGACCTATGGTGTTTTTCGAAAATACTAAGCAACCTCCATTTTTGTATGGTGACCCCCCTAAGGGGAGGAGATAGGGGGTGGGTGTCTTGGGGGAAAATGTTGGCGGTAAAAAGTTAATGGGGGTCGGCCATACATTCTTCCCCCCTACGGGTGACCCCTGATGACCTATGGCAATTTCCCCCCTAATTTTGGCAAAGTGGACCTTTTTCTCGGCTCGTGCGCAACCCCTAATGTTTTTTTTTTTAAATTTTTTTTTTCGGCATTGTCATTTTTTTTCAAAAAGGCACGGAATAGAGCCCTCATCTACTAAAATATCGACACAAGGTCCACCCTAGTCAACAGTTGGCAAAATTATAAAAAAAGGGGGGAAGATTCGGGAACTGGCCAAGGTCTCAAATTTAAAGTCAAAAAGGCAGAGAAAATGGGATCACCCAAATGTAGAAAAGGCTCTAGAAATTTGGTTTAATGATGTGCTTAGCAAAAATGCTGTCGTAACCAGTTTAATGCTTTTAAATAAAGCAAAAGAATTTTCCCTTCAATTGAATGAAAAGAATGAAGAATTTGAGCCAGACACAGGTAAACAAATTTAGCATTACATATGTATCTTTCAATTGACTTGCATTTATGTACATAAATTGTTACAGGCTGGGTTTATGGAGAGCAACGGTGACAATAACTTCAGGGAAAGCGATGAGGATGCAAATGAAGATTTCATTGCTGTAGCTGTGACTTATCCAGCTGAATATTTACATTGCGATGATGACCTGGCATGCTTTGGAGGCTTAAGTGATGAAGAAATTTTGCAATCTATTAATGCCGAAGACTCTGCAACACAAGATAAGGACTTAGATGTACACGACAATGAAATTTTCACACTTGAAGAAGATCCCCCTTACTGCAAAAGACTATTTTAAGCTCTGTAGATATTTTAAGAAACATTTGTTCAGAACAGGATATAGAGACCTTTTTTTGGTTGATAAGATAGAGGATAGAGCTCTTAAACACTCCTTAAACCTAAGCCAAACAAAAATTACTGCTTTTTTCAATAAAATTTAAAGGATTTTTTGAAGGCTTCCACTTTTTGTTTGCAAATTAAAAAATAAATGAATTTATGTATCTCAATAAAAAGTTAAGATTAATTATAAGCATAAATGTAAATGCCACGCCTTAATAATTGAAAATGTTTATGTTATATGTATAATACATCTAAAAACGTAAAAAATAAACATGAATTATAATTTTTTGATGTCCTATATATAGATGTTTTTTTTTATAAAAAAAATTAGGCCTATAGTCCCATTAGCGACATAGTCCACAATTGTTGTGCATCTAGACCATGTGACTATAAGCGAAAAGCATTGTATCGACAATCGTTCCTAAGTCGCTTTCTTCGTAAATTTTATCTAACAGCGTTCCTTGTGACATTTCTTTTACAGAATTTACTAATAGATTATCTATGTTGGTAAGATCTATGCAATGATCACCTCTGTAGTATACATTTAACTCATCTGACTTACATTTTATGTTCTGTATCTCTATTGCTGGTTCACTTACTGTATTTATTCTTAGGTTGCTGATTTTTCTGTAGATTTGATGGGAACGCAATTTCAGGATTATTTTAATTAGTTCGCAATTATCTGGCTGCTGTATATTGATCACGGTGTTTTTATCTTGGATAGATTTGTAAAATACGGCCTTTGTAGCTTACTTCTTTAACGATTCGTCTTCTATTGTTGACACTATCTATGTACCCACACTACTGAGAAATGAATTTATGGTTACAGCGTTCGTTCCAGTAAATGTTGGTAAAAGTGAGACGTTTTTGTACACGCGGTCTACGTGGTTTTTGCTTGATAGTTGTCTTTGCTGTAACTCCACATATGCATTTCGTAGTAGTTCTAATTGATTTTCTCTCCTAGCTAATGGTTCAAGGAGGCTAACAGGAGCACTATCTTGTTGAGCTTGATCCATTTTTAACGTAGAATACGTTATACGGTAAGGTAGGGGTGTTGATCTGGAGCACAAAATTTTGAGAAAATGTTTGTCAACTTTCACCCACTTTTACTTAAATATTAAAACATATTTTAGCAATTTTTATATGTTACTCAGTTTTGGTAATATGTTTTGTTTCGAATTACATTAAAAAAATTATGTGTCTATATATAAAAGTTTTATGTAGTTAAGGAAATAAATATTTAAGAGCATGATATTTTAGACTATTTTTGTACATGCCGCTGTTGTTGTGTGTTTGTAAATGCCGCTGTTGTTTTTGTTGGTGTTGTGAAATCAAATGATTTTGGCTTTGCTGTGCTTTGTTTATTTATCGAGCAGCATGTAAATGTGTGTGTGTGTACATTTCGTTTTGTTGGATCGGTCGGTTATTAGTTCGTTTGGAGGGGAACATAAAATGAAGGGAGGGGAGCGTGGACACTTGTGTGTGCTTGAAAGTTTACAGATCTTTGCTGTCGTTTGTTTACTTCTGCGAGCAGCGTGTAAATGTGTGTGTATGTACATTAATACAAAGGATTGGCGATGTATACGCTCACTATATCAATGGTGTTTTTCCTAAACACATTTCTGTGAATCCATTGGGAAGTAGTTGGAAAGCAGCTAATCTATTGTGCTGCCAAATCATAAAATGTATTGCTGTAGCTGTACTTCAAATGAAGATGTCGCTATAATGTAATACGTTAAACTAGATATAGTTTCATCCTTAAACATATGGCATACAGTCTTCGAGCACACAAACTAAAACATAAATTAATAAATCTTGTTCAAAACTATTCCAATCGTTTAGATCAGTGGTTTCCAAACTTATTTGGGTTATCGCCATCATTTTGGTAGTTTTGTTGTTGTCTTATTTTACTAAAAATTATACTGTACATCAGGCATCGGCAGCGCCTATGCCCATGGGCGCTCTCTCACACCTACATAAGCTCACACATAGAACCTAAAAATAAATAGAATCATTTAGTCGCTAACAAGCAGTCAATGAAGCAGGTTGTTACATCGCTTGTTTGCGAAATTTTTTTACACTCGACAAAATGTTTAATATAGAATGGGAGTATGACTACTTGTTTGCCGAAAATTTTTTTGGTAATGCACAATGTTTGATATGTGCAAAGTGCAAGATTTTTATTCGCATTAAAAAAAATCAACAAAAAAACTTAAAAAATTTCACATTTTTTTATGATTTTTTTGTCTACTAATATTTATCAAATTTTTTGCTGATTTGTGAAGATTAATTTGTTACTTTCAGTAAACTTAAATTTAGCTCAAATGTAACTAAAATATAGCAAAATTTTTTACTAACATTTTTCTATGAGTGCACTGATACGCATTGACAGAGAAAAGCTGCAACTCACTCATACAAGCACAAAATAAGTTTCTATATGTTTGCCGATGCCTGCTGTACATACATAAAATAACTTATCACACACAACTTATCCTATCTAAAATTAATTAACTTTAATACATGAAAACGCCTACTTATGTTACAAAAACTTAATAACTAGCTATCAGCTGTATGCGTATATATTAGATAGATTTAAATCATTTATCAAAAATTATATTTAATTCATATATTTTAATTGCAAAATGACTAACGTATTCTACGTCTGACCTATGCGCCCGTGTTATCTAACACAGGCTTGTTATTTTTGTTGAGTTAGTACTGTGCGGCTAAACGAATTTCGCATAAAAAAATGGATTAATTGTGATTACTTTTTTTGATTAGCGCTGCATTCGTCAATATAACACTTTTAGTCTTTTACAAATATTTCTTTTACAAATATTTCTTTCACTACACCTTTTGTTTCTGGTGGTTTTGACAATGGTTTTATTTGTAGAATCACTGCACCAATTGTTATCTGTTTTTTTTTTTATATTCTGGGGGGTTCCGTAGGATTCGCAGAATTATGGAGTTTGTGTATATATATAATTTATTTTTATTTTTGTATATTTTTAACACAAAAAAACACGTTTGTTCGACCACTGGATCCTATTCACTGAATTTGGATCCTACCGACTGCGGCAATGAAAAATTCAAATTAAATATTTGTTTTTTTTTTAAAATAAGTGCTTTTGTTTATTACGACAGTACTTGCCAAAGACAGCCACAAACAATAACAGCCTAAGTCGATTCTAAAATTTTTCAGGGAGAGCAGTTTAAAGCTTAATATGTTTACTGGAAATAAGGAGTCGGAGTTTTTGTGATAACTTTGTTACAGATAACAAGGAAACGAATTCTTTTACTTACTTCTTAACAAAAAAAGAGTTGCTTATTTGAGCACGGTGACTTCTCAATTTTTTTTTCAATTTTGTCCTGAGTCGAGTTTGGCTGTTATTGTTTGTGACCACAGATGTAGAGTTCAATAATCTAACCTACTTTTTTTATATTATGATTGAGAATTAATATATGTTGATTATGTCAGCATTAATAGTACCAGAACTGACAATGCATTGTATAATATAGAGTTCAATAATCTAACCTAATTTATAGTTTTAATAAAGTCATAGCATTTGTCAAAGGGGTTGTCAGCATTTACGTATGTAATTGTCTTCGTAATAAAAATAAAGTGCAACAGACAAGTTGTGAAAATTTTAGCTACTTCGCTTAAAAATACTTAAAAATTATCAATAAAAGCATAATGTAGGAACAAAAAACGATGCTTTTTCGTAAGTTATTCACAGATATTCAATTAATAATAATCTAATCAATATCCACACCCAAAGCTTCTGCTGCTGCTATTAAAGTGGGCACCGCTTTTCCATTGGATACCTTAGCAACGTCGAGAGACGTGGTGTGATCCATTGCTTGCACCCTCTTTTGGCACTTCATTTCCCCCCAACTTCTTCATTGACGTCTACAATAAAGTGCGTTGTAGAGTCCGAATTTTCGTGAAGTTTTTTCGGACTCTTTTTTACGTGAAGTTCGTACATATTAGGATCGTTTTTCTTGTCACAATATCCTTCAGTTTACCAAAAGAGAATATACATATAGTTTGGATCGTTCTTATTGACCCGTACGTTTCTTCGAAGATGTTGTATCATTGGACTATAAAACGCTGTCATACATAGACAAGATTTAACCTGTTTTTGGGTCACCGGCAATTTCAAGCTCTGTATTATCTCTATCTTGTGTGGATCCGTCATGAAACCGTCATGAATATTAAGACAGCTTTATGGCAGCTGGAATATCCTGCGACAATGCAACACCACAAGATTTACGTAATGTTTGGAATAACATACTATGCAAAGATGGCGAAAATAAGTTCATTCATGATGCAATCAGGACTTACACCTGATGTTATCCCAAAGTGGATAGAGTACGATGAAGATGTGGCACCATTTGATATTGTATCTGATGGCGACATAATACATATGACGAACCAAAGCCAACAATATAAGCCTGAGAGAAATTTCGAAGAATCAGGCGGTGGGAATACGCCAGAAACCCCCCCCCCCGTTTTAATACAGGAAATAATAGAGGCAAGTAGTGTTCTATTGGGGTTTTTCGAAAATAATATTTCTCCCGAGATTTCGGAGCTACACTTAATGCAAGTACATCCCATACAAACTAATCTTCTGAAACAACGAGCACATGCGAAAAGACAAACGAAATTACAAGATTACTTTAAATGAAAACATATACTATGTATGTATAAAGTTATCTGTACTCGCGCTCATATTTATAGATAGAAACTCATATGTTCTTGATGAAAATAAATAAAAATAATAGTAAAAAGACAAGGCGTAGATATTATTCTTAAAGAACTTAACAATCAACACAATAAACTACAGTTTACTGTAGAGAGAGAAACTAATAACAGCATACCTTTTTTAGAATTGAGAATTCACAAATCGGACCAAAAACTCCTTATTGACTGGTACACGAAACCCACTTGGTCAGGCAGGATAATTAACTATAACTCTCACCAACCATCAAAAATAAAAATAAACACAGCGTACGACCTTATCAGCAAAGCAATAGATATTACCGACAAACAGTTTATTAACAAAAATATAATTATTTTGAAAAGAATATTACAACAAAATGACTATCCTTTAAACTTAATTAAAACCCTAATTTACGGGGAAATTACACCGAAGAATGACAGGGGGAAAACAAATCGACAAATAATTCCACGGTAGACAACAAATACATTAGCATACCCTATATAAACAACCTAACGGACAACAACTCCCTACGCAAAATAATCCCAGCCAATAACATAACATTTGCTCATAAATCTAACTGCACATCAAAACACTTATTTACAAACAAGGTAGAGAAAACTGGAGGTAGAGAAACTGGACATGTGCAACGTAGTGTATGAAATACCATGCAAAGGCAATAGACACCAACAATGTAACAAAATCTATATAGGGCAAACAAAACGATCACTGAACATAAGGCTTACAGAACACGAAACAGACATCAAAAAGCACAAAAACACAACAGGCATCGCAAAACATATGATGGAACACACACACACACCTGACTTTGACAAAACCAAAATATTGGACATAGAAAACAAACTAAACAGACGACTGACACTTGAAAGTTTCCGAATAAGACAAAAAGCAAATACAACAATGAACAATAGAGAAGACGTGGACAAAATTAGCGTAAATTATAATGTCGTACTAAATTTATAAGTGGGTATTTTTAATAAATGTATGTTCTATTGTGAATAATTGTATTATGTGTTATAGATTAAACAAAATAAAATCTCCCTGAGGAAGCTGTGAGATACCCAGCGAAACGTCGGAGTATAAATAGATAAATTGAAAACGAATGAAAAGTTTTTTAATTTGGTGACCAGTATAGCCGAAACAACAACAAACATAACAACATAGACCCTGGTCGTAATCAACAAACAATAAAAATAACAAGGTTCATGTGTTTTTTGAAATCCTCTATTAAACCTGTTTTTCGATTATCCGTGGTAGGCTCGGCCCCGAGAAACCTGGGTTATTGAAGTTCAGCTGTACTCCCTTTGTAGAGAATTTAACAATTGTTGAAACGTAGAGGGACCATTTTTCAAATCAAAAGGAATTCTCACGAACACGTAGTGCCCGAAAACGCAATCTTACCTCTGGCTTTCTAATTCACCTGTGTTCGATAAAAACCCTTAGCAAGGTCTAATGTTGTAAAATAGACTAGGCGCCATTTCTCCCTGCCGGAATTGCCCATTTTCTTTGGGACAATCCAAAGTGGACCATTGTAAGAAGCATTACTAGATTTTACTATATAAGTATTTTGTTCCAGGAGTTCTTACAGTGGTCAGGGTGATTCAGGAAGTTCCGGACTAATTTCTCCAGCGCTTTCCTTGGCTCATTTTATGAAGAAAAGTCCACTAGGACCAAGTCCGAAAATGCAAGGCTGCGAAATGGCAGCGGGTTCAAATTTTTGGGATTGGTGGTCGGAGGGTAGTAGGGTAAAGTTGCTAACTTCTTAGCCAGTGGTCGGATTTTTTGTTTTTGGGCTTGTTGGTTTCAGAATCAATAAACAAGGTAGAAAAAAGTCAAATCGCCGAGATACAGAGCCCAGAGGTCTTACCGTTCCAAAGTTATGACAATTTTACTGAAATGCAAAAATGTTTGTTTTTGTTTTTGGAAGCGAAATAACACCACACATTTATTTGTTTTTGTAAATTAACACGTTTATGATTTTATTTTACTGAAATTTTCGGCAGAAGAATAGTCATAACTTTGGAACGGTAAGACCTCTGGGATTCGTTTAGGTCATTTTGGAGAGGTAAGAGAATTTTTTTTCCATTTTTTTCCGAAAGCTCTGTATCTCGGCGATTTGACTTTTTTCTACCTTGTTTATTGATTCTGAAACCAACAAGCCCAAAAACAAAAAATCTGACCACTGACTCAGAAGTTAGCAACTTTACCTTACTACCCTCCGACCGCCAATCCGAAATTTTTGAACACGCTTGCGTGTTCATTTCGGAGCCTTGCATTTTCGGACATGGTCCTAGTGGACTTTTCTTCATAAAATGAGCCAAGGAATACGCTGGAGAAATTTGTCCGGAACTTCCTGAATCACACTGTATATGTCCTTTATTTATTTAATCAAAATATATCAATATTAAATAAGATTACAATACAAAGTGTAAATAAAAGCTTCACGAAGAACTTAGGGCGTCAGCAAATTCTCTCCATCGATTTCTGTCACTGTCAAGTGATTTAATTTAATTTCTCGATAGTAGAGTTTGTTTGTACACTCAGAGAACTAATTGTTTGAAAAGAGGTTGTAGCAACCATAAATTCGGCTGTTACCACCGAATTGAGGTTGCCACAACCGAATTGAGGTTGTTACGACTGAATTTAGTCCCCACAACCGAAATTCGGTTGAAGCAACCCCGTTTCTTATTTGATTCGGTTGTGACAACTGAATCTTCAATTATATTCGTTCAGTCAACTAAATTATCTAAAATTTCGGTTGGAACAACCGAACTTGAAATAAATACGGATGCAAGAACCGAAATTGGTACCAAATTCAGTTGGAGTAACAGAATCTGGCATTAATTCGGTTGTAGTAACCGAATTTGGCATCAATTCGGTTGTAACTATCGAATTTGGTATCAATTCGGTCGCAGTAACCGAATCTAGCTTTAATTCGGTTGCAACAACCGAATTTGGCGTCAATTCCGTTGATGTAACTGAATTTCTCATGAACTCTGTGGGTACAACCGAATTCACATTAAATTCGGTTACCACGACCTAATGCCATGTATTTAACATATGACGTTTAAAATTCTATAATCAATTGTTATTTTAAAAAGAATTAAAAAATTTCAAAATTGTTTGCTGTTATTAAGAAAGGTAAGTAAAATATGTTTTGTATTAAAACGTCTTATTTTGCAGAATTTATTGAAGCAGATATCAACGGTTTTCAAGTTTTTCCTGGTCGGTCATGTGAGATGTGCTGCAATCGTCTGTATACAAAATTGTTTAGGACCTAAATCAACCGATACATCAGCCGAATGTCAGAATTAGTGCGGTGTCCCGTGGTGGCCGGGACTTGAACAAGGTCGGAAGAGGCATGTAAAACAAATTTATTATTATATAGATTACCCTATATGTACGAGTTATTTTCTCGCTTTTTTAATTTTTTATAAGAATCCAGGAAAATAAATCATCATTTAATAATAAAAAACGTTAATAATTAATTTGTGACACTATCTAAATTCGGTTGTAACAACCTATAATGAGGTTGTGACAACCTCTAATGAGGTTGTGTCAACCTCTAATGAGGTTGTATCAACCTCTAATGAGGTTGTATCAACCTCTAATGAGGTTGTATCAACCTCTAATGAGGTTGTATCAACCTCTAATGAGGTTGTGTCAACCTCTAATTCGACTGTGGCAACCTCTAATGAGGTTGTGTTAACCTCTAATGAGGTTGTGTCAACCTCTACTGAGGTTATGTCAACCTCTAATTCGGTTGTGTCAACCTCTAATTCGGTTGAGACAACCTCTTAATTCGGTTACGGCTAATTCGGCTGTCTCAACCGAATTTTTCTGTGAGTGTATTCTTTTTCCAGGCACCTCTTCCGTGTATTTGGTGGCCTTCCTGGTCTTCGATATCCCTGCGAGTTCCATTCAAGTGCCGCTCTAGTAATATCTGTTTGATACCTATATATTTTCGTGAACCACAACATTTTATTTATTTGAAATCGAGGGAACCTATCGCCGACACTCTTATCGGCCCCTACCCACCGAGAGGGCCACGACCCCATAACGTGAGCAGACCGTAGACCGGTCTATAACGGGAGCGCAAGGATTACAACCAACTACAGAAATTCTTTACCACTTGGTGTTACACAATCATAAATAAGTATAACAGTACATCACGAGATATTAATATAACAAAGACTTCATAATAAATAATAATTACGAATAAAACAAAAACCAAGTTATAAATAAGAGAAAGTAAGGAGAAAGTAAATTTACATTTGTAAAGAAATATATAGCACTAATGCCATCGTTTCAAATGACAAATTATCCTCGACTGTGCAGTTTACCAACTACCAGTGAAATCAATAAACTGATATAGCTCATTAAAGTCACAACACATTCTCCTAATTGGATCAAAGGTTGCAGAAAATTAAGAATTTTCCATTGAGGTTAAAACACCACCACCAATTTTACCAACACGATCTTTTCTATAAACCAAGTAGTTATTGCAGAACAACTCAGAATTAAAAATATTAGGTTTAAGCCATGTCTCAGAAAATGCAATGACATCAAACTCAAAATCAAAGCTATCAACAAATATTCTAAACAATTTAGTATTCCAACCGCGAACATTTTGATACGCCAAATTCAAACACCCAATTAGTTTTTTGGACGGCAGACATTATGTAAAGACGACATGCTATTTTGCTATCAATCTATCCCATTCCCTATAGAAGACGTCTTTGAACTCGTCCAATATAGTCTTTGTGCCAGTTTTCTACTGGTTATTGAGGTGGTTCAAGGCAATTGAGTTCTTTATGCAGTTCCGTTCGCCTTCACCGGATCTAGGGTTCGAATTTCTTCATATGTAACAGGTCGCATATTATCTTAAAAAATATTCGCTTGCCGAATATATTCCTAGAACGAGGACAAGAGTCTATTTTTGCTCTAAACGGAATCAAGAAGTTCTTGCCTATGATTCCATCACAGTTCTGGCTCGGAACACCGATGAGATTCCGTTCAATTGCCCCTACACAGAGCCGAAAATACGACGACTTTTTTAACCATGTGTTTTATGATACTTCTTAAGAAGTAGATTAAGCTTTTTTTTAAATGCTTTTTCTATTAATCAGTGCAATGTTAATTTTGTTCCAAATTTCACTTATTTTGTTTGCAATTATTGGCGAAAGGCGTTTATTCGAATGTTGTTGTTTTGTTTTTTCCTTCTCGCGATCCCTTAAGAAAAAATAATATTTTAAAACATCACGATAAGTTGGCAAATTCAATTCACAAAATTCACATGGTATGCCAATGAAATTTGCGTTTTTGCGTTTTTTTCTAATGTTATAATTAGACTTGTCCACTGGAGGCCGAAAAAGTATTGACTTGCATTTATCAGTACTAATTTTCATATTCTAGTCTGTGGCATATCTTTCGACAATATTGAATTTGTCGTGCAGATTTGCATTAATTTTTTCTATCTTGTCATCGGCATGATAAATTACGATGTCGTCAGCAAAACCTATTACATTTTCGAGTTGTTTCAATAAGGCCATCTTGTAGGCCATTAACAATTTTAAATTTATTAGAGCTGATTTTTTCTTGGTGGCATACCACGAATTGCTTTTCATTTATCATCTTATAAAGTAATATAACAAATTGAACCGGGAAACGATGTTGTGTTAGCTTGAAGATTAGACCTGAGATCCAGATGGTATCGAAAGTCTTCTCAAAGTCAATGAGGCAAGCTCGAATATACAAATTCCTATTCAGATTCCAATTTATATTAGAAGCCAATGAATTTATGGCATGAGTGGTGGAATGTTTATATTTAAACCCAAACTGGTTATCAGTTTTAAGATTAAATTTGTCACAAAACTTAATTAAGCTGTTGTTAACGCACATTTCGAAAATTTTGCTAATATTCGGAAGAAAACTAATGGGATGGTAGTTCTTAGGACTGCTATTATCCCTGTCCTTTTTCGGTAATGCAACAACTTTTGCCATTTTCCAGTCCTTGGGGGAAATATGAATTGTTGATCATATTGTTAAACAATGTACAATACTCAAATATTAATAATGTAGGAATATTCCTTAGAATAATGTTGGGTACATTATCTATTCCTGAGGATAATTTTCCCTTCAGTTTAGAGAATATATATAATATTCATCTCGAGTTATGAAATATTCCTCTGTCATAGATATGCGCAGTTCATTGGCCTTTATATTTTTGCTGAAATTGGTAATAGTCGTTTGACTGTTGTCATGTACAGTTTTAGTTTGCAAAAACCAGGTGAAGCAATCGTTGACCTCGTTATGTATGTGATTATCAATGTCCAGATTCTTAGGTGAGGTGATAATTTTTAAATATAACATTGTGTCTATGGTTTAATTTTGTTTCATTTAATAGGATAATATCTGCTATCTACCTACTCTAAAAAATTTACATATTCTTGAAAAAAGGACCAATTCGAAAAAAATTACCATTTCTTAAAAAAACCTTTTAAAAAAAAATATCTTGTTATATAAAATACATTATCTTACAAAAATTCCTTTTCCCAAATCGAGTACCACTTCTTTAAAAAGTACCTGTTCTTTTCCAAACTTTCAAGATACGTCAGTTTTGAATAGGGAAAATAACTATAAACGTCGTTTTATGTTAGAAATATTACAGATAATAAGGACTCCAATAGCGAAGAGAATAAACTTTAAAGCAGATACGGATAATGTAGCACAGAATTATAGACATTTAATAAGTAAAATGTATAATATTTCACCGAAAATGGTTTGATGTATCATTGAATTTGTCACTAGGTAACATTTTTAATATATCCGGATATAACTTGTTGAATTTACCATTATGTACATATTTCTATCAACCAAATTATTTTTCTGGCTGTACATTAGAGAAACTATTTCTACACAAAAATTTTTCTGGCTGTAACTTAGAACATTTTTCATATGACAAGAAAATTTCTTCAATTGTTTAATTTTTTGTTATTGTTGGTTTTTCAAATGACATGAAAAAATTTTGTTTATCAACTGTTTTTCATTTCTAATTAATAACATATCTTCCTGACGATGCTATCCAAAGGATAGCGAAATGTCGAAAAGAAAAATATAAATAATTAATTAATAAACACGACCAAACGCTCGGACAATTTAATTTTTCAATACAAAAACATTATCTTTTAAACATCCTCTCTTTAGAAAAGGGCCTGTACAATACATATTCCGGAAAATATAATACATATTCTTACAAAAAGGACCTAAAAATATAATTTTTTTTAAAAAATACATTGCAAAAAAAAAATTGTCTTAAAAAAAGTTTTTTATTTTACAAAAAGTGCTGGAACTAACTAGTACATAATATATAGCGAAAGAAACTTCGTTCTAACCGGGTGTCCCATGACACCTCATGTAATTTTTTTTTGCTCGTTGTATAAGATAACGGCTTTGTACCGCACAGTGGTCCAAAAGTTTTCTCGTGTTGGAAATTTATATTTTCTGTTCCGTGTATAAAACAACATCGTTGTTCAGCACAGTACGTAAAATCTTAACATTATTAACTTACTGGTGGTGTTTCTTGGTTTTTCGCTACGTCGTATATTTCATAGCACTTTTATCGTGTTTACTAAGTTAGAAAAAGTTTTTATACTTTGCCCGTGTTTATTTGGCCGGCGCTTTCGCGTGTAAATTTTACATTTATTTTCGTTTAAGTATATAACTTACTTACATTTCTCAGTGTGATGAAATTAACACACTTGAACAATGCCTTAAGCGAACTGACCCGGCAATGTACAACGAAATGGCATTAGAGGCAGAAAAGCAGGAAATTGAGAAACTATGGTCAGAATGGAGACTTTTGTACAAGAAATGTCTCAATGACAGAGGGTTTAAATCAGAGGAAGTGGAGGCTATTAGGGAGGAGAAATCGGTGGTGCATGACAGCTATATTAGATGAATGGCTATTGTCGGAGAGCTGAAGATTAAAATTGTTTCTAGCACTGGTGCTAATCCAACTCTTGCCCATCACCACTAACTCGTCCATAGCTGTTCCTCAATGTGATACAGAAATTTTTCAGGGCGATTATGCCAATTGGCCGACCTTCAGACACATATTTACGGCTATTTACATTTAACTCGTTAAACAAAACTTCAGGCGAAGCAAGGGAGATAAATCATAATATCCCGATAACAGCCGAAGGTTTTGATATTGCGTGGGGTAATTTAAGAAACCAGTATGACAATAAACGCATACTGGTCAACAACCAATTGCGGATTTTATTTAACTTGCCCCAATCTACACAAGAATCAGCGAGTTGCATTAGAAAATCATAACGCGATATTACAAACTGTATCTCAACACTTCATCTTCATAGGATTGGTATTGCCTCGTGGAGCCCCATATTTGTATTTCACTGTTGTTCTAAGTTACCTAAACTTACATTGTCGCTCTGGGAACAATCCCTCGAGAGTAAAACTGAAATCCCAAAATGGAAGGATTTGAATAAATTTTTAACCTAAAGATATCAGTCAGCCCGAAAATAATCCTGATAAATCGCCTCAGTTTAAAGTGCATCATACCAAAGTTGAAAAGGGAAAGTGTAGCCTCTGTGGAGCTACACACGCTCTCCGATCTTGCCCGAAATTCTTAAATATGGAATTTAAAAGCCGGTTAGCCTCAGTGAAGAAGAATAACTGTTGCATGAATTGTTTAGGTCAGGGTCATAAGGCATCAGACTGCCAAAGCCAATATACATGCTCAATATGTGGCTTAAAAGTCGAATCCTCATTCACACATTACTTCGGAAGAAACAGGAAATATACCCCAAGCATCACAGAATCATGCAATACTGAAAACTATTTACTTTCGACTTCTGAGAGTGTTAGGGTTCATCATACTTCTGTTTCGAATAAAACAATGTTGGCAACGGCAATGATTAATATAATAAAAGATGGTATTAGCTACAAAATTAGAGCTCTTATTGACCTGTGCTTTGATGACACTTTTATCTCGAAGCGAATTTTTGAAGGCAATTAAAATTGCGTGCAAAGTCTGTATCGGCGGACATATCAGGTCTTGGTGGCGAGGCCATAACAAAATGCACTAAGTTGGCATTTTTAACTATTGGATTTGTACTAGATCCCAGATTTACTGTTGACACAGATGCCTTAGTAGTATCTGATGTCACGGGAATGTTCCCACACATACATTTGACAAGGTGGTCGTGGACCAACTTCCCAAAATACAATTTGCTGACCCAAATTTCTACAAAAGCGGTCCCATCGATATCCTCATTGGAGGAAACTTATACCCAACCATTCCACTCCACGGAGTTAAACACGGAATCTTTGGTTCGTTGGTAGCACAAATTACCGTCTTTGGGTGGGTAATGACTCGTCGCGAAGAACGGTACAGGTATCTCTTTGCACTAGAGTCAATATAGATGCGCTATTATCAATGCCAGAATATAAACAAATGTACGATGAGGTCATACAAGAATATCAATCCATGAAACATGGAGCCAAAGGGGAGCTCGCTCGATTGCTTTTATTTGCCTCATCATGGTGTATTTCGACCTGAGAGTGCAACAACTAAACTTAGAGTTATTTTTAATGCCTCGTGTTCATCTGCAAGTGACAAAAGTCTAAACGACGCTCTTTACACGGGCCCAGTTCTACAGAAAGACATTATTTACAAATATGTGTTTAATGCGGATATAAAACAAATGTACAGGCAAATTAATTTCAACCCGAAATTATGTCCCGTATCAGAGCATTGTTTATCGCTCGTCAACAGATGAGGAAATTCGAGATTTCCAGCTCAAAACAGTGACGTTTGGCGTCAACTTATAGGGACACTTTTGCAGTTGGCGGAAGACTAAAAGCATCGTTTTCCACTGGGTGCAGCAATTCTCTAGGAGAATATCTCGGAGGCAATAGAAAAGCGAAAACAATTTATCGCTATATTGGAATCAGTAGGATTTCAGCTTCGAAAGTGGAAAGTGGAAGTAAGGAAACGGTACTCTCTGTTATAGCTCGTCTTTATGATCTGCAGCTATCATAATAAATGCAAAAGTTATCATGCAAAATCTTTACTTTACTTTTGTCCAGGTTAATCAATACTTTTATTCCTTAGCTCAGATATAGTCTGACTCGGCAATTGTTTTAGCCTGGCTTAAAAATCCTTCACATACATGGACAACCTTTGTGGCAAACAGCGTTTCTATAGTACAAGAGCGGGAAGGTGACTGTTGGCAACATGTTCCCACCTACGATAACCCGGCTGATCTTGCACCCCGGGGACTGACTCCTTTAGAGTTAAAGGAGAATAAGCTATGGTGTGAATGGTCCACCGTGGTTACTTCTGCAAAAAACCCCAATGGCCGTCAGAAAATAATATCCCGGAAACCAGTTTAGAAGCTAAACCGGTGAATACACATATTGCTAAATCATCCGATTATGAAGACATTTTGGATCGTTTTTCCTGTCCCACGAGAGCTATACATGTGGTTGCGTACATATTCCGATATTTTTAACGTATTCACCCTGCTTCGAAGAATAACTCGAAATTTGAATATATAAGACTCCTCACGGCAGAGTTAACTCGGGCTAGAAATCGACTTATTATTATCTCCCAAAAAATCCATTTTCCTGATGAGCCTGATTCAAAAGAAAAGTTTAGCACCTAAAAGTTCGCTACTCTCGTTAACGCCAATTTTAGATGGTAATCAGATAATTAGAGCCAATGGCAGATTGGGTTCCACAACCGCGCTATCGTACAACGAACGTCACCCGATCATATTGTCAAATCACAGTAGATTTGCTCGTTTTTATGTCGGGTTCATTCACAACTTAACGGTAGATGTCGGGCCTTAACTTACTCTAGCGACTGTGCGGCTTGAATGTTGGATACCGCGAGCGAAAGGGCTAATAAAGGCTCACATCCACCACTGTAAAGAATAATAACCGTCAAGGGCAAATAATGGCTTCACTACCAGATGAACGTACATCAAAACAGGAGTTGATTATGCAGGCCCGTTTTACTTGAAGACTTTCAATGGCCGTGGCTGTCGCATAACAAACGGCTACATATGTCTTTTCGTCTGTTTCGCAACGAAGGTCATACACTTAGAGGCCGTCACGGATTTAAGTACTTCAGCTTTTCTCACTGCATTAACCCGTTTCATCGCTAGACGTGGATGTCCCCATCGAATATATTCCGACAACGACCGAAACTTCGTTGGAGCAGCGAAGGAATTGAAAGTTAACTTTATGAAAACAATTTCGGCATTAAAATCAGACGCAGTGTCGTTGTATGGTCAACTGATTCTCGAGTGGCACTTTATTCCCGCCTCAGCACCTCATATGGGATGACTTTGGGAGGCGGGTTTAAAATGCTGTAAGACCCGCCTTATAAAGATTTCGGTGCAGATTCGCCACACTTATGAGGAGTTTGCGACATTCCTTGGCGCTATAGAAGCTTGCCTAAATTCAGTGCCTTGACACCTATGTCTAACGCCGGCTAATTTTTTAATTGTTACGTCCTTATTAGCGCCCACCTTTCAGAACTTCTATGTTAAATCGATGGACGAAGATAAAAGTTCTTCAACAGGTGTTCTGTAGGCGATGGAAATCCGACTATCTTAAGGAGCTTCATAAGTAGCGCGACCAACTGGCCCGGAAAGTCTAGGACATGGCCCGGTTTTGGAACCAATGTCCCGGTGACAGCCCCCGGATTTTCATTTTGAATTCAATTAAATAAAAAATATGTGGACTTGAACAACAAAACAGTCTATTTCATTGAAATTTGGCATAATCGCATCATATTTTAATAGAAATTAATTCTTTTGAATGATTCCTTTTAAAATCATGTGTCTATGCATATCGTCGCGATTCCGTTTCAGTGTGATCTGCGTTTATTTACACTTTTTCCAAGAGAATTTGTCTTCTACCGCATTTTTTCGCACTGACACAAGTGAAACTAAATCAGTTTGAAATATTGGGTTGAGCTGTATACAACCTCGAATTTATTAAAATAAAACTACGTTCAACGTATTGTATTATCCGAAACGTTTCGTATTTCACCATATTATTCAATCGATATGTCAGCAGTTGAGAAAGGTTCAGATAAAAAAAGAAGACGCTATTGCGTCTTCAATTCGCAATTGCAGGAGGAATTCAAGTTTTTGAAGAAAACCAAATCGGACAGTGATTTGCATTGCATCACTTGCGGCTCAGATTTTTCAATTGCACACAGTGGAAGAACTGATATTGAAGCTCATATCAAAAGTGGTAAACACAAAAAGGGTGTTATCGCTGCGTCGTCGAGCAAACAGTTGACCGACTTTTTCAAGGCCAAAGTCAAACCAAGCCAAGATGATTTGGAAACAGCAGCTCGTGAGGGAGTGTGGGCCTACCATTTAATTGATGAAAACGAAAATTTTCGTTCGGAAGATTGTTCATCGAAAATATTTCGAAATTGCTTTGGGTTAAGCAAGTACCAGTGTGCGCGAACAAAATGCGAGGCAATCATCACAAATGTTTTCTCACCATTCACTGAAAAACAATTGGTCGAAGAAATGAATAATGCCAATTATGTTAGTATAATTACTGACGCATCGAACCACGGCCACATTAAAATGTTTCCTGTTTTTACACTTTTTCTTGCCGCTCAGCTGAAGAAGGAGAAACATCTGATATCATTGTTCAACTACTGAAAAATACGCTTGAAAAGTTCAACATCGCAATAAAAATGGTTTCTTTCTGTGCGAACAATACGAATACTAATTTTGATGGCAAAAATCGAGGTGGCAAAAACAACGTTTATTAAATCAAATCACAATTGAGCATGAATTTGCTTGGAATCGGATGTGCAGCGCATATTTGTCATAATAGTTTGGCATGTGGCTGCAATGAAATGCCGTTCTATGTGGAATCGATTCTAGTGAAAATTTACTCTCATTTTTATCGTTTCACTGTTCGCGTTGCAAATTTGAAAGAATTTTGTCAATCCGCTGATGTCGAATATCAAAAAATCCTTGGATATGGAAAAACACGATTTTTGGAGATGTTCACGTGTGTTGATTCAATCTTGGGAGGGTATGATGGATTAAAAGCTTATTTTCTGGAAACGCCAAACAGCCCAAGAGTGCTGAAGGATTTTTTCAAAGACCAACGCTCTAAACAGTGGCTGATATTTCTTCGCGATCAGGTAAACTAACAATTAAAGTTTTCTAAAATTCTAAGCTATGTTATTTTGTTTTTTTTTGAAATTTGTCTAATTAAATTTGAATTACTGTTTGCTTATAGGGTTCAATTTTCAATCAATCTGTTCTTAAAATCGAAGGTGATGAAGTGTCTGCAATTGAAATGAGACAAGTTTTAGATGATATGATGCAATCGTTGAAAACAAGAGTGGATGCAAAATACTTATCGCGTTCTACAAGAAGTCGATGATAACAACAACGCAAATGACGATTTAATAGATCAAAAAGATGTGATGCAAATTTCTATTCCATTTTATCAAACGTGTATTGATTATCTTGAGCAGTGGAAAGTACAATTTGAAGATGTGCTCATTTTCGATTGGACCGGACTCGTTGCTGCACCGAATTGGAAAGATGAAGAAACAACGATCAAATTTATGGTTGAAAAGAATTGGTTAAAACCTGAAGACAACAATGTAGAATTGTTTGACGAGTTTGGTTACATATTGAAATGTATTACCCCAGAGAAAATTAGCGAATGGAATAAAAAAACCACATCAACGTTGGGTGGAATGTTTCAAACATTTTCAAGGTAGCAATGTACCGTACACTCGCTTCGCGCGAATTATTGAATTTATATTTTGTTTGCCAGCAACATCTGCAAGTGTAGAGCGTATATTTTCGTTGATCGCAAAATTATGGACAAAAGAAAATCCATGTCACTCAGGCTTTTAACCACTTTAAGAGCTATATATAATATTTCTGAAAGTGTCATAATTTTCAAAACGACGAGTTTAACCTCGCCAACATCCTAAAGTTTTATAATTATGCTGTTAATGTGGCCTACTGAGCTAAGGTCTACCCTAATTTACCCTAATTTTGCTTGTAACTTTCGAAAGTTGTTCAACTCTTTTGGCTATAACTTTTTCAGCATAAAAGGAAATCGTTCTAATACTTTCGTGGATGATGGCAATGATGTTGCAAAATCTTCTATATGTTGAAAAAAGCATGTGCCATCTGTGAGGAATAAATGGTAGTTCTTCAAAATCTGTCACTCTGTTTTTGCATATAACGAAAATACTCTTAATTTTTTGCGCTTTCAGCCTCAACGTAATTATACTGGATTATAAACGACAAACATACTAACAAAAGGCGACCAAACAATTGAGTGTGCCTTCGGCAACAACGAAATTATGGCAGTACAAACATCATCAGGTCCATGCGTGCAGATCATGAAATTTCATATTATTTGAAGAGCACATCCGCAGTTTGAGAAATAACTAGTGTACTACTAATATTGTGTGTAAGTGCTAAATAGATCGAATTATTATTTTGGTGCCGAGAGCCATTTTATGTGCCAATCAATTTAAAAATTAATTTTTAGCGTTCTGTTGAGTAAAAAGTACCGTAAAGCTAAAAACGTCATCCGATCTATTTAGCACTTTCACATAATAATTGCATTGATCATACGGAGAATTTAAGATATGTTGGATGCCATAAGTCTCAAAACTGCGGGTGTGCCTTCCATTTTAAATTTTCCTTTCAGCGAATTTTGGAGAAAAAACTGTTGTAGATAACTCAATGTTTTACCGGTCGGTCCATTTAGCACTTTCACGTAATAATTGTCATGGTAATATCTACCATTTAAGATATATTTGACCCAATAATTCTTTAAACCGCTGATGTTTTGACGGAACACAACTCTCGCTCAGATCGGACGTGTTTTATTTAGCTCCGCAAATTTCATAGTTTTTTTAAACACAAGTCGCCTTAATAGACGCCTAAATATCTGAACACAACTTCTGTAAACTGTCTTTTCGTACCCCAAAGTGGCGAATACGTGGAAATCTTCAAGATAAACAAAACAAATCAAAATTTGGATCGTAAACCCTTAAACACAAGTGTCTACAAAATGGGAAGGTGAAACGGACAGGACCAGAACATCGTTCCTGAAGGGAGAGCATTCGCATTGTGCACACGGATGATATACATATCTATTATAAGGTAAGCGCATCTCTGAGCGCCGAACAAACCACAAGAGTGAGACAAATAGCATATAATTATGACTACGAATAATTCTATTGCATTCAAAGTGACATAAACGAAATGAGAAAGTATTAAAGGGAAAACAAATATGTCCAATGACAACGCTGGACGGGCCAACATCGCTATGTTTACCTCGAGGAGAAAGAGAGATAGAGAAGAGAAACATCAGCTTCTACAAAACTCTTTGGTAGCGAATGTGTCTAAAACACCGCGGCTCTCTGATTCTCCCTTTCGTATGTTACAGATTGTTGACAATCGATTAGAGAAACAAACAGGGAAAATACAAGTACAAATAACAGAGTTATTGTTGGAGAGTGAATCCCGTCTCTTAAACGAAATAGACAAACGAATAAATGATATGATAGCGGACATGAACAAATTAAATGAGCGGGTAACAAAACTAGAAGCCATAACAACTGAAATAGTTGACAACAAACTGTCGGAAATGAGAAAAGACATCATGAGTGTGGCTGAAATAGTGAACAAAGTAGAAACAGACAATAACAGATCAAACGGGGTTGCCATGTCTGACGAAGTAACAAACCTTATAGCTGAAGTTAGGGAACTGAAAATACAGTCTCTAAGGCAGGAAAATTCGTTGATTGCTTGCGATTTACGCCTAAATGGTATTCCGTATGATCAGGGTGAAAATTTAGTCGATATGTTTGATAAAATATGTGGGAATATAAACATATCAACTCCTAAATTGAAATCCATATATCGCCTACATAATAGGAATAACACTAAAAACCAATATTCTTCGGATGGCGTTATTATAGCAAAGCTGATGTCACCGTATGACAAAAACTTTGTTTTGGAAAATCTTGCAGTCTTTAGGGAAAATCGTAACAGTACTTTGACGTTGGATATATTGGGATTTACTTCTAAAACCACTTTTTACATCACCGAAAATCTGTCAAACTACTCAATTCTCCAGAAGGCTATTCGACTAAAGAAGAACAAATTTCTCTACTCAGCCTATACATACAAAGGACTCGTTTTCGTCAAACGTGCTGCCAACGACGAACCAATTTGCATCGAGCACATCGATATCCTCGATCGATTTCGCCCAGAAGACAATGAACACCCACAACAGCACTCGTATGCAGCCGGTTCTGTTTTTTAAAAACTTCATACATCTATACTGTATTACAAAACCGTCCAAATTACTTTCATCAATCTTTTTATATTCTTCAATTTCAAGTATCTCTTTTTTCATAATCTTTTACTATAATTTTAAATCTTACAAACTAAACTACCATCATTTAGTTAGCGTTGCTGTTAGGTTCGTTCACAGTAAATTTTTGATTTTTTATGAGTAGTAATTTAACTACAGATATGTTTTCCAAGGACGGACCATTCACAATGTTGAAAATATTATCAAAACAAAAAGATGGACTGAAGATTTGTCACATCAATGCACAAAGTCTAAATAATAAATTGGATGAATTTAGATTTACATTCGAGGACTCTGGCGTTGATGTGATTTGTGTTTCTGAGACTTGGTTTCGTGATGATACACCTGATTCCTTGGTAAGTCTTAATGGATATTACCTTTATAGAAAACGTGTTGGCGGAGGTGTTGCTATCTACGTGAACAACCGGTATCATTCGAAAATGTGCATTAAATCGGCATTAAATGATTCGATTCAACATATTTTAATTGAAGTCTGTTCTTTGAATAAAAAACTACTGATCGGTTGTGTTTATAGACCGAATAGGAATATTGAAATCGATGAATTTTTAAATATTTTAGAAGCATTTACTTTCACATACGATGACGTTATAATTGCGGGTTATTTTAACTCAAACGTTCTATCTGAGTCTCTCCTAACGGATAGCATGTTATCATTCGGTCTTTTGCCGACAAATTCTTCATTTCCTACACATTACACACAAAGTAGCAGTACACTCTTAGACCTATTTTTTGTTTCCAACTCGTCTAACGTTTTGTTGTATGAACAATTGGCAGCCTCGTGTTTCTCTAAGCATGATTTAATTTTTCTTGTTTACAACTTTAGCATTCCGGAGCCTGACAATACGTATTCATACAGAGACTACAATAATTTGAATGACAGATTATTGGAAGAAACATTTTATGAAATTGATTGGGATCAAATTTATAGCATTCCTTTAGTCGACGATCAGTTATCATATCTGCATGACAATATAACAACCCTCTACAACACTATAGTACCCATAATGACAAAACAATTCAAATCGAATTCCAAACCTTGGTTTTCTAACAAAATAAAATACGCGATTATTAGAAGGGATATAACTTATTATCGGTGGAAGTGATTCAAAACCATTGGACTTCGTGATGAATTTCGTGCTGCTAGGAGAGACGTAAACAGGAAGATTAAACTCGCAAAATCAGTTTACTATTCAAAAAAATTCAGTTCCGCTATAGACGCAGGACAAAAGTGGAGAACAATACGTGAAATTGGGATAGGTAAAAATAAACAAAACAAAAATTGTCAGGCCGATGCGAACACACTTAATAATAAATTCACTAATATTCCCTTAATTTCAACATCAAACAATTTGTATAACTTTCAGAATGAAACCGACAACAATGCTTCTCAGTTTGAATTTGCCTGCGTCAATCAGGCAGAAGTTTTTACTTGTTTATCACTTGTTAATTCAAGCGCCACAGGACCTGACAACATGGATCCCAGGTTTTTAAGATTACTGTTTCCGTTCATTCTTCCCCACATAACACATTTCTTAATATAATTACTACTAGCCATTTTCCGACACCGTGGAAACACGCCAAAGTGCTCCCTTTGCTTAAATCGGGCAATGAATACCGACCAATCGCCATTCTTTGCTTCCTCTCTAAAATTTTTGAGAAGATACTCCATACGCAAATACACACATATGTTTCATCACACGCATTATTATATGGAAAACAGTCAGGGTTCCGTCCTAACCACAGTTCATCAGTGCATTAGTTGAGGTGTCAGAAAATATAAGGTGCGATTTGGAAAATCGTAATGTTTCATTTTTGGTTCTGTTGGATCACTCCAAAGCCTTTGACACCGTCGAACATTCTACTTTATGCATGAAACTCAAAAGTCAATTTGGGTTTTCCTCCACATCAGTCAATCTAATCCAATCGTATCTCACCGAACGCTCTCAATCTGTTCATACCACAAATTCTACATCTACTGTTCTACCTGTTACAAGAGAAGTGCCTCAGGGATCCATTCTGGGACCCCTGTTATTTTCCATGTACATAAATGACCTGCCCCAACACTTAGTACACTGCAGAGTACACATGTATGCTGATGATGTACAGCTAAACTTAAGCTCACCATTACATTCTGTAGATGAATGCATTGTAAGATTGAACAGTGACTTGGCTAGAGTTTATAACTGGGCAACTGCAAACGGTCTATGCCTTAATCCCCTGAAGACAAAATGTCTTGTTATTCGTAATAGAACATCATCAATTGACGCTAATTGGAATATTATGATTAATGGCGAAAAAATTGAAATTGTGTCTCATTCTAAAAATGTAGGAGTAACTTTCAATAGAACACTTACATGGTCGAACCACATTAACATAGCAATCGGACAAACGTATTCAATGCTCAGAGCCTTATGGTCTACCCAATCCTTCACCCCATTCCATATAAGAGTACTGCTGGCAAAAACTTATTTATTACCTGGACTAATTTATGGCTCGGAACTTTTTTCTTATTCAGACTCAAAAAGTATGAGGAAATTAAATGTTGTATTTAATAATGTTATCAGGTATATATACGGGTTGAAGAGATTTGACTCTGTATCACGTTTCAAAAAAGTTCTTTATGGAGTACCGTTTGAGACATATCTAAATATAAAATCACTTTTGTTCCTTCAGAAAATTATATACACTAGAAACCCAACTTATTTATTTGTCAATCTTCGTTTTACTAGGTCTAATAGAGGAAATATCCTGATAACTATGGCTCAGGGGTCTTACGTTTACAAATGGCAATTCTTCGTCCACTCCATTTGTCTTTGGAATTCACTACCACATAACCTTCAATTAATCAGCAACGCTAACCTATTTAAAAAACAAATTTTCAATCATTTCAAAAATATTTGAAAAATAATATAAGATAAAATTTCTTTAAACTTTCTATTTCTTTTTGTATTTTTTTTTCTTTAACTTTAATTATAGTCCCAATATGTAGTTGTAGCTGTAGTTGGCAACTCTACTCTCGTTTAGTTCGTTTTTTAGTTGTGCTCCGTGAATTTACTTTATTTTCGTATTTTAAAAGTTTAAATAGTGCTTGTTGTGTTAATAGTGCGAAGATAAGTTAAATTACATTGCTTGATATAATTGTGTGTTCAGTGCAGTGCTTGTTTATACTGTTTTTGTATTATTGTGTGCAATTGGAAATTCTGTTGATCGTGTAAAACACAAACAACAACAATAATATTTGTTTGTCATTGTTGAGAACGTCTAACGTTGTAGTTGTTTGATTTTTGTTTTTCTTTCATTCTCTTTGTTTCGTTATTTGTGTGCAGAGTTGCCATCTGGTTTTGGGAATTAATATCAAAGGGATAATAAGTTCATACGTTTTTGGGAATTTTGTCGATTTTGGAATTCTGTTTTTAGTATTTGTTTCTTATTTATTTATTTATTTTTATTTATTTTTTACTCTGAATTAATTATAATGATGACTTGCATGAACAAAGACTGTAAGGTTAGATCGGATACCGATACTCTTATTTCGTGTTGGTTGTGTGATGGCTTGATACATGTCAAATGTGTTGGCCTTTATGCAAGAGTGGCGGACAATCTTAGTGATGACAAGGGTCTGCGTTGGTGTTGCGTGGATTGTAGAAAATTGGATGTGGAGTTCTACAAATTTTTCAGGAGCATGAAGTCCGAGTTTTCTGAGATGGAAAAGGAGCTTTCGGCTTTATCTGGTCGATTTTCCAAGTTTATTGGGATGTTTAATAAATATCCGGGATTGGAAAAGAGAGCGGGTTCACCGAAAGCTTCCTCGCCGAAAAGGAAGAAGACGGCTAAGAAGGCCCCTCCATTGTTGGTAATTCCTTCCTCGCCGAATTTAATGGACGTTAATTCTCCAGTTACAGTTTCAAGTCCAATGAAATCTTCTGCCCCTCCTACTTTTGCTGAAGTCATTTCTGTAGTTACTATAGCTTCCACGGACAGCGATAAGTCGTCTCCTCCGGGTGGTAATCCCGCCCCAGTGCCAGGACCGGGACCAAGAACGTTGACTGTCGTACCGGCAAGGAAGACAGTTTTTGTGTCTAGACTTTCCCCCGACACGACCGAAGAGGATATACGACTTTACATATCGTCTAAATTAGTCGGGAATGATTCTAACGATTCCATACAGTGCTTCAAGCTGAAGTCACAATTTTCGGAACGTAGGTCGTCTTTCAAAATTATTGCACCGGATGATCTATTTGTCAAACTGGTGGATTCGGAATTTTGGCCTCACAGAACATTCGTAAGGGAATTTGAGTATCGGGATAATGGTAGGCGTGATAATTTTGCTAGATTACCGTCTGGAGATAAGCCAGCTCCAAAAAACTAATTGGGAGTTTGAATTTGGCGTATCAGAATGTTCGCGGTTTGAATACTAAATTGTCCAGATTATTTGTTGATAGCTTTGGTTTTGAGTTTGATGTCATTGCATTTTCTGAGACATGGCTTAAACCTAATGTTTTTAATTCTGAGTTCTGCGATAAGTACGTAGTTTATAGAAAAGATCGTGTTGGTAAAATTGGAGGTGGTGTTTTAATCTCAATTGAGAATTCTTTATCTTCTGAGTTGGTTACAGTTGATGACATTGGCGATCTTGAGTTTCTTGTGGTGTCCATTAATTTAGGCGATTTGAAATTGTTTGTCACGTGTTCCTATATTCCGCCATCATCATGCTTTGAGGTATATCAAGTGCATATTGACGCTATTGCAAAAGTTATTGCGTTAGCCAGTAGAAAGGACCGTATTTTAGTATTGGGTGACTTTAACTTGCCGTCTGTGACATGGGTGTCTTTACCCGATACTAATTCTCTGACTCCATTGACACCATATGATTGGTCATCTGATTTTGTTACGCTTATTTCCGAACTTGGGTTGATTCAATTGAACGACATTCCCAATTCTATGAATCGAGTCCTTGATCTAGTTTTAGTGGATGATTCTAACAACTTTGATATTTCTCGAATTGATCCGTTAATTTCTCCTGAGGATAGTTACCATCCAACGCTGGGAATTAATTATACATATGATACCATGCAGGTTGGTTGCAATTACTCTTCGTCCTATGTTGGCCTATGCTTTTCGCGTGCGAACTTTATACTTTTGAATAATCTTATCTTTGATACCGACTGGCATAGTATATGTCAGTGTGATAATTCTTTTGAATTTGAAATCGCCCTGGATGATTTCTATAATATTATTAATGGCTATATTTCTAAGTCTGTACCCAAGAGGCCAATAAGGGGTAATACTGGTCCCCCATGGTCCTCAAGGGCTCTAAATAGTCTCAAGAATGTAAGGAATAGATGTTCGAACAAGTATAAAAAATCTGGACTGCTAGCAGACTATGCTAGGTATATTGTTGCTAGGAGTAGATACAACTCTAAATCTCGTGAGAGTTACAGATTATATTTGGATAGGTTGAAGGCTAATTTTAAACGGAACCCCAAATCATTCTTTAGATTTGTTAACTTGAAGCGTAATTCGTCTTCCACACCTTGTAGGATCAAAATGAACGGTATTGAATATTCAGATGAAGAGTCTATTGCTAATTGTTTCGCCGATTTTTTCGCATCTATTTATTCCACCCGAGCCTATGATGTTTCCAAATCATACCCGTACACTGTCCGCTCTACCATTCCGTTTGATGCACCTGTCGTAAATTCTTCGTGGTTGCTAGATAACTTAATCAGCTTGAAAGCCTCAAATAAAGCTGGTCGTGATGGTATCCCGGACTCTATGTTGAAATACTGCTCGAATTCTCTCAGCTTACCGTTGACTCTCTTATTTAACGCTTCGTTGAAGTTCGGCCATTTTCCTGCAAAGTGGAAGAGCTCTTATATAATCCCTCTCCACAAATCTGGTAGTTTAGTAAATGTTGCAAATTATAGGGGAATTGCAAAATTGAGTGCCATTCCTAAACTTTTTGAGAAGTTAGTCACAGAGGTAATTTCTCATCAGGTTTCCTCTATTTTAGATCCATGTCAACATGGCTTTCGGAAGGGTCGTTCCACCGTGACTAATTTGCTTCAGTTTTCCTCTTCTATTATTGACGGCTTTATTAATGGAGATCAAACTGATGTGATTTTTACCGATTTTAGTAAGGCTTTTGATAAAGTTAACCACAATTTGTTATTATATAAATTAGGGGCAATGGGTTTTAATTGTAACATGCTGAATTGGATTAGTTCTTATTTAATGAACAGAGAACAGATGGTATCATTTGGTCGATCATTCTCAAGATCTATTTTTGTGTCATCTGGGGTGCCTCAGGGCAGTCATCTTGGGCCGGTTCTATTTTTGTTATTCATTAACGACTTACCCGCCTCCATAATGCACTCTAAATTGTTAATGTACGCTGATGACGTGAAGATCTATTTTTCTTACAAGGATCCTTGTCAATATGCTTTACTTCAGAGGGATTTGTCTACTTTCCAGACGTGGTGCGAGACCAATTTGATGGAGCTTAATTTTACGAAATGTAAGCATATGCTGTTCTCTAGGTCATCATTATTTTCGGCAAAATACATTTTAGGTGGCAATGTTCTTGAATCGGTGGATTCATTTGTTGATCTTGGTGTTCTCTTGGACAGAAAATTGAATTTCAACTCCCACATAATTACGATGGTGAACAAGGCTTATGGCGTTCTGAACTTTATTAAACGTTGGGCAAAGGAATTTTCAGATCCCTACGTTACGAAAAATCTTTTTACTTCACTAGTCCGCCCTATTCTCGAATATGGATCAGTTGTTTGGGACCCCCAGTACAATTTGTATGTTAATATGATTGAATCGGTCCAGAAACAGTTTCTCATTTTTTGTCTGAGAAATCTTCAATGGAACCCGAACCATAATCTTCCTTCGTATAGCAGTAGACTAGCATTGATCAGATTGCCGACTCTTAGTAGTAGACGTACCATGATAAACTCTATTACAGTTTTGAAGATAATTGATGGATGTATATGTTCTGAATTTCTGTTATCTAAGATTTTCATAAATGTCCCATTGAGACCCACGAGGTACTATAAACTCGTAAACATCGAGTTTCAGCGTTCGAATTATGCGTCCTTTGATCCAGTTAGGAGAATGTGTCGTGACTTTAATGAGCTATATCAGTTTATTGATTTCACAGGTAGTTGGGAAACGACAAAGTCTAGCATAATTTGTCATTTGAACCGATTGCATTAGTGCTGTATATTCGTTAACGTACATATGTAAATTTAATTTACTTTATCCTTACTATCTGGTCTGATTTATGATTTGGTTTTCGTTTTGCTCGTAATTATTATATATTGAAGTATCTTATGTTAATATCTCGTGATGTGCTTTTATACTTATTTATGTTAGTGTAATACCAACTGGTGAAGAATTTCTGTAGTTGGTTGTAACGTGTGAACTTATAATCCTTGCTCTCCCGTTATAGACCGGTCTATAATGTGTACGCTGTCCTCACGTTATGGGGACGTGGCCCTCTCGGTCGGTAGGGGCGGGTAAGAGTGGCGGCGATGGGTTCGCTCGATTAAAAAAAAAAAAAAAAAAAAAAAAAAAAAATATTGTTTTGTTATATTTCTTTTGTTTCTTTACCATCATTGTCATAATACATATCTAAATTATATTTAATTTTAGTAATCATCATAAATAATTAATTTGCTCTAAAAATTTTTGGATTATATAATTCTAATTTCTTATACAACTAGCTTTGGGACTGATCAAACTGTTTAACTATATAAAGTCCTGTACTTTAATTATAAGATTCAATCTTGTTGTGCAGGAAGTCCAAAATAAAAAAAAATAAAATAAATAAATAAATAAATATGCCACTCAGTTTTGTTCTGCATTTTTTGATATTTTTTTTTTTTTATAGAACAAATTTATAGAACAAACTTTAACATTTTCTAATATTTTTTTTCGGAATATGTACAGAATTGTCATTCAAAAAGGCATAACCACATCACTTGTGCAAAGAAACATAAATTTGTAATTTTTTTATCCTAAATATGTACATTAGGGCGGGTCGATTTATTTTTCGACAATTTCCCTATGATTTCCGTATTCTATGGGTTATTCCATGAAAATTTGCCAAAGGAACCATACCTCTATCGTTAAAATCGAGTCCCCTACTTTTTGTTGGTAGATTTTTTCCCAAATTGACGTTCTTATGAAATATTACCTACACGTTCACATCCATAACTCAAAAACTATCGATCGGAAAGGTGAGCTCATTTTGATCAATTTACAAAAAAAAATCTCCAACATTGGTCCAACGGTTCAAAAGTTACGGGCATTTTTGTCCAAATTTTGGAGCATTTTTCCATTTTTTCCATCATTTTGTCCAAGAATATTACTTTCATGGCTATTTTTTTGGCTCAATTTTTTTGACTTACGAAGCTTACGAACCTTACGTTACGACTGGACTGATTTGCGCTTTACATTATTGGCATATTTTTTCACAGGGTGCACACCCTGTGTTATGTTTGTTTATTTCTTTTTGTTTTTAGTTTCTTAATAGACTTCTTTATTTTTGTTTGTTTATAATATTCCAGTGTATGCTAGTTTTGTTTGAGCGTCATTTCAGTGAAGTGTTACTTGAAATAACTAACAAATAATCAAACTATTTTGAAATTTAGAAAAGATTTAAAGGTAAGTGTAAAAACATTGCTAACTATTATAGTTAATAGTTATATTATTATTCTATGAAAAACATATTTAATTCTTTTAGTGACGGTTTAAAAAATGGATTCAGAGCCTGGTTCATCGCAAAATCCAACAGATACCCAACGCAGTAGTTTGCAACATTTGGTCTCTCATGATGTTTTTTCTTTTGGCGTGGCCTGTGAATTACCTGATATTAATCTGGCCGTCGGTGGTGCAATGGTTAGTGTGCGCGGCTCTTGTACATGAGATCCCGGGTTCGAACCCGGCTCTGACCACCTTCAAATTTTCTTTCGGCGGCGGTCACCTCGCATAGTGACGGCGACACTATCGAGTATCTAGCCATGAAAAAGCTTCTCAAAATACCGTTCGGAATCGGTGTAAAACTGTAGGTCCCAATCAGTGAGTGAAAACTGGAAAGCGCACAGCTCAGTGATTGTGAGAAGTTCTCCCCAGTCCCTGCATGGGATGTAATGGGAAACCATTTATTTTTTTTTTAATCTGTCAACTAAACGAGATATATTAAAGTACTATTTTTTCTTGGCCGAACGTTTAAAAGCCCAAAGCAAAATGTTTTCGTATAAAACATTTACTCCCCAAGTAGCAGACAGATTGTTAGAAATTTGGAATCAACTTAATATTGAACTTATACTCAAAGGTAGCATCATTAGAAAATTGAATAATTTGCTTGACGCATATAGTAATGCAGATAAACAACGAGTAAAACGCGCAACAGAATTCAAAAAATTCGTAGAATCAACAAACCAATTATTCAACATTGGAAAATGTAAATGCAACTTGAAAGAAAACGACTGCTCATGTGGATCTATCCCAGAAAACTTAAAAGATTTCATGCGCGATCAATATAATGACAGAATACAAACGATACCGGAACACGATAGTGTAAGTGAAAAGACGATACCAACGAATATACCAACAATCCCAGTGAGCAACGATCCTACATACGAACCACATTATGACGAAATGGAAGTTGATGTGAGAGGAGGTTCAGAATTAGTTATACCACCACAAACATACACTCCCAGATACAATACTAAAAACTATGCAATGATGTGTGACAGATTTGGTGTGCATGATAGAATGGGATCAGCATTGGCAACAGCTCTGATGGAAGACCTGGGCGTAAAAGATGCTGATGGCAATCTTGTCATCATCATGGATAAAAGTAAACTTCGTAGAGAAAGAGAAAAATGGAGACAAGACGCACTTCGTAAGCGGTATGATGGCTCGAATTTGATATCATTTTCATTCGACGGCAGGAAAAATGATGCTCTAACTGTAGAAAAAATTGATGAGAAGTTGCATCCAAGGATGGTTAAAGAACCTCATCTGGTTGTTTTGAGGGAACCAAAATCTCAATTGATAGGCTACACAAAACTAGAAAGTGAAACTGCGGCAAGCAAAGTCAACAAATTGATCGAATTCTTCCAAGAAAAACAATTGTCTCTCGATTCATTAATTGCCATATGCGCTGATGGTGAACCAACAAATACTGGCGTACACGGTGGACTATTCGAAAAACAGTAAAAGATACCACTGCACTGGTTTGTGTGTCTCCTGCACTTTAACGAGCATTTGTTTGACACTTTAGACAAATCACCCACCACTGGACCACGATCAACTACCGGAAAGTTGAGCTCAAAAATTGCTGATTGTGAAAATCTTCCGGTATGTAATTTTTATAGCTGATTCTTTACCATTTTTCATTCTATTTTTTAGCTTTTATGTTTTCTTTTCAGGTGGTAACCGATTTTGAGGAAATCGCTTTGGAAAATATGCCTCCTGGTGATTTAAATCCAGAAGAATTATCTACCGATTCGAGGTACTTGATGTTACTGGCCAATGCAATTTCTAATGGTGTGGTTCCTGCGGATTTGTCTCACATAAAACCAGGGCCAATTGCACATTCTCGTTGGCTGACGAAAGCCAATAGATTATTACGGTTGTATGTAAGAACTAATAATCCAACTGAAAATTTAAAAATTCTGGCTTACTATATAATGAAAGTATACACGCCAATGTATTTCAATGTTAAGTATTATAGCTCTGCCGCATACGGTAGTACATTACTTTTTAAATTTATTACTTGGACACGATTTTTACCACCGAATTTACTTGGAGTTGTAAATACAGTAATTCAAGATAATCCATATTTTGCACACTCAGAAAATATCTTGCTATCTATGTTGTTTGATGATAGAATGAAAAAACGAAACATTGCTATAAAGAAGATTTTACAATACCGAAGAGATATTGTCGACCCAACGGAACTTAGAGTTTATAAAAAATCTCTTATAAACTTTAATTGTACGGAATATACAAATATGATTGATTTAAATGACGATACCATTTTATTCGAACCACCGTTTACGCAAAGTTATTCGTATGAACATTTGGAGGGATATTTAAATTACGAAGTGCCACCGTTCGATGATCCACAAATTCCTTTACACATTCAATACTACGGAAAGACATGTCCAATTGCTGGCTGCCACTGCTAAACGAGTTGCAGGAGAGAATGTAGAAGGCGCTATGGCGACGACATTAGAGAGCCGTACGAAAACACCCAGACTTGAAAGCAAACAAGACTTTCAGAAAAAATAATGTTTTTTTTTCACATTTTGTCTTTTACTACACACAAATTGAATATTTTTTTTTGATAATAGGTTGATAGATACTTTATTATCTCTTAATTTGAATTTTTGTAGAAAAAAAAATAAAAAGGGGAAAAATCAAAAAGTTGGTTTTATGTGTTATTTTGTTTTAGCAATATCGCATGAATTAATCAACCGAATTCGATAAATTTGGGCTTAAACTCTTCGTTTTGAATTGAAAAATTTGGACAAAAATGCCCGTAACTTTTGAACTTTTTACCAACAAAAAGTAGGAGACTCGATTTTAACGATAGAGGTATGGTTCCTTCGGCAAATTTTCATGGAATAACCCATAGAATACGGAAATCATAGGGAAATTGGGGAATTGTTTCACTCCCTACAAATCGACCCGCCCTAATGTACATATATGCCTTGCTTCGTCTCTCTGCTTTACCTTTTAAAACAGCGACAACCTATATACATAACAATCAACAAAACTTACTCTCAACATTCCAGCAGAGAAACGCTAACGGAGTTGTTTGATTGTGGAGATATTTGTGTTTCTTGACTAACGCTTGACAAAAGGTACAGCAGAGAGACAAAACATTCATTCCATATCTCTTAAAATAAATATATGTATATATAAATACATATCTCTTAAATAAATCTTAAAATATATTTTTATCTTAAATCAGGGTCAAAGTCTGTAAAAATAACTTATAAATTGCAAATTAAGATAATTCTTATCTTTAGCCTAAATTTCCTCCAAAAACCAGATGTGGTGGACAAACTTGGAACACAAATTCGGTCTTAGAATGGAAAGGTTTTTCGAAAACGTGTGTTTGCATCCCCCAAAAGTGAAAAATTTTGAAAATTTTACAAAATTTTACATTCTAAAAATTCTGAGGTTTTTCGCTTATAACTTTTTCAGCACTTGAAAAAAATGATGAACGCGAGCACGTTATTTATTTTTAATGTATTTTTAACAAGTTGACGCTAAAATAAGACGTGTGCCACTAATTTAAAATTTTTCATTTTTCAAAATTGAAATAGTACTATTTCGTAGATTTTCCCATATGCTATTTCTCAAATATAATTTAAAGTACGAATGCGTTGAATTTTACAATTTTTTGAAAGAATCACCAACATTGCTGAAGCAAATTTCATCACAGGATAAATACGATTTTAAACAAAAAGCGACAGAAAATTAGATTCAAATTACTTAGAACAATATAATCGTCTAAATTTAAGTTGAATATTAAAGTTTCTCCCATAAAAAATGGCCCGGTTTTAAGTTTGAATGTTCCGGATTTTAGTACTTTTTTCGAAAAATGTCCCGGTTTCGCTCAAAATTGAGGTGGTCACACTATTCATAAGCGACAGATGTGGAAGAGGCCTCAAGATAATATGCAGCTAAACGATTTGGTCGTACTATGTCATGAATCTTTCGAGCCAAATGATTGGAGTCTAGAGCACGCAGTGATACACAGGGCACGATGGCCGAGTGAGACTTAAAAACACAATCAGGTATTATTACGCGTCCAGTACATAAGCTGGTTCTTTTGCCTACCTCAGGATAAAGATCACTTTCCTTACCAGTTTTTTGACTCGTATACCATTTTTATTATCTACCTCACCCGTCTACTTTTTCTTCTAAAGACACGTCTCCTTCATAAAAAAAAATGTTTGTATTAACTGTCTAGGGCAATCGCATCAGCTGAAACAATGCCGGAGTAAATACGGATGTTACATTTGTTGGGATGACCATCATACTCTGACCCATCCACATGACGAATTTAAGACACAATGGCTACAAATGACCGCATGGGTCAAGGCTCATCGTCCGCATGTTGACAATAAAACACTAACCCTTCAAGTACTGATGAACCCAAACGTGGAGAAAAGCTACTATGTAAATATTTTGGGCTTTCCATTTTCTGTCCCGTCTAATACGACACTAACACTGCAGCTTACATCAGTCCAATGACTTGCGCACACTGACCATCGAGCTGGCACAGAAATGCGTCCCATCGCCATTCTGTCCCCGACTACAATGTGATCCGAAGGAGATTCTTCAGAAGCATAAGCGGATTATGCCTTCCACATTCCGTAAGCCTGCTGTGTCATATTGAGTGCCGATGTATCTAAGTCCATCTATTTACTTAGGACTACCAAAACATGATGACAAATTACCATTTATCCAGAACACCATTTTTGGAGAAGCTTTATTTGGCGTTGTTCCAATAGATCGCCAAATTGGACGATGACTCGAACCTCTTCGATATCATTAAGTACACATAAAATGTTCCATTAATCATAAACTATTCTATTGCAATGAAAATGAATTTCTGTATTTAATAAGTATATAAGTATATTATATATAATATAAGTATATTATGTTTTACATACATAACTCTGGTCGCTCACACTCTTTAATGAATATTATTTTGTTTGCCCTCCTCAATTTGTAATTTATATTTTCTCACTACTCGTGCAGCGGGCCGGTATGTTCATGTTAGCAGAAACATCTTAAAACGGTCTTTATGTTTAAAGTACCATATCTGCCTACATGAACGTTTTACCATCTCTGATCCGCTCTCAGTAAACATATGTACATACCATAGAATAACACATACTATAGAAGAACTTATTCTCTCATCTGACGTTTCATTTCACACTCTCTCGGTAGGTCTGTGGAAATGTTTACATACACCAGGTGGAGGTACAAAATATGTTCACTTAACTATTTCCTGTCGTTTTGGTGTAGAACTGAAAAATTTAAATGTATTTTGCACTTTTTTGTTGACTTTTAACGTTGGTATTCATTTGTATTGTATTTAACACAACTAGTTTGCCACAAAAACACGAAATTCGGGTGTAGTTCCTTTGTGGATCGCTGTATACTATTGCCACCATCTGGTATTATTGAACCCATATTTTCCACCCTCCACTGTGTAATTTCCATCGTACCTATGACGTTTAATTTATTGAGCGAATAAAACCTTCTACGTATGTGTTATTCTATGGTACATACATACATATGCTGTATCTATTGTCGTAGTCTCTTTTCGTATGTCATTTGACTGATTGTTAGTGCTCTGGCCGCAATAGATAGGCTATGGCAGAACATTGAGCAAATCCACCTAAAGATCTGGTAATTAAGCGAAGATCCAGAGTCTGAGGGATATAACTGCGAGGACTATTTGTCTCTCAAAAATGGCATCGTAAGGTAAAAATATCAATCCCCAAATTCGATGGATATTGTCTGAAATGGCAACCGTTCGCGGCTATTTTTGAAAAATGATACATGAGCTGCAGAATCTGCCTTAAGTTCAAAAAATTTGGTACTCGAAAGCCAACGTAAGTGGAGACGCCGAAAGACTTTTAGAGTTAACAGAAACCGGCATTTAGAGTTAACAGAAACCAACTATGACACAGCGTGGAAAACATTAAAAGAACGATATGAGATTAAAAGGATTCAAATGTCAGCCATACTAGAAAGGCTCTTAAACTGGAGTAACCTGGCAACAGACGCAAAATCTATTCGAGAGTTCCACGATGTCCTTAGTAATAGTCTGTCTGCTCTTAAAAATATTGGCATCGACATAGAAAATTGAGATCCAATTTAGCTTCATATCCTCATTAAAAAATTGGATCGCCAAATGCATATCTCTCCGAGAGATCTGCAAACACTGCACCACCTTTCAAGCACTTTAAATCGTGAAAGGCAAGGAAAAGACAAGGCAGATATCAACAGTAGGTTCAACCAAGGCGGATGGGTGTTTTTTAAGCAAGAGTAGCCATCCTATATATTATTTCAAGCAGTTACTGTCACTGGATGTAGCAGAACGTCTGAAATGGGTACAAAAGAGACAGTTGTGTGTAAAGTCCGACCACAAGACAAACCAATGCCAATCGAGACCATGCACCAAATGTTCTTCAAAGCATTACACATTAGTCCACCTGGAACAGCAAGTAAGGCCAGGCAATGTACAACATAAGGGGTCTGAGAAGGAGTCAGCACAATCATCTCCTTCTACAGTAGCTTCAGCACAGGATTGCCGAGGAAGCGTCTTGCTTGCTACCACATGAATAAGGATCGTTGGAAACAACGGACGAGTTGAAGGATTCAGAGCACTTCTTGATTCAGGGCCACAAATAAATATAGTGACCGAAAGACCAATCAAACGTCTCTCTACAGCCTAAACAAACAGCGTTGTCCATCGAAGGCGTTGGAGGGAAATCGAGAGAAGCCACTCAGCGAATAAATGTGAAATTCGAATCAACAACAAGGGGGTATTCATCTAGACTATAAGCATATGTTCTTCCAAACATTATCCCACCACGACCACGCAAGTCCTTCGATATTTCGTCATGGTCAATACCTAATAAAATATCATTGGCAGATCCACAAGTCTGCCAAGATAGACGTCTTACTCGGAGCAGAATTTTACTTCCAACCCCTGTTGTCGGGAGAAAGTAAATTGGCTAAGGACCAGCCCCTATTCAGAAACACAAAATTGGGATGGGTCACCAGTGGAATGATGCGCGAAGACGGCGTGCGAAACTCCACATGTGCAGTTTTTTGTGAAGAAATGCTGTCTATCAGAGGCATGGTTGAAAATTTTTAGAAAATTTAAGATATTCCACCACCTTGTGAAAATCACTTCAGACAGACAACGCCCAGAAATGGCGAAGGACGATTTGTGGTTAGATTGCCACTATCGTGCGAGATGGAACCACTGGCCTAATCGAAATCAATAGCAGCTTCTCGTCTCCTTGAACTCGAACAACGTTTGCAAAATAACAACAGCTTGCGCGAACAATACAATGAGTTCATGAATAAATACGAAACCCTGGGACATATGACGAAAATATATACAGAACATATATATAAGCGGTATGCTCTTGACATTCCGGTTGCCCCGATTTGTATTCACAACAGACATCGAAAAAATGTATCGCCAAATACTCGTAAACGAGCAGGACAGAAACCTTCAGCTATTTTTGTGGCGAAAAGATCCAGGACAGCCCATACGTAATTATCAGCTCAACACTGTCACGTATGGCACTTCAACGGCTCCCTATCTGGCAACAAAATGTCTGCAGTAATTGACAGTTGTGGGTAAGGACAGATATCCGCTAGGCGTCTCGATACTCGCTCAAGATTTCTACGTCGACGACGGCCCGTTCAGGGCCAATATTTCCTCCATTTCAACCCGAACAAAGCGGACTATCATATCGGTGGTGGCAAGAATTTGTGATCCATTAGGTCTTAAATCTTTATTAAAATGGTCTGGGGATTCCACTATCATGGGATGATGACATTCCTGAAGGTCTTGAAAAAAAACGGCGCGAATTTCGAAAGGCTTTTGATTCAATTAACAAACATAAAAATACCACGATACATTTTCAATGGTGAAATTGTGACACAGACTCAATTCCACGTTTTCGTAGTTGCATCAGAGAAGGCGTACGGAGCAGCAGTATACATCCGTGCAAGGCTTCAGGATGGTAGAAAAATGGTTCGCATGCTGTGTGCCAAATCTAAGGTTGCACCTCTTCAAAAATTAATATTGCCCAGATTAGAACTTTGTGCGGCCCTACTGGGAGTAGAGCTAGGCAAGAAGGTGAAAATGGAGTTACGTTACGAGGATAACCCGATATTCTACTGGTCAGACTAAGAAATTGTGCTATACTGGATACCTTCATCATAATCATCATTACACACGTTTGTGGCTAACCGCGTGAGGAAAGTGCAAGATGCGACAATCAACAGTCAGTGGCGACATGTAACGTCACAAGAAAACCCTGCAGGTCACATTTCAAGAGGAGGAAATCCTGACAAGTTATCAAGATTGACGCAATGGTTCTATGGACCCCGATTTTTGGATGGCGATCAGTGCATCTTGCCTGGGCCATTCAATAGGATCAGTGTGTACGTTGCACAAGAGCCAAACCGCACATGTTCAATCAGATAATGGGCAACTTACCAGAGTGCAGGATAAACCCTGGCCGACCATTCATCACAACTGGAGTAGATTCCTGTGGCCCTTTCTGGGTGCATTATAAGCTCAGAGGAAGGCGACCTCATAAGGTGTACATTACAGTGTTCTGCTGCTTTACCACAAAGGCAGTAAGTAGTAACAGACTTTACTACAGACTTTACTTTCTTCGAGGCATTGAAAAGGTTTATTTCTCGCCGCGGACGCTGCCAAACTTTGTACTCCGACAATGCGACAAACTTTGTTGGAACTAAAAACCAACTTGATGAACTTATCACAACCATCTTCAGTTCCCACTCTCAAGAAAAACTAGGAATGGCCTGTGCTGAGGAAGGAATATAATTCAAAGTCATTCCCCCAGGGCTCCCCATTTCGGAGGACTGTGGAAGGCTGCCGTGAAATCAGCCAAACATCTACTTCTTCCTACCACTTCCACAGCTTCCCTGACCAATGAAGAATTGGAAACGGTTGTAATAGAAGTGGAAGCCATTCTTAATTCAAGATCTCTGACACCCATATCATCAGAACCGAATGATCTAACACGAGGCCACTTTTTATTAGGAGAACCCCCGACGTCTCAAATTGATACACAAGCAAAACAACCAACATCATCACTCGCTACAAGATGGAAACTGGTGTCTGAATTAAAACATGTTTTCTAGAATCGATGGTAAAGGAATACCTTTCAGAATTACAACAACGACACAGGTGGCGAACAGCCTCCTCTCATGTGCAAGCAGGTCAATTTGTAATCCTCCGATGGCCCCGGCCCGATGGCATCGTACGGGAGGTTGTTGTCAAAACATCATCATCACCTTAGTGGACGAGGAAACATGAAACTAACTCGTCCCCAACCAAACGACCAAAATCTGTACGCTACAGCTGGTTGTGCACAACTCTGCTCACTCTTCTTTTACTCCCAGCTGTTCTCAGTAATACAATAAACTCAGAGGTCTTCAGCAAAGATCCTGGTTTGTATTTCGATGGAATCGGCACAGCGAGAACAATCACAGCCGAATGGGAAATAATTTTGTTTTACAATTTCGTTCCATTTCGGTCGGAAACTAAGGCATTTTCAACTGCGTTGGAGACATTTTCCAACCTCTGCCAAATATCCCTAGAAGCGGGTATGTGCAACGACTTCGTAAACAACCTGAAACAGCTTTAGGCCGACCTGATACAAGATGAGGACTTTATTATGTCTGGTTGAACCAGTAGACGTGCTTTAAATATCATCAGCAACGTAGCAAGAGGCCTTTTTGGTGTTCTGGGCTCTGAATATGCAACATAAATGGAACACACTACATACCAGGCAGAAACTGGCAGAGAGCATCTTTCGTCATTACTACGAAATCAGACGTCAATCATTTATTCTACTATTAACATAATCAAGAAGACAGAATTTTCGATACAGACAAGGCTAAGCGAAACTCAAGATGAAATAGGAAGACTGCAAAATCAGGTAAAAGAGGACCAAAACCAGCTAAAGAGCGCAGCGTTAGCAACACTTTTATTTAGTGAATTGATTTTAACAGCAACACGACTATGCCGAATTGAATCGGAAATCATCAATGTCTTAACGAACTCTCATCATGGTCGAATTAGTCCTTCTGTCTTATCACCAACCCAACTACAGAGAGAACTAAACATCATAAAGGAACATCTCCCAGTGTCGCGAGTACTACCCATTGAAGAATGTGATTTGATACTACTCTACACACTACAATATCATCTTTGGGGTCAAGTTACCACTGATCGACCAACAACCCTTTGAATTGTTAAGGATATTTGGAATACCCACAAACCAGAACGGCATAATTTTCGCTTTACTCCCTGAAAGGCCATACCTGGCGATTAACTCACTCAAAGATGAATGCATTCCTCTGTCGGACGATGACATCAAAAACTCTTTCCGGCTCAACGACATTTTCATCTTTGACAATAAACAGATAACTTTTGGGAAAGGATCCATAGCTGTATCTTGTGAAATAAATTTATTCAATCATAAACCCTCCACTACCTGTAGGCTAACAAGATGCAAAAAACATATCGTTTGGATACAACTTCACCACAAAAATAAATGGATTTATGCCACAATCAATAGCACCGAAGTTTTCGCTGTTTGTGGAACTAAGGTTCTGCAGTTTACATTGACTGGTTCTGGTGTACTTCAGGTCAATCCAACCTTTACTCTAAACACAGCTGAATTCACAATTCGAGAACACTATGATGGATCCAGTAACATCCAAACATCATATTCTCGTTACAAGAATATTAGTACTTTAACTAACACTGCTGAGCCGAAAAGAATATTCAGCAGCACACGGTAATTCCTGCTAACTCATATGGACCAATTGAAGCTACAAATCCAGATACACAAAGCCAATATGTCACATTTGCATACGATTATGCACAAGAACAGTCAGCATCATTATGCAATCAGCTACTCTACGCTAGGCCTTGTAATCGCCTTACTACGACTATATCTAGTCTTGGTAAACCGTTCATCGTGTAAGGGAAGAGACCTGACCGAATCGATACCTACTTCAATTCCTCGACAGGGTACACAATCCAAATACGTCATCGAATACGAAATTTAGTTGAACATTTCATGATTTAATATGGGGGAGAATGTTTAGGGTCACCATTAATTTTACTGCTATATAATTAGGCACAAATGTATCGCTAAGAAATTATTTTACTTCAAATGCAATGTCAGCAATGCTCGTCCAATAACCGACCAACATTAATAAAGATTCAATTTCACAACAGAATTGTTGGTCAGGTTATTAGTTTGCATTGCTTTGGATATTTATTTTATGATTAATCGCATTAATTGTTTAGTCTTTTGTTATGATTACTTGCATAATTTGCAATAATGAATTATCTGTATTAGTATATAAGGAAGTGACATTTAAGAAACAAGAGTAGTAGACCAATTATATTGTTTCACTGCGCGTCCATTACACGGTCCAAAGTACCCTGGAATAACAAATGAATTCCTGGTTTATGCACCTGGAACAATCCCCCATAATATTGAGGTATCAAATCGTTTCTTGTGACAATGACATCGTTGTATTGATATACTGGCCCTAATGATCTGGACCAAATTTTGAATATTTAGAATTACTCCAATCTGACATTTAAATCAGGAAAGCATCCGTACTATAAACTTAAAAATTCGTTTCTTTTTTTGCAGAGTATCCCGAAAAAAAGGGTGTGTCAGGACATGTACTAATACTGTTTACATTGTCTTGAAAAACAAATTTCTTTGAAAAACTGAAAAACATACCATTGGATCACTGGATCTTAAAGCTAGACACGATATATTTTGGGAATCATCATAAAACAAACAAAAATATATTCTGGAGGGTGGACAAAAAATTTCAAAACCTATGTGTGTTAAAAGTCTACATAGTACAGAGAAAGGGAAGATGTTTTGTGCCTGTATAATACAAGGTGGCGCAGAAGTAATCCTCCTATCAGAAAATGCTATAAATTTTGCGATTGGCCACTAATGTCAGTTCTGTTTTGACATTTGTGTAGTAAACACATGCGAAATACACGTTAATAAACAGTGTTACGCTACACTGCTCCAGAACGCGGAATATTGCTGACTATTTATTTGACCAATAATCGGTCTGTGACTTTGGCACAACGTGAATTTCGTCGCAGATTTCCTGGCCGTCCAACGCCTACTGGTGAAACACTGCGACGTTTAGCCGCTCGCCTCGAAGAGACTGGCACAACACGAGATGCTGCCAGGCTTGGCAGACCCCGGAGTAGCCGTTCTGCAGAGAATATTGCTGCTGTAGCCGAGGATGTCATGGAAGCGCCGTCGACATCGACCAGACGACGTGCCACGCAAATGGGTATCAGTCGACGGTCTTTACAGCGAATTTTGGTACAAGATTTGAAGATGTACAAAGTCCAGACGGTGCATCAGCTGTTAGCTGCTGACCGCCAGTCGCGTCTAAGATACGCTCAAGCCATCCTTAATCACCACCAAGAGGAAGATGATTTTTCATCAAAAATAATCATGAGTGATGAGGCCTATTTCCATCTTAGCGGGTACGTAAATAAGCAAAATTTACGCTTCTGGGGCACTGAAAATCCGCGTGTAACCCACGAAGAGCCGTTACACCCGCTCAAAGTCACTGCATGGTGTGCTGTTTTCGCTGGAGGAATCAAAATGCCATAAAAAGGGCTCAAATGACAATCAACTGTGGCGGCGGCCATTTACATGACATCATATTCTCGACTTGATGTAAAAAAAATTAAAAGACCAAATAAAAATAATCCACAAAAACAATCAAAGTTTTTAATTTTTTTTAAATTACAGCCAAAAAACATCGGAAGATTACTTTTGGCCACCTTGTATATTTAAAAAGTGAAAGAATAAAGGTGCCCCACACCGGAGCGTATTATCGTCGAAGCGTTGGCGTCAAAAAATAGTGCACTCTTGTCATTATGAGAAACCCCACACCAAAAGAGTCTAATATTTGATCCGTCTATTCGTTTCCAGAGTTTTTAATAAAATACGCGCAATACAACTAGTCACACGTCAGTTGTGAAGTACAACTTGTTTTGATTTAAAATATTAAGAAATGTCAGTTACGCAAAAATTAATTGGATCTGTAAAAAAATACAGGATATTGTATAATCTTTCCCAGGACGGTTATAGAATCAATCGAAAAAAAGACTCAAGTTTGGGAAGAAATTGGAAGAGAACTCAACGAATCAGGGGTTTTTATATCCCTAAGTTTACGTGGAGTGAACAGATTTGTCGAGAGTTAGTCCTGAAGGCGTTCTTTGTGTATGAAATGCCCTCTAAAAGGATGGTTTTAGGAGAACATTTTTTAAACATGCTACTAGACAAAGGTCGGTTTTTATTATTTGTGTGGGATATAGTTTTTTTATTTCATATAACACTTTAATACGTACACGTAAAATTCTCCACGAACCAAAAATGCCGGTCGATAGTGCTTAAGGATTGCCTTCGAAATCTAAAAGCTAAAATCGTCCTATGACCTTCACCCAATCAGAAGTTCAAACGAAGAATTATCCACTAACCAAATATATACAGATGGTTAGAGGTTAGTGTTTTCAAAAAACCGGTTTTTAAAAAGTTTAGGTTTTAAGATTTTCGAATATTCCGATTTTGACGAAACCGGTTTTCGGTTAAGCTGAGGTGTAGAAACCGGTTAATAACCGGTTTCGGTTTTTATGGCAAAATGGAAAACTATGGGATTTATAAACACCGTTTATTTTTAAGTCGCCTCTTTTAATTTGGAGATCGACTAGAGTACATAGCCATGAAAATGATTGGCAAAATACTGATCGGAACTGGTGCAAAACTGCTCATCCCAATCAGTGTGTGTAAGCCTATGCCTTCATGTGATGTAAAGGGAAACTAAAGGTTGGACCATGTAAAATTTGGAATTTAATTTCGCTGTAAAAAAAAATCTAATAGACATTTGATTGATATATATAAATGATCACAAAATCGTTCAAATGGCTTCCAGGACTTTCCTTATAGTACCTCATTCTATTTATCCAATTTTCCAGTACATTTTCGCTTGTTTTGGGCCACCATTTCGTGTTTAAAGGACTCGGGATTGTTTACGTAACACTTATATTTCACGGCGCTCTCGGATACTCGTAATAGTCGAACGGATTCAAATCGCAGCTGCGAGGCGGCGAATGGGCTTCCAAATTTTGGCTGAACGGTTTTCGAACACAGTGCATAAAATACAGATTGTAACGTTGGCTGTGGGGCACGTAGCGCCGCCCCAAATGCGACAATTTTGTTTGTTAACGTATACCGAGGTGAAAATTCTGCGAAAAGAAGTGCGAGATATTATCATTCGAGCACTTTCAGCTACAGCGGCAACATTTTCCACTGGGCGAGCATGTCCAAGAGATATTTCGACCAATCAAGACCGAATGACGAACTCGCTTCACAAATTGGTCCACAAACTGCGTTGATGACATTCTATTTCTATCGAATTTATGTCGTAGATTTCTTACAGTTTGAGTTGAAGGCTCTGAAATGTGGATGAAAGTTTTTAATATTCCCAATTTTTTTCAAGCGTAATGTGACCTATTTCGTTAATTTATACATAACTTTTAACTAATAATCTGTCTCTTCATAAATGTCAAATTGGTCATGTGCCTCGAAATATCGGGAGCACAGACGAATTTAACATAGATACATTAAATCTCTCATCTAACGCTTCATTTCACACTCTTCGTCGTAGGTTTGGTGCAAATGAGAGAATTTCGACGAAACTTAACTTACAGCAGGTGGAGTTACAAGAACTGTTGACTTAAGTTTTTCATATAGTTTTCTTATAGAACTGAGAAATTTAAATATATTTTGCACTTTTTTTACTTTTATCTGTGGTATACATTTGTATTGTATTTAACACAACTATTTTGCCACAAAAACACGAAATGAGGTTGTTGTTCCGTTGGACGTTGTGTACAACATCGTTGTGTCGATCTGGTATTATTGAACCCATGCATTCCACCATCCAATGTCAACTTGCAACCATACCTATGACGTTTAATTTATTGAGACAATTAATGTGTCTATACTAAATTCGTCTATGATCGGAGGATTCAAATTCCAAAGTTTAAATAGCCCACCCCCTATGTATTTAATTCGACCTATCTGTTCTCATACATATTTGACTTATCAAATTAGGCAAAATCCTATTCATTTTGTAGTGGTTTTTATAGATTTCTGCTAACACATTACCTATGCTGTCAGTAATTACGGGACTTACATCTAGATCGGAGTTGGCAGTATGACTTCTATTGTCACTGGGCAACTTATTTCAGCAAATTATCGGCGAAATAATTCAAGTTTGCCCTGGTAACTAGATTCTATTGACTTGTTACACCTTCACCACCAGTATGTTATATGCTATTATAAGTTACCCATTCTAGAATGAATAAGTTTATAAGGTACATAGCATGTTTCCGAAGCTACATACACAGTATCAGAAAGTAATTAAATTGCTTTAAAAATTGACATAAATGTACAAAATGTAATAATGGGTACCAAAAAGTACACCAAGTGTTACATAAATGCACCAAAAAGTACTTAAAGTGCACCAACAAATGGATAAAATGTGCCAAAAGTGTACTGAAAAGTACATAAAGTGTATGGAGAAAGTACGTAACGTCCAACAAAAATTAAATTATTAGTACACTACCTACATTGTTTGGTACACTTTATGCACTTTTTAGTAAGTTGTTGGTGCACTTTATGGATATTGTTGGTATAATCGATGTTTTGTTTGTACACTTTATTGTAGTATTTTGTACAATAGAAGGATTTTTTGTAACAATTTCTGTGCTTGTATGGTATATTTGTTGGTACTTATAATGTATGGTTTTGTAACTTTTACAGACTTTTTATATCCTTCACTACATTTGCTTTCTATGTGGTGGACTTGCTTTCTTTGTGTAATTTTTGATACATGTTTTGTACATTTCGCTTTCACGCAAATTTTACATATTCTTTAGTATCTTTTGCGTACTTTTTCAAATATAATACCTTCTTTAATATGCCGGTTGTAAGGAGAATTCAATAGTGAGTTGTTGCACAACGTACACAAACGGGGTCAGACCGAATAAACTTTACAGGAAATAACGCAATCACGAGTCGCTTTATTGCTTGTTTTTCAATCGTGCAGAAGAGGGCGACACGAAATAACTCCCACCACAAAAATGAAATAAGTCCCACGAATTTTCCATACAAAAGCGGGAGTTATTTCATATGAAACAACTCCCGCATTTGTGGGACTAATTTCGGTTTTTATGGGAGTTGTTTTATTTCTTTAAAATGATTTTCTAATCAGTGGGAGTTATTTCATTTTGCAGTGGGAGTTATTTCATTTTCTGATATAATAATTTTTAGAAGTTTTGTTTGTACCATGGTAGTGTTTGAATAACTGTTTATATTGAAAGTGATTTGACAGTCCCGAAGTAGCTCTTGCAGTGGTTAGGTGAAGAAGTTGAAAAATGGAAAGAAATTTTGAAATCGTTACAGGAAAGCGCAGGAGCAGTAAAGTCTTGTATTCTTCTTCAGAGAAACAATTGTATATAAAAAAATCTCAACGTAATGGAAAGGAATACTATGTTTGTTATAATTTCGACTGTAAATCTCGGATTATAGAAGAAAATAATGAATATCGAAGGCCCCAAGGTTTTATCGAACACAACCACACAAATCAAGAAGAATTATATAAGGAGTTACAAGTGCTGAATGCGTTATTAGTGGTGCTCCAAGCACTTTGTGTGGTCTCAGAGATAAATTTGTAGCTGTAAACGCGATTTCTCTTTGAAACACGTCCACAGAGTTTGAATATTTGTAAGATACTGAATTTTATTTACAAAATTAAACCTTAAGTACTAAACATGATAATCTTAAAACTAGTCTAGGCTGTCCTCTTATCTTCGTGTGACACCTTATCATTGTTTGGGACCTTTACCGCCGCGTACACAAATGAGAATGTCTGCTACCCGTTGTTTCTTTTTATGACATTGGGTTTTTCTCACACATGCGTCTAATGACCATAAACAGATCGTAAAAATATAGTCCACACGAAGGTAAGCGGCTCAGCCTGTGTAAACAATATTAATGAGTGGAAAAACATTCAATTATGTTATTTCCACTAACGTGTGCCATTTATCCTTATAACTAAGTATTTCTAAGTATACCTTTATTAATGACTGGCAAAACACTCAATTGTGTTATTTCCACTAACGTGCTCGTGTGTGATAACATTACACAGAGCATACACCAGTGTGGAAGTGCAATAAATTTATCACACGCAGTAAAAGGAATAACAAGAAACATCAACCATTTTCATATATGAACAGTAGCCATAAGTGCAAGGTAAGTGCAACTGTATGAAGATTTGGAAACATTTTAAGCAATAATCATTTTTGAGTGTTTTGTATGTGATGTTAAATAAATCAAAAAAATTAAAAGTAAATTTTCGATAATTCGCTTAGTTATAGAAATATCGGGCGTTGAAATCCAAAAAAAGATCGAAAAATCGTTTCGTATGTACTGTTTTTTTTTTGTCGCACGGAAATCTTTTTTTGATCGCTAGTTAAAGTCCCACTGGGGCAAAAAGTTTTTGTTGCAAAACTACTTTAAAGAAACTCAGGGTTTTTTTAATTTTATTTTTCGACTTAACTGGGCTTGTGACGCCCACATATCGGAAATTTTGGAGGCCCATAACTCCTAAAGTAGAATTTTCCCCCAATATGGGCGTTTTACATTTTGTGCTTAAAATCGCGTCTTCTACCCCCTTCCACCAAAATTTTATTTTTTCGCGATTGGCACCTATTCTAGGTATATTCCTTATTTTTTTCAGAAATCAGACAGCTTCTAAGAATCTGAGTTTCGTAAAAGTTCAGCGGGGCCTTCAGTATTTGGCTGCTAAAATTTACGTGACTTCTCCAAAAACTCCTGCCGATGTCATTGCAGCTTTTCAGCAACAAGATATAATGGATAAATTTGGACTTACTCTACACGATGCCCTGAAAAGTCATCAATTTTCAAAATATGCTTTGATTCAATTGAATTTTCGTACTGTGTGTTTGCCTCTGACAAAAGTATAAATGTGGTGAAAGAAAATATTTCCCATAACGAGAAGCTAACTATACTAATTGATAGAACATTTGCAATAATACCCATTGGCTGTTTCAAGCAATTGCTATTGGTGAACGTGGAATATTTCGGAAAGGTATGTGTTGAATTTATAATAGGCTATAAGTGTAGTGTGACTTCATATATTTGTTCCAAACTGAATTTGTGTATACTTTACAGATATTTCCACTCTTTTACGTACTGACGAATAAGAAAGCAAGAAAATGTTATTCACATTTCTTTCAATACATAAAGGAAAATTTCACTAATTTGGACGGTGCAACTTTTATGACCGATTACGAAGCAGGCCTTCGTAACGCCATAAGAACGGAGTTTCCAAATTCAAAATTGTATGGATGTTGGTTTCATTTTGCACAAGCTATACGTCGTCGTATAACAACAAAAAACAAACGACTCGCCACATATATTCGACAGAATAAACAGGCTTCACTGGAATACCACAAGCTTTTGGCGCTACCACTTTTGCCCTCATCTCATATTCCGAGATTATTTAAAATAATTAAGAATGAGATTGAGCGTTTCGATTGCCAATTTCATTTCAGTTCGTTTCTGGAATATTTTGAAAGGCAATGGATGCAAAAAGTAAATATATTGAACCGAATTGTAAAATATTGAAATTAACCACCCTTTTTCCTTACAGATTGGACCTGAGGCCATTTCAGTCTTTGGTAAGGCTACTCGAACGACCTCTGCGGTTGAAGCCTATAATGGCTTTTTAGGAAAAAATATCACAAAGCACGGGAATTTTTTTAAATTTGTAAAAATGTTACAAAAAGAATAATTCTCCAAGGCAAGAGACTTCGAGTTATTGGCTAATAGTGGTGGGGCTGTTGGTGCATCCAAGAGAAAGAGAAAGTGCATTGACAAAGCCAGAACAATTGCGAATGCAAGTGAGGAGTCTAACAGGATCCATCACCGCAACAGCTTTTATCAACCGGATGGTATTTCCGAAAAATAATACAATAACAGAAATGGAACCAGATGAAGACCTCTTTGAAGATATCTCATATTTGGAAGAGGAAGACGAAGATGAAGAGATAAACAGGGAAAATAAGCCTTCTTCTGATGATTCCACTGCAAGATCTCAATTTAATTGTGTCATATGTCTGGCAAACATACTCATGCTTCCTTGCAAGCACTTGAAACTTTGCAGTGAATGTACCCTCAAACTACAGGCAGAGAGTATTGCAAACGGCGAAGATAAGTATAAGTGTCCAGTTTGCCGTGTGAATGTTGATAACACCATGCAAGTTTTCATGTAAATACCAAACGCAATAAAAATATGTTAATCCCATTACGATTGGGCGTTATTATTTGGGAGTTATTTCATTGTAGTTATTCCATTGGGACTTATTTCATTTCTTGGGTGGGAATTATTTCATTTTTTGCGGGACTTATTTCATTTTTTTAAATGGGACTTATTTCATATTCTTTGGGTGTTATTTCATAGGGAGTTATTTCGCGGGAGTTATTTCATTTGGGAGTTATTTCGTGTCGCCGCAGAAGAGCGCCTGCGTTTAAAATGTGAATTAGTGACATACGACCCGCATTTTTCCTGATGTACACCACTCCAAAATTGTGAGGTACGACTGAAAGGTACCGACTGTTCACACTCGCTAATATATGTATTATGAATTATAAAAACACGTTATTAATTTATATCCATAGTTATTATACTTTAATTTAAATCATCTGTGTGTGATTTGAAATATTCTACAAATTGCTCTCTTATATCAAACGCCTGTCATTATATTGGAAAAAGCATTCATATCATTCTGGGAGGCTTCTAAATAGTTATGAAGGTATTTCTCGCAGTTTTTCGTGATAAGATAGTTTTGCAATACAGTCAAGGAAAAAAGTCTACATACATCCCTTGTTTTAGAGGTTTTAGGAAGTTTGTGAAGAAAATTAAAAAAATCTTTATTTAATAAATAAGTTTATTTATAAAATAAAAAAACAATTCATTTACATAATAAAACAGTAGTAACAAAAACACTGAAAATTCATAGGAAAAAAGCCTACATACAGCCACAAAAAATATATATGTATTATTTCAAAATTTTATATACAAAAACAAAAAACTTTTAGTATTTGGTCGGTCCACCTTGGGCATCAATAACTGCTTGAAGACGACAGGGCATTGATGTCACCAAATTCTCCGTAATAGCGGGTGTTATTTTAGCCCATGCACGAATAAGGGCGGTTCTTAATATTTCACGGCTACTAATGTCATATTGTTCGACAAATTTTTCGAAAACGTCCCATATGTGCTCTTTTGGGTTTAAGTCTGGTGACTGGGGTGGCGAATTCAGCTGTTTTGGGGCATAGTAAAGAAGCCAGTCGTGTGCAGTATGCTTAGGGTCGTTACCTTGTAGGAAAATCCATTGATTTCCCAGGCCTAAACTATCAACAGATGCGTTAAGATTTTGCTCCAATATATTTTTATATTGGTAGCGGTCCATATTACCCTCGACAAAAACCAAACGACTCACTCCAGATGACGCAATGGCGCCCCAAACCATAACCTTGCCACCACCATGTTTTACTGCTGGTATTATGTTCTTTGGATCAAGTGCAGTATTTGGTTTTCTCCAAACTTTGGATCGGCCATCACTTCCGAAAATGTTATACTCACATTCGTCAGTAAATAAAACACGTTTCCAAAAGTCCATACCCTTGTCTAGATGTGCTTTAGCAAAGTCAAGGCGAAGTTTGCGATTTTTCGCTGAAATTAGCGGCTATTTGCGTGCTACTCTGCTATTCAATCCGCTGACGGTGTAAAACGTTTATTATTGTTCGTGGAGTAACAATTATATGTATTGGAACATTTGGCGATGTGTTCCGCCAATTTTGGAGCACTTATTTTCAGATCCTGGTTGACTACTTTAAGAATACTGCTAACATCGCGTCTCGAAAGCTTCTTAGGTCTGCCAGAACGTGGCTTAGTTTCGGTACTATTGGTATTATTATAATTTCAAATGATCGTCTGGACAGTAGCACGACTTAATTTTACTGTCTTAGACTTATTTTCCTTGCGGAGATTTACTACCATACTCCGAATGAATGAATCTCTTTTCGTTTTTCCATTTTCAAGGATAAAAATTCGAATAATACCTTCTTTTTAGTAACTTTGTCCACTTAAATAATTGTTATGCTTGTAAATGTAATTAGTTAACTGTTATTTCCCTTTCTTTGTTTTCAATTTTCTATTTGATTTTAGGAGTTGCCACGCTGTATGCAGACTTTTTTCCCGCTAATTATTGTGTTTTTCCCTAATAATTTCCATGTTATATTTTTTTCATATATTTTTTTTCTTCAAATAATCTTTATTTTAAATGACTAAAATATTGCAATAATATCATTTTCAATTGTCGCTACTAATTCTCTTAAACTTCAAAATCGTAGGTTGTATGTAGACTTTATTCCTTGACTGTATGCACGCTGATTTTACATCAAGAATAATAGTCATTATTATTATTTATTAATAGATTCATAATATACATTACAGTTCAAAATAATTATTATTAGAAAATAGAGTTATGATCTAGAATTGGCGAACCATTTATTGCTGTAGCCAGATTGAAAATTAAGTATTACACATTTTTAGCAAATTTCCTCCACTTTATATAATGCAAATGTAGTTAAGTATTATAAATGACTAAATCTCAAATTCTTTCTATATTAACTTTCTAAATTTCAAACATGATTCTAAATATAAATAGAGCGAGTTGAAATTATTGCCATTTAATATATTAATTACTTCATTATAATCTAGAGGAGTATGACCAAAGTGAATTCTTCTTATTTCTCTATAAATGGGGCAAATGCCAATGAAGTGAAATGTATTTTCTGATTCGTGCATGTTGCAAATTGTACAAATACCAGCAGTGTTGTTCTTGAAGCATCTAGAATTAAGATCTAATATCCCACCTCTAGCCTTCCTATACTCGCGCATACGGTCTGTGAGACCGACTAATAGTGTTTTAAGTTTTTTCATATGAACGAAGAGCGCGAGCGTATTGTAATTTCTGCTAGCTTCATCATTCTCAATAAACTTCAATTTAGTGCGGTTATAAAGTTTGTGAGAGTAAGACGTGTATGCGCATTCAGCACTAATTGGTGTTAATTTCATTAGTTTTTAGATAGTTTCGTAACATATAGTATGTATGTATTTGCAAATCACTTACAGGTTTTATTTTAAGATCAAAATGGACGAAGATCAAATAAGGCTGATGTTGGAGGATGATGTATCTCTTTCTGACTTCGACGAAAACAAGGACAGTGAATATGAGGATTCGGTTGATATACAGGAAGAACAAACTGATACAGAGCAAGAGAACGATTCAGATTCTGAAGCGGAAGTTTTTCCTAATCCTAGTAGCTTTTACATAGGAAAAGACAATAAAACAAAATGGATGAAAAGTGCTCCTTCAACAACAGTAAGAACACGTTCCAAAAACATAGTCACTCAACTTCCTGGTGTAAAAGGTTAAGCTAAAACCTTACAAGACCCGGGTTTGATATGGAACTTATTCTTCTCTGAGGAAGTAATACGCTTGATCACAAATTTCACTAACCAACAAATAGAACGGATTTCATCACAGTTCACCAGAGCCAGAGACTGTACTCAGACTGATGAGATTGAAATTCGAGCATTTCTTGGTCTTTTACTGTTTGCTGGTGTTCGCAGAAATAGCCGATTAAACGCCAAAGATTTATTTCGAACCGATGGCTCTTCGCCAGAGATATTTCGCTTAACTATGAGCTGGAGCCGTTTTTATTTCCTTCTACGTTGTCTACGGTTTGATAACAAAGACACACGAGGTGCACGTATTTTCTTGGACAAATTAGCTCCTATAAGAGAATTGTTTGACACCGTAACAGCTTCATTTAGCAAGTTTTTCAGTCCATCACAGTTTGTCACAATCGATGAGAAATTAGAGGTCGTTGTAACTTTCGACAATATATTCCGTCTAAACCCAATAAATACGGCATAAAAATATACGCGTTGACAGATGCCAAAATGTTTTACACATTAAAAATGGAAGTTTACCTTGGAAAACAGCCTGAAGGTCCTTACTCGGTCGACAATTCTTCAATGGCTTTGGTCTTGCGTCTTTGCGATGTTATTGATAACACAGGGCGCAACGTCACTTGCGATAATTTTTTTACAAGTATTCCACTGATCGATAAGCTGGAAAAAGAATTCAAATTGACAGTCATTGGTACTATTCGAAAAAACAAGAGAGAACTTCCCAACCAATTCACCAATATTAGAAGTCGCAAAGAAAACTCAAGTTTATTTGGGCACAGAAACAATTCTACTCTTGTTTCCTACGTACCAAAAAAGAACAAAAATGTTCTTCTGGTTTCCAGTATGCATGATGATGAAAAAATCGATGAAGAAACAGGCAAACCTGATATTATAATGGACTATAATGCTACTAAGGGAGGCGTGGATATGGTAGATAAAATGTGTGAAACCTACAATGTTGCGAGGGGAACAAACAGATGGCCAATGGTGATATTTTACAGTTTAATGAATGTAACTGGAATAAATTCTTATATTATATATACCCTAAACAATCCGTCCATAAAAATTAACAGGAGACAGTTTTTGGAATCGATATCATATGATCTCATAAATGAGCACCTAAGAAGACGAGCAATACAAACGAATTTACCAAGGTTAATAAGAGAAAGACTTGCCGAAATACTTAAATTGGATAACTCTAAATGTGAAACAACAAATAAAAATAATATTTCAGGTCGCTGTTCTGATTGCGGCTCAAAGAAAAATCGGAAAACTCGCTACAACTGCGCTAATTGCAAAAAATATTTTTGTTTGGATCATGCCGTTATGATGTGTTCAGATTGCTGCTGTACCGAGTCTAACTTGATTTAGTTTATATTTTTTAGTTTCTTATATTGTTTTCTATGAATTGTTGGATTTTGGTTTATTTGTTTTTAATAGAAATATATTTTTGTTGATGTTTTCTTTATCTCTTAAGAATATAACCATATTTTACAAAGACTGAAATGAAATACTACTAGTCATAAATAAAAATTTTTTTTCTGTAAAACTTTTGTTTATATTGCTCAAAACATACATTTCTAATAATACATGGGGTTTAAATAAATTTAGTTTTAAACAAGTATAAGTTTAGAAGGCTCTGAAAATATCGGTCTGACAGACCGGGGTGAGTATACGTGTTACATTTTTTGACGCGAGTATAGGAAGGCTAGCTCTTATAATCAGGCTCGTAGCACGCGTTGAAAATGCAGACGTCAGGAATGGTGTGATGCTGTAGTCAAGCTGCGAATATAAATCGTGAAACTGAGAATTTGACGCATCGATGGCAAATTTGTCCCTCTCCTTAATCACCAACAACTCTAATATCTCCCTCCAGTATAGACAAACAGGACTGCCACTATTCGGAGGGGAAAAATTTACCACGTCACATAAATTCACCCATTCCTTTGCCCAAAATACGTTCATTCGTATTATCGTCTCTGCCAATTTTCTAGGTAATCTATCTGAGCCTAAGGAAAGTACCCTATTTACGTAGGAGAAGTGTAGTTGTAGTGAAGAAATATAAAGTGAGTTAAACCCGGTTTCTAAATATAGCACATAATTTGGAGTATTAGCCGGAAGGTATAGCATTTGTTTAATAAAAAAACGGAACAATTTCTCCACATCATCATATTTTTCGTAACCCCATATTTGAGCAGCATACAGCATTATAGATTTTGACGCAGCGTTAAAAATTTTCAGTTTGTAGGCTTTAGATATGCTTGGATTGTTTATATATTTTTACCATGTCGAACTAAAAGCAACTTTGGAAGCAGAAAGTTTGTCCCGTAAAGGGCTTCTAAATCACAAATTGTATGTTATATCCACTCCAAGATACACATAATTATTGACTATTTCAATATTCTCCTCACCATAGTGCCACTTCAAATTCTGAGGTATTCTAGTACATTTTTGAAATACCATAATATTAGATTTTAACAAATTAACCTTTAAATTCCACTTTGAACAATATCCATGTAGAGCATCAATCATATCCTGTAGTCCATTAGGAGTATCAGACATTATAACAATGTCATCTGCGTACAAAATAATTTTTACATCAATACCAGCCACTTTTACACCACCTGGCAGAATATCCGGAAGGTCATTTATGTAGAGAGAAAATAACATTGGACTCAATATACATCCTTGCTTGACCCCTGTTTCCACTGCAAAATTATCGGAAAACATACAACCGTCCCAGACACGGCTTTCTGTATTATTATACAAAGATTGCAAAATCCTAATAATCTTGGATGAAAGACCTATACATGACAGTTTATAGAACAGACTGTTTCTTGAAATCGTATCAAAGGCACAAGAAAAGTCCACAAAAAATGCATACGTATGTTTCCCACTCAGATTGTTCAAATTCACAACACTAACCAGATTAAAAATATTGTCCACCGTAGAATATTCCTTTCTAAAGCCAGCCTGGAAATCGTTTAAAATATTGTTACTGGCCAACCATTCAGAGATGCGATTTAACAGTATCCTATTGAATATCTTACAGAGAGTATATATTAGCGACAGACCTCTATAATTCGTGACCAAATTTGGATCACCCTTTTTATATACTGGAATTAGAATAGACTCTCTAAAAGACACAGGCACCTTTTCATTCATAAATATTTTGTTACAAACGAACAACATTCGGGTTATAAGGCTCTGAGGGGCATATTTATAAAATTCGTACGGAATTCTATCGGCAACAGAGGATTTGTTCAGTTTAAGGTTTTTTACAACTGCATATAATTCACAGTACTCAATAGGGGAGTCCAAAAATGCGTCAACAATACAGGGCATACACCAGCTATAAAGCTGAACATCTCGATTTCGCAACGTCGAACTAAAATTTGCATAAAAGTCATCAACATCCAAGTTCCCATTCGGCAAACGTCTTCGGGACTTTAAAGAGTTGGAAACTTTCCACCATTCTTTGCTACAGGTGACCTTATCAAGCAACATAATATTATTATTTTGATACTGCAGCTTTTTGGAACTGCACAGCGCAAGGTATCTGGACTTGGACGATAGAAAGCGAGATCTGTTATCGACTGTATGTTTTCTTCTATACTCCTGAAGAGTTTTCTGCATGTCAGAGTGAAACCGGAAACACTTCCAGTCGAACCACTCCTGTCTTGGTTTGAAGAAAGATCTACCTGGTTTTTTGACATTTGCCTTCAAAATTTTATTTTTTATCTCATACACCATCTCATCAACAGAATGTTTAGTTTCAAACAACTGATTGTTTTAAAAGTTTTTGAAAAGTTGTCTCCCTTCTATTGTCAGAGGAATGGGGCGCAATCTTGATTTTCAGGCATAATGGCATATGGTCAGAATAAGGTTTAGATGCTACAGAGAAACTATCAACCAATTGTAGAAAGTTATACGAACATATACAATAGTCGATCACAGAGCTACCCATAACTCCACAGAAGCTATAATCACCCTGAGCATCATCCACCGTTCTGCCATTCAGTACAATCCCCCTACCTTATCAATTACATTCATAAGGCGACGTCCCTGCCCTTTTATAATCTTATCCTTAGAACATCTAAGATTACTGATATGTGGCATATCCCGTAACTCATTCTCATCTATATACTGTTCCTCACCTATACGAGCATTTAGGTCACCCACGATACAAAAGCTTGAGGGGTTTAAACCATCCAAAAATGTTTCAAAATTTTCAAAATTACTCTTCCAATTTGTACAATTTAAATATATCGGTCTAAAATAAGATATTTCCTCACTAAAATTGGCAGATAAAACTACATTTTCGTTAAAAGTGATAAACTTTAGTGAAAATTTCTTTCGAATTTCCTTTTTAAATCCGTATAAGCAACCGCCACTTGCACGTCCTGCTTTGTGTACTTTAGTTGCTGCAATCCAATGTAAATTATAATTTTTGTACAATGATGAAAAATGTAAATGCCGATCAGAAATTACATGTGTCTCAAAGAGAAAAAATATATCAAATTTATTAATGTATGTAATAAAAGTACCAAACTTTAAAGAATTCTCTAGATTAGATATAGTATAGGATATTAAATGGCATGAATCAAATTGCTATATCGAGGAATTAGCTTTTGGATTAGTATAACTATTACTACTGTTTTTATCATTACAAAATACTTCGTAGGAGCAACCACATTCATCAAAAAGTTTCCTTAGAAATTCAGCGTCATTAGTAGTATACGCCTTAACTTTCCCATCGAGCCAGGTGAATTTTCTGTCATTGATGAAGATTGCAAACTCTTCTATACGACCCTTAACAGCTTTTTTGGACTTCGATATGATTTTGCTTATCTGTCTTAAATTATATCTGCTGCATTGATCATCTTCGGTATAGTCCTTATGAATATATATCTGATGACCTTTTAACTTTTCTTTAGCGTTTAGGACGTTACTCGCTTGGCAACTTGTTTCTAAATTGAACAGACAAGATTTACCTGAAGCAAATATTCTTGTTAAAATAACGTTTATTTCCACTTCGAGAATGTTTTTGCATATATCCATAAACTACGTCTTAGCAGATGGAGTAACAGTGCAATTTAAGCCATTCACAATTACATTTGTGGATCGCGATTTACGGTTAATTATTTATATTCGTGTTGTTAGCTTCTTAATATCTTCTTTTAGTTTTATGTTTCCGTTTTTCAAGCCACCAATCTCAGATTTAATAACCGCCAAATCCTCCTTTCTTGTGACGTCCTTCAGTTTTTCATCCAATAACCCGCATAATTTTTCCCAGGAGAAAACATCTTGTTGCTTATTATCACTCATTGCGGAGAAAGGTGAATGTCTTTTACTTATATAATCTATTTGTTCAGGTGATGTCGATAATAGCGTTCGTTTATGGTTCATTTGCTTATTCAAGTAGTAAAGCAGCTGTGTAGATGTGGTAACAGCTGATACTTCTGTCAAAAGAAGCGCCAAATGTTGGAATATGTAAATATGTGTTCTTTGTGCGCACACAATGTTTATTTTTGTTGTAATAAGAGCCGACACACTATATCCAATGGACTATCAATTATTGCCTGTTGTCGTTGTAACAGCAAAGCAGCATCCAACAAAGCCAAGAAACAACGTATAAACACTTGTTTACTCAGGAACTTCAACTACTTGATATGACTGAGTGTCCGATCAATATTCTAAACACACTTGCGTACTATTCAACGTATTATTAAAGCAGGATTTTTTATGTTTTTTTGATTTATGAAGAGCTTATAGAAATTTGCACTTGTTGACAGTTTTGACACACGGATGCTTTACGAATTACTTTACTCTTCGTGAGTACTGCTCCTTTGTTATTACCACGGCTTTACTCTTCGTTTGTACTGCACCCTGGTTATTATCTCGGCTTTACTCTTCGTTTGTACTGCACCCTGGTTATAACCTTTACTTTACTCTGCGTGAGTACTGCAATCTGGTTATTACCACGGGTTTACCCTTCGTGGTTACTGCACCCTGGTTATTACGAAGACGTTGCTCCTCGGAGGCACTGCATCTTTGTTATTACGAAGGCTTTACTCTTCGTGAGTACTGCACCCTGGTTATTGCGTAGACGTTGCTCATCGTGGGCACCGCATCTTCGTTATCACGAAGTCTTTACTCTTCGTTAGTACTGTACTGTTGTTATTACCTTGGATTTACTCTTCGTGAGTACTGCACCCTGGATATTACATCGTCTTTACTCTTCGTGAGTACTGCACCCTGGTTATTACCGCGGCTTTACTCTTCGTGAGTACTGCACCCTGGCTATTACCACGGCTTTACCCCTCATTGGTACTGCACCCTGGCTATTACGAAGACGTTGCTCCTCATGGGCACTGCATCCTTGTTATTACGAAGGCTTGACTCTTCCTGGGTACTGTACCTTTGTTATTACCACGGCTTTACCCCTCGTGGGTACTGCACCCTGGTTATTACTCGGCTTTACTCTTCGTGAGTACTGAACATTGGTTATTACCTCCGATTTACTCTTCGTGAGTACTGCACCCTGGTTATTACCACGGGTTTACCCTTCGTGGGTACTGCACCCTGGTTATTACGAAGACGTTGCTCCTCCTGGCTCTGCGTCTTTGTTATTACGAAGGCTTTACTCTTCGTGAGTACTGCACCTTTGTTTTCACTATTATTTTTACTCTACTAACCCGACTTCCATTACCTCTGTCATTAATCTCTATTACAGCGGAGCTAGCCGGACACCGATAACGAAACGGGAATACACCGCAATACATCACTGAACCAGTAACCAGAATCACCGACTTAATAATACCGAACGCTGTACCCGTACGCGATCCCGAACAGCGACGATACTCACCGACTAAACGAATTCTCATTCAACGGCCCCGAACCAACAACCCGAATCCACCGATTAAATCTCACCCCGTAATTACCCGTTATCTACCATCACCGCACCTGTAACCCGAATCTATCCATCAAAAGGATCTTAAATCGTTATCGTTAAAATTTAATATATGAACTCTGTGAATCAAACAAAATAAAACCACGACCTTATTATTGCCCTAGTCAGGGAGAAATTCACTGTTTCATTTCGTAAGGTTTTGTGGGTCCTTACGAATCCTGGAGACGACAGAAACTACCTCAGCCGAAGATAAAACCATGTTAAAACTCTTCGAGTTGCGGTCGGTGTGATAGAGAGGAAAGTGACATACACCAGGTGGAATTACAATTACTTCTGACTTTAATTCTTCATGTCGATTTGGTGAAAAACTGCGAAATTTAAACGTGTTTTACACTTTGATTGACTGTTATTGTTAGCATACATTTATGTTCAATTTAACGCAATAATTTTAACACACAAAACGAAATACCGTTGTTGTTATTTTGGTGGTTGTTTTGAATCATTGCCTCTATCTGGTATTATTGGAGTAATTCTTTTCAACATCCAACGTTCATATCACACCAGACCAAATGTCCTAAATTTGCTGAGAAAAATTTTAAGTCTATTATAATAATTAGACTATGGACTGAACTATCGTACGTACATACATCCATTCTCAGTGTTTCGGTTTCTTCTCCGTACAAACATACGTACGTACATATATACGTTTGTCGCTTATATTTTGTTTTTATTAACCCTTACAGGTGCGTGTGGGTCGATAAGCCATTTTACTGAGTGTCGATAGTTTGTTAATATTTTTTTCGGTTCGCGACGTAATTTATTTATTTTTTGATAAGCGCGTATCGTTGCAACCCACTTACCCTAAATTGGGTATAAACGTCCAGCCATATAAAGGAGTTTTTGTGTCGGCAACTTCTGCGAACTTACGTACGTACATCCAGACGTTTAAATTTCTTGCATCCTCTTGTGTTTTGTTTTATTAACCCTTTCAGGTGCGTACGGGGCAACAAATTATATTATTGCAACGGAGTTCCTTATCGCACGTTGCAGGATAGAAACGTCAATTTCTAAATATGACGTTTCACCATATTCACCCAGATAATAACTTAATATTACTCGTATATTCGCTTCATGTACACAAGTTACCGGCAACTTTTACTTCGGTTTACCTGGCGCTTACGAATACGTCAGTGTACTTTCGTTGTCATCTTCTCGTGCCTATTCATTCTGCAAAGCGTCGGTACGGGGGTGGACCTCTCTTCCCACTCACAACTGAAGTGAAGTAGTGTGTGTATATTACATACGAATGGTTTCGTTTATGCGAAAATGTGTGCCGTTGCAGGGCTCTACTACAGACGGGGAAAGTATAGCTAAACTTAACGGAACCTTCAATGCTGTCATTAAGTATGTTTTGTGGGTTGGGATGCATACAGAGTGGCTGCTTGTTGCCGAGCCGAGCCGGCTGACGCTTATTGCGAGAAAACTGGTGCTATACAAATTAGTACAAATAAGCGCGAACAGGTCATAGTGGGCGCCGAGCTGGTCAGAGCGCAAAGCTGATTGAGTGCGAGAAAACAGTTCCAACGCGTATTTCAGCGCCGAAAACATTGTTTATGTTATGTTGTAATGATTTCAACTTGTTTGGAAAACATAAACAAATTTAAGAAAAGTAAAAAAAAATAAAATAAAAATTAAAAAATAAAATAAAAATTAAACAAAAAAATAAAAATTCAAATAAATAATAAAAATGAAATAAAATTATAAAAAATTACAAAATATTAAAATTAAACACGAATAAACAAACCCAAATGCATACAAACATACATAAAACACAAATAATAGATAAAATATCAGCGTTGATTCTCGCATCCACGCGCACTCAAACTTGATTGTCGCATAAACAAGTTCTCGCAATAGGCGTCAGTCGGCTCGGCTCGGCAACAAGCGGCCACTGTGTGCGCACCCTTAGGAAAATATGACCACATATCGTCTTTTGTAAAAAAGCTATTCAATGTTAATTACTCCGATTTATTAAAAACTCATACGCTAATTCTACTTCATAAAATAATTTACATCATATCTTTTCAACAGACTTAGGTTTACACGGTCAAACAGAACAAATGATTTAATACCACAAGCCGAAGATGTCTGATGTCGCAGTGGCACTTTTATATTAATAGTAATTATCTTTGGAACAAACTACCTTCGAACATACAGTTCATAAGCAATACGGCAAAATTTAAAAAAACAATTTTTGATTATTTTAGTTAAATTAATTCACTAAGAAACAAGCTATGACCCCATAATCCTATTTTATATTATATTATTTTATTTTCTTAACTTTGATACTTTAATCTTATTTTAAAAAAAATATTTATTAATTGTTTAATTTTCGTACCCGAAAATTATTTTAACAACAAGCATTATTAGCATTACTTTTCTTTTCCATTTATCCCTATCAATTATTTAAGGCTAAATTTAAAAATTTATACCTAAATATCCAATTAAAATTTCAATTTCAATGACAGTGATAATAATTTTATTACAACTTTAATTTTAACTAATTCATTTTAACCCAATCTAATAATTTTAAGCGTATATATAAAAGGTTTTTCAACAGAGACGCTACAAAAGTAAATCGATAGGGACAGCAAACGACGCCATATTTTTTCCCGCTCTTTTGACATTTCTCTTCAGTAAGGTTTGCCATTTCATCATGGAAAGATATACGAGTCAACAACGAGTCGAAATTATTAAAATTTACTACCGAAATTTGGAGTCAGTGGCCTCAACTTTAAGAGCGCTACGTCCAATTTCTGAATTCTGAATTTCATTTCTGGCTGAATGGCTTCGTCAATAAGCAAAATATGCGTTATTGGTCAGACAGCAATCCACACGTAATCCATGAGTCATCATTGCATCCCGAAAAAATTTCGGTTTGGTGCGGTTTATGGGCCAGTGGCGTCATTAGGCCGTTCTTCTTCCGTGATGATCAAGGCCGGTATATTACTGTGAATGCGAATCGCTACCGTTCAATGATAACCGAATATTTTTGGCCCCAATTGGATAATATGGACTTAGAGGACATGTGGTTCCAACAGGACGGCGCCACAAGTCACACAGCGAATGCCACAATCAATTTATTGGAAACCAAGTTTGGTGAACGTGTTATCTCACGAAATGGCCCAGTCGATTGGCCGCCTCGGTCGTGCGATTTGACGCCGTTTGATTATTTCCTGTGGGGCTACGGGCTAAGTCTATGGTCTATACCAACAAGCCAGCGACGATTGATATCGGCCGATTTATGCTTGACAACCGTCGAAAATTGGGTTCAGCGTCTGGACTTCTGCAAGCGTGCCCGTGGTGGCCATGCAAAAGAAATCGAGTTCCATACATAATGGCATCGAACGTACTTTCACAGGAATATAGAATTTCATTGGTATCTAAAACGAAAAACCCGATACTGCAGAACAATATCTGTTATTAATATGTAACATATTATATTCCTGCACTATAATTATAAGATTTTTAGTCTTGTTGTGCAGGATATTACAATAAATAAATAAATATGAAATATGAAATGTAGAGTCAAACGTCCGTAGGCAAGACCTGCGCATAACAGGGGTGCCTCAGCTACGAAATGAAAACCTGTTCGACATTTTTAATAGCTTACGCAACACTTTGAAAATAGAACCTCTAAATGTAAGATCAATTTTCCGTATAGGTGATAAAAAAAAACAATACTATCTTAGATTCAACAATAATGATACAACTTATGTCAACCTTATGAAAAGAATTATTTACTAAGATCTGTTTACCAATTTAAGGATATGATAAAAAGTTTTCTCAAGCTTAGTCACATTGGTTTTGAAACTAATGCAAAATATTTCTTCGTAAATGAAAATCTATACCAAAATAATTTGCTGAAATCAGGGCAAAATAAAATCCGTTTTTTCACGTTAAACTAAATTCAGATGATAAACCATTTCCAGTTCAAAGTCTTGATGAATTGTATGCATTTTTTCGCAACTAGTTTATTTCTTTTTACTTCGACCTTTGTTATCTTTGTTTCAAATGAAAATTTTGTACAAATAGGGAATATCTTATACGTCATGTTTGTATTTTTGTGTCTTTTTTACAACTGTATTCGTTGTGGTGTGTTTTTAAGTTGCAAAATAATGAATTTAAATACTGTGGCTAAACATCAAATTATTCATGACTTCAATATGTAATATCCGGAGTGACTCCAAAGACAATTGCCGCCGTATGGTTCGTGTACTTGCTGCTGTTCATATTAATGCTCAAAGTTTAAATAATAAAATGGATCAATTTCGCTACAATTTCAATAATTCAAATGTCGACGTCATTTGTGTTTCCGAGACATGGCTTCATCCTGAACTTCAAAATTCGTTATTTGATTTAAATGGATACCATCTTTTCAGAACCTTTGTAAAAAATTGTATCGGTGTAAAAATTGTTCTCACTTCCAGTCCCGGAGATAGTATAGAATATTTATTCATTGAATTAAAGTTTAATAGCACCAATAATGAGAAGTTGCTGACTGGAGCGGTTTATCGCCGTAATAGAAGAACGAATTACGACCATTTCGTGGCAAAACTGGAGGAAATCACTCTTAGTTACAGTGACATTATAGTTTGTGGTGATTTTAACAACAATGTCCTTCAGAACAGCTCTTTAGTACTTGATCTACAATCGTTGGGATCAAGTACTAACATTATATACCCTAATTGATCTTGTATTCGTTAGATCTTCACAGAAAGCCCTCTTATATGACCAGCTTTCGGCATCTATGTTTTCTAAGCACGATCTCCTTATGATTTTCATGCAACTCTAACGACCAATGTTTTTAGTTACCGTGACTTTAAGATGATTGACCATTTAGCTCTAAATGAAGAGCTAAATGGTATGAAAAGCACGTTCCATTGAAAATGAGAACCGTTACGGATACCCATGACCCATGGATTGATAATGACGTTGAAAATTTGATGGCGGAAAGAGATTCTGCTTACGCTCGATGGAAGAGGTTTAAAATTGCTGAATTACATGAAAATTATAAACAGTTAAGGAATAGACCCAACAGCCTAGTCACATCCAACAAAGCATTATATTTTAGTAATAATTTTGAGGAAGCAGTTAACACTGGTCAGACGTGGCCATGTATTAGGAAGATTGGAAGAGAGAACCTGTTAGCAGTAGCCATATTAATTCCTATGAATTAAATGAAAATTTTGTGAATATTCCAATTGCCAGTCCAAGCTATGATTTTTACACAAATCTTGACACGCTATGCACCCAATTTTATTCGAATTCTTTTGTGTTCATCAAAGTGACGTATGTGAGAGTATAATGCACGTCAAATCGAAAGCAATGGGACCTGATGGTGTAGACCCAAAATTTTTTAAATTAGTTTTTCCATTTCTACTGACGCATGTAACACACATATTTAACACTATTATTTAAAAATCCCAGTATCCTAAAATATGGAAAGAGGCTAAAATTGTACCGCTGCCCAAAGGGGGCACTCAATATCGCCCAATAGCAATGCTGCCTTATTTATCTAAAGTTTTTGAATACTTGATTAATGAACAGATGAGAGAGCATCTCCAAACAAACTCTCTTTCGTCAAATTTTCAATCTGGTTTCAGACCTGATCATATTTGTTTGACTGCTTTACAAAAGGTTTCCGAAGACTTGAGAAATAATATGGATAATGGTCAAATTTCAATATTGGTACTTCTAGATCACTCTAAAGCCTTTGATAGTGTCGATCATGACATCATGTGCATAAAACTTACAATATTTTTTTAATTTGTCCATGCATTCGACTAATCTTTTTAGATCGTATCTATCGTCTAGATCACAGTTTGTACTCATTGGTACACAACAGTCAACATTTTTGAATGTTCCCAGCGGTGTGCCCCAGGGTTCCTTACTTGGACCTCTGCTGTACAGTATGTACAGTAACGATCTGCCTTCATGTATTGCTAATTGTAATATTCACATGTATGCAGATGATGTACAGGTGTTCCTTGGCTCAACAAAATCAAACTTTGAAAATTGCGTTGAATGATGATTTAGGTAAAATTGCAAATTGGGCAGAAGCCAATGGATTGACTCTCAACTCTTCCAAATCAAAATGTATTATAATAAGCAAAACACCCTTTACTATTCCAGAAAGTATATCCATAAATATTAAGACTACTCCGATAGAAGTTGTGACGAAGTCTAAAAACTTGGGAATAATTTTTGACATTAAACTAAACTGGAGGGACCACATTGTGCCAGCTATTGGTAACACAAACTCAGCCCTAAGAAACCTCTATGTATGCCTAAAATGTACACCAGTTCGTATTAGACTTTTATTAGCGAAAACTTATCCCGTACCGAAACTAATATATGCCAGTGAAATTTTTCCTAGCTGTACCTGTGATATGGTCCGAAAATTAAACACGACCTTTAACAACATCACGAGATATATTTTTGGACTATCCCGACATGATCACGTTTCAGACTTATCTAAATCTATATACGGAGTTACGTTTGCACAAAATTATTTACCAAAGAAAACCACCGTACCTATATAATTATGTCCGATTTGTCAGATCCCCCAAGAGGGTGGCAAATTATAATTTAACAGACCCTTCGTAAATATTTTGTTAACAACAATTTAATTTCTTAAAATTTGTTCCTACAATTTTGTTTTGTTTTTATTTTATTTTACTAATTTTAATATTTTGTTCTTTGTCTTTTATGTCCGCAATAATCTGTAATCTCTATGAATCCATTTTACTATTTTTCTTTAAACGAATTGAACTACATATATATTAATTTTAGTTTTATTTGATTATTGTTTTTTATATTACTTTTACACTTATTTATTAAATTATATCATATAGGTCTAAAATTTTAACAAATTATACTCCCATACTTTATATAAGAATGCAATTCTTTTGTATGGGCTGAACCTAATAAATAAATTAAATTAACTCGAAAACTCTTCGCGCGAACTCATATTCATCCATTCTGATAACATGTCCTAGCCAATTTGATTCGCCTAGCTATGTCCACGTCAGAATATCTCCTGGTTCCAACGACGTCGGTACTCGCCGTTTTCTTTAACAGAACCATATATTTTACGGAGAATTTTTTTCCAGCCGCTTGCGATATGACCCAAGTTTCGAGGCCACATGTCAGGGCAGGCAAATAGAGAGTCTGGTATAGCTGGACTTCTGTCTGTCGAGAGAGAGCTGTGTTCCTAAACTGCTTAGCGAGCTCAACATAGTATCTATTTGTAAGCACAATTCTACCCTTTATCTCCAGGCTTACGTTGCTGTCCTTGTTCACGGCGGATCCAAGATAGACAAATTCATCTACCACTTCAAAATTAAATCGGTTGTCGACTTTCAAGTGCGGACCAACTCGAGTCGTTTTTCCAGTCGTTGACACCATCAATTTTGTCTTGTCCTCATTAACAGCAAGACCCACCTTCACTGATTCTTTTTCAATTCTTGAAAATACTGCATTAACCTCTCGAAAATTTCGCCCAATGTTGTCTATGTCTTCAGCTCACGCCAGCAAGATATAGTTTTTCGAGTTAATAATCTTGTTCGTATTAACAGCAGCTATTTACTGCCAGAATAGTAAGCGCTCATCGCACTGTTTGCGAGAAGGTCTCCTCAATCCCTTTTTTAATCCTCATTATTATCTCCATTAAGATGTTGAAGAAATTGCACGAAAGTATGTCGCCTTGTCTCAGTCCTCGCTTGGTACAGATGGTGTGGTGTTGGTCAGCGTCATTCTACAGAGGCGGATCACTTTTGCTGGAATCCCAAGTTCAGACAATTTTCCCCGTATGGGGCTATCGAAAGCAGATTTGTAACCGTCAAAAAGATGGTATGTATCGATTTGCTTTTCGTGGGTCCTTACCAGGATTTGGCGTAGATGTCAGGGTAGGCAAATAGAGAGTCTGGTATAGCTGGACTTCTGTCTGTCGAGAGAGGGTTGTGTTCCTAAACTGCTTAGTGAGCTCAACATTGAAAATATTTGCAAGCACAATTCTCCTTATTATCTCCAGGCTGACGTTGTTGTCCTTGTTCACGGCGGATCCAAGGTAGAAAAATTCATCTAAAACTTCAAAATTAAATCGGTTGTCGACTTTCCAGTGCGGACCAAGTCGAGTCGTTTTTCTAGTCGTTGACACCATCAATTTTGTCTTGTCCTCATTAACAGCAAGATCCACCTCCACCGATTCTTTTTCAATTCGTGAAAATACTGCATTAACCTCTCGAAAATTTCGCCCAATATTGTCTATGTCGTCAACACACGCCAGCAAGGTAAAGCTTTTCGAGTTAATGATCTTGTTCGTATTTACTGCAGCAATTTACTGCTAGAATAGTAAGCGCACATCTCACTGTTTGTGAGAAGCTCTCCTCAATCCCTTTTATAGTCCTCATTATTATCTCCATTAAGATGTTGAGGAAATTGCACGAAAGTACAAGGTGGCGCAAAAGTAAACTTCCGAAGTTTTTTGGCTGTAATTTAAAAAAAAATTAAAAACTTTGATTCTTCTTGTGGATTATTTTTATTTTGTCTTTTAATTTTTTTTACATCAAGTCGAGAATATGATGTCACTTAAATGGCCACCGCCACAGTTGATTGTCATTTGAGCCCTTTTTATGGCATTTTCCATCACTTTGGCCAAAACTTCCGGCGATACGTCCTCACATTCTTGACGGATATTGTCTTTAAGAGCTGCAAGAGTCTGAGGCTTGTTGACATAAACCCGCGACTTCAAAAAGCCCCACAAAAAGAAGTCTGGAGCGGTCAAATCAGGCGATCTTGCTGGCCAGTGCAAATCGCCAAAACGGGAGATTAGGCGCCCGGGAAATGCATCCTTCAGCAAATCGGTTGTGGCACGTGCAGTGTGTGTCGTTGCACCGTCCTGTTGGAACCACATGTTTTCCAATCCCAATTCATCAAGTTGCGGCAAAAAGAACTCGTTGATCATTGCTCTCTAGCGTGGCACGTCGTCTGGTCGATGTCGACGGCGCTTCCATGACATCCTCGCCTACAGCAGCAATATTCTCTGCAGAACGGCTACTCCGGGGTCTGCCACGCCTGGCAGCATCTCGTGTTGTGCCAGTCTCTTCGAGGCGAGCGGCTAAACGTCGCAGTGTTTCACCAGTAGGCGTTGGACGGCCAGGAAATCTGCGACGAATTTCACGTTGTGCCAAAGTCACTGACCGATTATTGGTCAAATAAATAGTCAGCAATATTCCGCGTTCTGGAGCAGTGTAGCGTAACACTGTTTATTAACGTGTATTTCGCATGTGTTTACTACAAAAATGTCAAAACAGAACTGACATTAGTGGCCAATCGCAAAATTTATAGCATTTTCTGATAGGAGGATTACTTTTGCGCCACCTTGTATGTCGCCTTGTCTCCGTCCTCGCTTGGTACAACTGGTGTGGTGTTGGTCAGCGCCATTCTACAGAGGCCGGAATCCCAATTTCAGACAATTTTCCCCGTATGGGGCTATCGAAAGCAGATTTGTAATCGGCAAAATGATGGTATGTATCGATTTGCTTTTCGTGCGTCGTTTCCAGGATATGGCGTAGAGTGAATATTTGGTCAGTGGTGACTAAAACGGCACTGTTAAGGTCCAATCAGGTTTTCAACAAAATTCGAAAATTCCTACAGATGTTTTGTATGGTGTACCTGGACTTTTGTTACTCGACAGAGGTCTTTATCTCTTAAGTGCTTGCTTAGCCCAAGGTAACATCTATTTGCAAGCACAATTCTCCGCTTGATCTCAAGGGTGACGTTGTTGTTTTTATTTTGTGTATACAATGTATGTATATACCTCGAAATTTTAACGGTTATCAACGTTCACGCTTTGGTCTAACCGCGTGGAGGCCCTGATCGTTGAAACCGTAAATTCTATTTTGCCCTCATTTACTGTCACATCCACTTTTGCTTACTCCTTCTCAGTTCACGAAATACACCACAGAAACATATCTCATTGTGCGCCCAATGATATCCATATCATCAGCATACGTGAGTTTTGCTGTGGATGTTTTATTCATGTTGACTGCAGTTTTCTCATAACACGGTGTTACAAAAAATAGATTTTTTTCTGTCCTATGAACCAAATGCACATATTCGGAAAATGGGGAAAAATAAAAATACACGATTTTCATGTACACGTCAGAATTTTTTTTTTTTTAAGTTTGAAGTATAAAGCTCGTAGTGGCCTGTGTGAAAGTCTTTGGACAGATTTTTAACCCTTTTCAAGTGATCCAATCGAGCTGATTTTTTGCAGGCAGGCTCGTGGAAATGACTGTATCACGTCAAATTTTTTAAAAACAATTTTTATCAATTCTCAGATTTTCCCCAATTTTTATTGTTTTTGAAAAAAAAATATTTTTTCACTTTTCTTAGCTTAACTTGAAGGGACTCCAAATTTGTATACTACTTCAGCGTTACGAAAAAAAAAATGTTTTTTGACCCATCCTACTCGATATAGTTGTAGTTAATCAATAGTAACCTTCTAACACTAAACAGTTTTTGACTTTTACAACACTTACAACTGGTCTGACAGATGAAATAAGGAATTGCAAAATTGTTTTAAGTTCTGTTGTGCGAAAACGTATTTGTATATATTTCATCTGAAAAAAATGCAGTGTCCGACGCGAAATAACTTTTGTTACGTTTGTGGCTTATTCGCACCAAGTAAAAATTTGAAAAATATTACTAAAACAGTGGTGAATTCGTTTCAGAAAATATTTAAGACTGCTTATGTTCCTTACTTGTGGTATACTCCGGAAGTCGTGTGCGACTACTGCTATAGAAATTTGTGCAAGTTTACTGATGGAAGGTCAACAATAAAGTACGCTGTACCAACAATTTGGCTACCACGCACGGAGCACTGCAATGAATTGTGCTACTTTTGTGTAACTTTTGCTCAAACAAAAGGGTACCAATACATTCACCGCAACAAAATTCGATACGCTAATGCAGAATCGGTAATTCCAGCAGTTCTATACTCACCAGAAGAGCGTGTAGCGGCTTCAGTGGAGATTTTTGATAATGTTCCCGAAATAAGCGATGCAGAATCAACAGTTGTACCAACACTGCTATCAACTTTTCTTGCATCGAATGCGAGATGCGAGAGTCCACAAGTATCGGAATTTGTGGCAACACCCAGTGAAATTGGGACTGCAATGCCGCATTTAATAACGCAAGCCGACTTCAATTACCTCGTACGAGTCGGAAATTTGTCGAGGAGAACAGCAGAACTCTTTGCATCACGCTTTAAGCAGTGGAATATAGTGGCGGCTGATTTTAAAATAACAGCCGCTCGTGGTCGAGGTACCACTATTCCATATAACGAATTTTTTAAATTGCACGAAGATCGGGAAAAAAACCTTGCTTGTTGTTATGATATTGATTTGATGTTTGCAAAAATTGGTTACCCTCATATTTCAGAGGAGTGGCGACTTTTCATCGATGCATCGGTCAACAGCCTTAAAGTCGTGCTGCTTCATATCGGTAACATACATCCATCTGTCCCGATCGCATATGCCACAAACCTCAAGGAAACATACGAAGGCATGGAATTAATATTACAGCTGATAAAGTACAAAGAGCATAATTGGAAAATATGCTGCGATCTGAAAGTGGTCGGTTTACTCATGGGTGTTAAGCGTGGATTTCCAACCCACCAGTGCTTTTTGTGTACATGGGAAGGTCGAAAAAGAGATGAGCATTACACTGAATTTAAGTGGAAGCCGCGAACATGCTACACAGTAGGCGTAGAAAGTATCTACCATTGGTGCAGCCGTCTCAAATCATTTTGCCTCCACTACACATTAAGCTCGGTCTCGTGTCAAATTTTGTTAAAAAATTGGATCGTGATGGCGAGGCCATTGCAACTTTGCGCAAAATTTTTCCGAAATTGAGCGGCGCAAAGATTCATGCAGGTATTTTTTTTAAGAAGTCATTCAGTAACTTTATGTTTTTAATGATTTTTTTGATTTAAGGTGTTTTCAATGGTCCGCAGATAAAAAAAATAATTGCAAGTTCTGAATTTTCATCAAAATTAAATGCTATCGAACAACGTGCATGGAAAGATACAGTTGCAGCAGTTTCTTGGCAACAAACGAGCTGCCAATTATAGAAATACTGTAGCAGAAATGGTTTCGGCATATAGCGAAATGGGCATATTAATGTCGCTAAAGATCCATTTTCTTCACAATCATTTAGATTTTTTCGAAATTTTTTCGATTTTGGCGAAAGGTTCCATCAGGACATTGCGGCTATTGAAAAGCGCTTTAAAGGAAAGGACATTACGCATATGCTTGGCGAATACTGTTGGTCTATTTGTCGCGATACTGAAGCAAATGCTTACAACCGCAAAAATAAAAGGCCTAAATTTCTTTAAAAACATTAAAATTTTTAATGTAACAATTCTTTATTTTTATAAAACAAAAGTAATAAAAAAAATTGTTTTTTTAACGAACTGAAACCTTCAAAAAACGATAACCATTTAAAAAAAAATTTAGGAAAATCTGAGAATTTATAAAAATCTATTTTTTAAAAAATTTGACGTAATACAGACATTTCCACGAGTCTGCCTGCAAAAAATCAGCTCGATTGGATCACTGAAAAAGGGTTAAAAATCATCGGTCCAAAGCCTTTCACACAGGGGCTCGTAGTGGCTTCAAACTTAAAAAAAAAAATTCTGAAGTGTACATGAAAATCGCCGATACACGTGTATTTTTATTTTTTATCCCCTTTCCGAAAAAGTAAATTTGGTTCATAGGACAGAATGTGTGTAACACGGTGTAATGATCTCTATTAAGATATTAAAGAGATCGTACGATATGGTGTCGCCTTGACTGACGCCTTGCTTACTTTCAAAAGGTTCGGTAAGATATTTTCCAAGTTTCACGGATTTGGTGTTCGTCAAGGTCATCATGAAAAGGCTATGAGTTTTGCTGGAATACCAACCTCAGACATTGCTTCGAAGAGTTTCTCCCGTAAGTGGCTATCGAAGGTTTTCTCCGGTTAGTGAAAAAAATGTAAAGGCCGCGGGTGGGATTCGAACTCACATTCGCTGGACGATCGTTTCGATGTTTGTGAAGCATCATCTTCAGCAGCGTTTAGCCCGTTAAGCCACTGCGGTGTGTATTTACACAAGTCACTAACCGAAGACATTTATTATTGATTGTGCAGAGTGATTGTTTGTCGTTACTTACACATTGCTTTCCTAGTTAGACGCACTGATGCAGAAGTTTTGAAAGTTCTATTTATAGAACGAACTATTCTAATTGTAGTTGTCTCGTTCTGTTTTGGTTTTTCGTGGGTCTTCTCCAGGATTGAGCGTAGCGTGAAAATCTGGTAAGTTGTCGATTTTCCAGGCCTAAAGCCACACTGGTATGGTCCAATCAGGTCCAAATTGCGATCGATTGTCTCATCGGCATTGGATATCTCAGGTACCAGTATCGCGGAGATATGATCTCCCCATTTTCGCAACATGCTCTGCACATCTGCGATGAGATTTCCGACCTTGTCTTTATAGAAGGTGGGCATAATTTTCGGACTTCGTTCTTCCTTCTCTATTGCAATTGAATGTAGCATTGCCATACTTGCAGTGCTCTTTTCGTCATTGGCTATGCGACACTCTTCATCGTACCATAGTTTGTTGCGAAGCGATTTTCAAAACCAAGTAAGGTTGTTGTGGCAGTTGTGGCAATGAGTTTCCACTGCGCTTCAGGATCGTCATCGGAAGGGTGTGGTTTCTGTGCCAAAAGTTGCGAGAGCTTTCCTGAGTAGGCTGTGGCTATCTATGGTAATTGCAGCTTTCCGATGTCCAGCTTCCTTTATATACTTTTTTCGAATCTCCTTCACGAACATCGATTTTCTTAATCTATTCTAAAAACCATTTTGGTGTCTATCGCTTAAATATTGATGAACGGGAGATGGTCTCTCAAATCGGTTTTTGTTTTTTTTAGGCAAAATGCCTTTTCCCAAAAAATTAAAAAATCTTGCTTTAGTAATTTGCCTCTAACTCAAGCAGTTCGTAACGGATTTGAACCTAATTACATGTATTAGAAAGGTCTTAAAGCAACACTGCCATTTTGTTCGATGGTGTTTTATTCATAGCATTACAAATTCAGATTTTCGAATACGAACTTAGAATTATTTTTACTTTTGCTTACCTTTTCTTATATATATTTTGTGTTTCGATTTTCGTTGAGGTCTTGGAGGTTTATAGTCCAAATCTTATTCGCTGAATGAATCATCAGAGAATATTATCATCAACAGCTAATGGATGCATTTTAGCTTTTTTTATTAACAGTCCCATCAGCTGGTAACACACTTTTGGTCTTGCATACGACAAAATTATAATCTAACCGCTTTACAAAATCCAGTTTACGTTTGGACTCCGTATCATTTTTCCGATTTATGTTGGCTTTTACTTTTGTGTAAGCTCTATGCAATGGTTTTAGCTTTCTTGAAACATAATTTTTATTATGCAAATTTGAATCTTTAGGAATACTTCGCCAGATGTCAAGAATTTCACCCGCAACAGTGAGCGACGCATCACTCTTAAATTTTTTTGTCTTACTCTATTAAATAAAGCAGTCTACCAAGCGCATCCCTTCCTGTGGGAATTTTACATCTTGACCAAAAACTGTTTGGAACTAAGAGAAACATTCGAGGGAATAAAATAACTCACCACATTGACTTGAAAATACAAACCCACTATCCATGGCTGAAATTTATTGTCTTTGATTGCAGACATCTTTTAAATCGAAATGCAATTTATAATAAAAATCTTAAAACAAACAGTTGAAAGCTTAATGCTAATCCGCAAATATTTTGTTGTGCAGTGAAGTTTGCTGCGGCTAAATTTCCTTCTTATGCCAGTTTGACGACAACACACTAGTGATGGAAAACAGTGAGCAAAATGATTTGATTCAAGTCATCGAGCATTTTCAAAAACACATCCAAACTCCAACAAAAGTACAACTTTAGCAAATTTGAAAAAATTATAAACCAATATCAATTTCTTTTTACTGTCTATTAATGTATAAGTTATCACGATCTCTCTTGTCCCACTCTAATACGACTCAGTCAACAGCTACCTGTATTGTCAGCAAGTACTACTTACTTACTTATCCGGTCTCGGACAACCCCGGGGGGTCAGGGACCTTACAAAACGAAGATAACCTATTTCGCCAACCAGTTCGACCTTTTGCTTTATTTCTCCAGTTGGCAATACCAAGTGTACGTAGGGATTCGTCACCCTGATCCCTCCAGCGGAGTCTTGGTCTTCCTATTTTTCGTCTTCCTTCGAGTTCGGTTTCGAAAACCCTTCGCGCTGGTTCATCTTCATCCATTCTACTGACATGGCCTAGCCAGCGCAATCGCGTTATCTTGATCCGCTCTGTTCACGGCAGATCCGAGGTATATAAATTCGTCCACTACCTCGAAGTTATAACGGTTATCAAGGTTCACGCTTTGGTCTAATCGCGTGGAGGCCCTGTTCGTTGAAACCATAAATTTTGGTTGGTCAGGAAGTAGTTCCGTGCAAAGTGGGCTGTGTCAGAAATAGTTTCAAGTCAGTTTTTAGAATTGTTACGTTTTTTTGGAAAATATAAATAGTTTAGTTTATCAACAGAGCTCAAGCGTTGAAGTACATTTATTTAACTGAGCCCAACAAGGAGAAAACCTACTGTTTTCAAGAAAATAATTTTTTTTTTTGAAAATTTTAAATTTTTGTTTTTGAAGTTTTGTGAAAAGATTCAAACAAAAATCGGAAAAAGGCAGAAGAACAATTTGTTTAAACGCTCACGCCAGGGGCAGGAAATAAAAAAAGCTGATTTTTAACACTTCCAAAGGAAGAAGGAAAAAGAGAAAATAATAACTTTCGAAATACCTAAAGAAAGGAAGGTGTCCAAGTGCGAACATTATCAAAAGTCACCAGAGCTTCGAAATAGCCTAAGCTGCGAGGAAAAGCAAAGAAGACGGAACTGCGTACAGCAAATTTCACTAGGGCTGCGAAATAGCCTGCGCCGCAAGATTGGAAAATACGATGCCGATGCAAATAAGAGTATTTGAATTTAATTTTAATTTATAAAATAAATATTTTAGTTTCGTGAAATGACATTTACATCGGGATGAATTTAATTTGAGAAATTTTAAATTTATGTAAGTGTGGTTGTCATCGGAGTTTAATTTAAGAAAAAAATTCAAACCCAATCCTTTTTTCTGAGAAATTTCAAATTTTCTTGCGGTAGTGCATTGTAAATTTTGTGAATGAATGGCCAGTTTAGGTAGAATTCCAGTTGATTGAAGAACAGGGAATACTTTAAACACGACAATGACAGAAGATCGCTTACGTAATGTCGTGAACGCCGCTTTCGCGGCAGCTTTAAATACACAAAGACATATATTCGAAGAACAGGTAAGAGAAGTGAAAGTCGGGTTGAGACACTTGCGTGCCCGACTCCAGAGATAGAATCATACAGAGAAATAGAGATTATTGCTGGACGTAACTGCGACGAACCCCTGGACATTGTAAAGTCGTTACCAGACAAACTGCCTATAAGATATTTGAGAGTTATGATGGAAGCTCCAAACATTATCAAGCGGTAGCCATTATAAGGAATAAGGTAAAAGGACCGGCAGACATGGTGCTGTCGTCTTTTAACTCGGTCCTTAATTTTAAGGCCATTATAGCCCGTCTTGATTTTACGTATTCGGACAAGCGTCCTATCTATCTTATGGAGCAAGAGGTTTCCACAGTTCGTCAAGGGAACTTGACACTTTTACAATCTACGATGAAATAGAGAAGAAACTGACCCTTCTTACGAACAAGACAATCATGACATATGATGGACTTATTGCTACACGGATTAATGCGAAATACAGAATGGATGCGCTACGAGTGTTCGCTTCGGGTACCAAAAAAGAATTAAGCAACGTACTCTTTTCAGCACAGGCAAGCGATTTGCCGTCGGCTCTAGCATTGGCTCAGGAACTACTTGTTTGCTGAGCTACTTGTTTGCTACTAATTATGCCAAGTCCCGCGAGGATAAAGAGAAACAGCGAGGTGAATCACAACCGTCAGCTGGCATATCGAACAAAAATAACTATTTTGTCAAACGGCAAGGATTTGGCAGGAAAGTAAATTCGCAAGGACGCGACACAGACGAACCAATGGACGTGGATGAATCAGCGCGCTTCAGGCGATCAACACGATACCAATCAAATGGTTTCGGCCATCCTCAGGGTCAATACAAAGACAGCCAAACTTCAATGCGACAATTTCATGGTCAGACGGGTGCGCAGGCGGTAAAAAGGGCAAACAGTGGTACGGCTAGGTTCACTGGGCCGAAACAGCAGAGAGTTAATACACTTTTCCAAGAAGATCCTCAGCCAGGGTTGGAGTACTGTGTAGTGGCAGATTCAGAGGCAGACAGTGCTGACATTGACGCTGCAGCCGAATATGACCAGATTATTTTTTTAGGAATGACTCCTTGCTACCATTCCTAGAGGGAGATGTAGCGGGGAGGACAATCAAGCTATTAGTAGATACTGGCACCTCAAAAAATTACATAAAACCTACAAAAGGTTTGAAGCATGTGGTCCAAGTAGATTGTCCCATTGTAGTGAAGTCTATTCATGGATTCACTACCATTAAAGAAAAATGTGTCGCTAATGTTTTCGGCATCAATAGCATTTTTTTCATTCTTCCAGCACTCTCAACGTTTGATGGTATTCTCGGCCTCAATCTGTTAACACAGACGGGTGCGACATTAGACTTAAAAAAGGAGATAAATACTAGGTCAGGAATAGAACAGCTGCTATTTCTAAAATGCGCAAACGTGAACTTCAGGAAAATTGAGGATATAGAAGTGCCGCCGGTAATAACCGAGAAATTTAAGGAGGTTCTCAAGAGTTTGTCGGGTGTTTTTGCAAACCCCAACGAATCACTTCCCTTCAACACTAACATCGTTGCCACTATTCCCACCAACAGTACCGATCCAGTGTATTCCAAGCTATATCCGTATCCTATGGGTGTAGCTGACTTTGTGAGTAATGAGATTAAGGATCTATTGAAAAACGGCGTGATAAGACCGTCCAGATCCCCATACAACAACCCAATTTGGGTTGTGGACAAAAAAGACAAAGATGAACATGGAAACACGAGGAAACGTCTCGTGATAGATTTTAGGAAACTGAATAGTATAACCATTGATGATAAATACGCCATCCCGGAAGTGACAGTGATTCTTTCAAATCTTGGTAAGGCAAGATTTTTCACAACAATTGATCTAAAATGAGGCTTCCACCAGATTTTACTCTCCGAACAAGACAGGGAGAAAACGGCTTTCTGGGTCGGATATGGGAAGTATGCATTTTGCCGGCTACCCTTCGGTCTGAAAAATGTCCCAAGCATCTTACAAAAGGCCATAGATGACGTTTTGAGGGAGCACATCGGAAAAACATGCTATATTTACGTGGATGATGTCATAATTTTCTGATTTTTTTAAGGAAAGTGTAGAATATCTCGGTTTCGTCGTATCTAGAGGGGGGATCAAAACAAGTCCAGAAAAGGTTGAAGCGATCCGCAACTATGAACAACCCTCAACACTTTTTAATGTCAGGTCATTTTTGGGTCAATCAAGTTACTACAGATGCTTCATTAAGGATTTTGCATTAATAGCAAAGCCATTGATGGACATTTTGAAAGGCGAAAACGGTAAAGCCAGCGCTTCTCAATCCAGGAAAATAAAAATAGACTTAAACGGGGAGCGGCTCCGAGCCTTTGAGAAATTAAGGGAAATTCTTGCTTGTGAAGATGTAATGTTGCTTTATCCAGACTTTAAAAGGTCATTTGACCTAACAACGGACGCGTCCTCACTGGGCTTAGGAGCGGTCCTCTCCCAAGGTGGTAGACCCATAACCATGATATCTAGGACCTTAAAGGGCAGAGAGCTTAACTATGCGACAAACGAGCGCGAATTGTTGGCTATTGTTTGGCCCTTTAAAAGTTAAGAAACTATCTATATGGTGTGAAAAACTTGAATATTTATACTGACCATCAACCGCTCACATTTTCTGTTTCGGATAGAAAGCCAAACGCTAAGAGCAAACGTTGGATTGCATTTGTGGACGAGCACAATGCAAAAATTGTTCACAAGCCGGGCCGAGAAAATTATGTCGCAGATGCGCTTAAACGCCATAATATACATGCCTTAGAACAAGAAGCCTTCTCGGATATTGCTACAGTTCATAGCGAAATATCTTTGACACACACAATCGATACCAATGAAAAAACGGTAAATTGCTTCAGGAACCAAATAATCTTCCGAGAACCAAACTTTCATGCGTTCCGTAGATTTATTATTTTTTCGGAGAAAACTCGCCACATCATTGACTTTAGTGACAATAACACTCTGATCAATGAAGTTAAACTTGCAGTGAACCCGAGTGTTGTGAATGCAATTTATTGTGACCTTCCGACCAGAGAAACAAGCCGAGGCCAAATCGTCGGCGGCGGCGGCTGTGAGATTTTTAGCCGGTCGGCGGCGGCCGTTGTGAATTTTTGCCGGCGGCGGCTCAATTTTCGGCTTGCAGTCAACAATTTTTTTGGTCGTATAAAAACAGTGATAGTGCGGGTGTTAATTGTAATTGTTAAATGAAAAAAGAATCACAATTGCAAAAAGGCACAAATAATTACACACTGATTTAAAAGTTAAATTTAAAGATCATTCCCTTTTTAAGTTTCAGGCAATCTTCAGCGTCTTATTCGGAGCTACAGCCATCATAGAGGAATTTAGGGTAGAGTAATTTATTCTCTCATCTGACGTTTCATTTCACACCCTTCGTCGTAGGTTTGTGCAAATAAGGGTAATTCGACGAAAATTAACGTACAGCAGGTAATGCCTTGTTCACGCTGCCGCGAAATTGAGGTCTTTCGCAATTTGGGCTGAAATTGAGTTGAAATTGCTCAATTTCGCATATATTTTTGCGACCACGAAATTGAGATATTTACAACAATTTCGTTGAAATTGACTTGAAATTGTCGTATACATCGCTGTTTTTACTCAACAAAATTAACGTAGTACTCTTTTTTGCATATATGCATGGAGAACGAAGCCGACAGAAAATTTTTCGTTGTGCCGCCGTCGTAGATAATTTTTTTGAAGTTCACGCCGCCGTCATTAAGACATGATTCGACTTAAAATCTAGGCCGACATTATCGCCTAAGCCGCTTGTAAAGTCCCGAATTACTAAAAAAATATCAAATTTTATTTTACACAACCAACGAGATGAGCCTAAAAGTAACGTCTGCCGAAAAATCACGTTTAATAATAACTCAGTTGCCGCCGTCGATTCATTTTTTTGTTGCTCCAACGCCGTCGATAATTATGGGTCGGCTTCGTTCACCGAACACGTGGTTACAAAAATTACAACAAAAATCAAAACAATTGTATGCCGCCTCATTTATCAAATTGCAATTTTAACTTGTCGACGACGTAGAGTACTGAAAATAAATTAAAAGTCGTGGTGAATCAGGGCATCATGTTAAAGTTCACGTACCATTCATTTATTTTATTGTTTTCATTCATTTCCTAGCTAAATTTCGGATATTGTGCCCAGGCACTAAAATTTTACTAATGGTAATGTTTGTAAACAAACCGTTGTCATTTTTCAACGAAATTGCTCAAATGCCAGTGTGAACGATTTCAATTTCGTTCGACAATTTCAATCCGTAATTGTCAATTTCGTGGCAGCGTGAACAAGGTATAAAGGTACAATAAGGCCTTATTCACGCTGCCGCGAAATTGAAGCCTTTCGCAATTCGGGCCGAAATTGAGTTGAAATTGATAAATTTCGCATATATTTTGACAACTACGAAATTGAGATATTTACGACAATTTCGTTGAAATTGACTTGAAATTGTCGTATACAACGCTGTTTTTACTCAGCAAAATTAACTCAGTACTTTTTTTTGCAAATATGGAAGAACACGAAGCCGACAGAAAATTTTCTGATGTGCAGCCGTCGTAGATAATTTTCTGAAGTTCACGCCGCCGTCGTTAAGGCATGATTCGACTTAAAATGTTAGCCGATATTATCAGTTAAACCGCATTTAAAGGCCCCAATTTCTAAAAAAAATATCTAAATTTTTCACACAACTAACGAGATGAACTTAAAAGTAACGTCTGCGAAAAATTACATTTAATAAAAACTCAGTTGCCGCCGTCGATATATTTTTTTGTTGCTCTAACGCCATCGATAATTATAGGTCGGCTTCGTTCACCGAACACGTGGTTACTAAAATTGCAAAAAAAACAAAACAATTGTATGCCGCCTCATTCAACAGATTGAAATTTTAAGTTTACATCGAAATAGGGTAGAGAAAATAAACTATAAACCGTGGTGAATCAGTGATTCATGTTAAAGTTCACGTATCATTCATTTATTTTATTGGTTTCATTCAGTTCCTAACAGAATTTTGGTTATTATGCCCAGGCACTAAAATTTTACTAATGGCAATATTTGTAAAAAAACATTTGCCATTTTTCAACGAAATTGCTAAAAAGCCAGTGTGAACGATTTCAATTTCGTTCGACAATTTCAATCCGAAATTGTAAATTTCGTGGCAGCGTGAACAAGGCATAACTGTTGATTTAACTGTTTTATTTCGATGTCATATAGAACTGTGGAATTTAAATGTATTTTTCACTTTTTTGTTGATTTTTATCATTTGTATTGTATTTAACACAACTATTTTGCCACAAAAACACGAAATGCGGTTGTTGTTGCTTTGTTGGACGTTGTGTTCCAATACCTCTATCTGGTATTATTGAACACATCCTTTCCACCATCTAATGTTCACTTGCAACTATACCTACGACGTCAAAAATATTGAGAGAATAAATTACTCTACCCTAAATTCCTCTATGCCGTGTACTTTATGTACTTATACATACTAACCGCCTTAAGCATCAAAGTTGTGAGAAGTTTGAGAGACGTTTTTTGTATGATAAGCTGTCTCTCAAACCTCTCCTAACTTTTTATGAATAATGCCGTTAATTTTTTATTTCAAATGTTATTTTATGTTTACTCTTTCTTTTAACTTATCATTTTATTTTGATTGTTTTTTTATAAGAACTTGAGGTAAATTTTTCCAATTAATATTAAAATATATAGTTAAAATATATAGATTTATGATATAAAAATGTTGAACAATATAAAAGTTTTTGTAAATCAGTACAAATTTTGAGAACAAATTCACTTTAACCACATAAGCCCAATTTTTTGTTTTTTTAGGGTTGTAGGTTTGCTCGTGGTGTGTAAAAACAGTTAAAAATTTCAGGAAACGCATAGTTTTCAAGATATGGCCTTTCAAGTATTGGACATACAATTTGAAGTATTTAGGTCTATATCTAAAGGATCGTGTCGAAATTGGTACCGTTGTAAACGCTCTGTTAACCCACTGAGGAGAGGTTTAAAATTTTATGTTTTTTAGTCCTAAGTTTTTACGAAAAATGTTCATTATGTCAATATATAATCCATGTGAGGTGTATAGTTTTACTTAGTAGGGACATAAATATTGTTACTAAATTGAACATACCCCATTAGAATAGTAAAATTTTACACACCCTTTTATTATCATATGTTTTTTGAAAGTTAACGTCTACAGCGTTAGTCAGTTGCGGGAGTTTGAAATTGTGTACATTTTGAGCATGGAGTGGTCAGATAAGGAAAACCGTATCGCAGATAGGAGTCGAGTTCTTAAAAAAGACTTGGGACTACGAGCTTTAAAACGGCGTACATGACATTTGTTGACTGCAACTTTAAAAAAATAGGATAGGAAAATCCAAACGTCTTTTGGTGAAGTACGCTAATAACTTGCATAGAAAAATCTTGTTTACGGATGAAAAAATTTTTACCGTACAGGAAAAATTTAACAAGCAAAATGATAGGGTTTATGCACGCTTATCTAAAGAAGTATCTGAGCTCATTCCACGGGTCGAAAAGAGTCATCATCCAGCTGAAGTCATGGTTTGGTGGGGTGATTCATTTGATGGGGTAACTGACTTGCATTCCTGTGAACAATGCGTCAAAACATAGGCCAAAGTTTACGAAGAACCTGTTTTGGAAGCAGTGGCGACGCCGCTTAACAATTCACTGTTCCAAAACCAGCCGTGGACTTTCCAGCAAGATTTAGCACCAGCTCATAAGGCTAAAACGACACAAACCTGACTTCGGAACAATTTACCAGCTTTTATATACTCTGAAGACCCTCTGGATTACAAATTGTGGAAAGTTTTAAAGGACATGGTCTGCCACAAAAGAAACCCCAACATTGATTCTCTTAATTCAGCTTTGGTTCGTGCTGTAGCTAAGTTTCCAACGGATGAGGTGCGTGTAGCTATTGATGATTGGCCAATGCGACTTAAGGCGTGCGTGAAGGCCAAGGGCGGACATTTGAAGGAAACTGTACACAATACATACCAATAAATATATAAAAAAAATTTCCAAAAACGTTCATTAGTTTTTGTTTTATAGCCCAAAATATAAGTAACAGTATTTATGTCCATACTAAGTATAATATATTCTGAAGGTAAGATTTCAAGCTTTAATTTGCGGTATTAATTGTCTCTTTAACCTTTTAAACACCAGATGATGATACATTTTTGGTTCCAAAACTATTAGGAAAACTGCAGCCGGTGGGACGGGGTTTAAAAAGTAAATAATATGAGGAACGATGAAAACCACCCATTTTGAAATATTATTTAAAAAATAAATTGCATAATATGGGTTTCCAGGGTTAATGAGACATATTGTACCATGGTTCATATTTTGACATAAGTATTCTCCCAAAAAGTTTGAACCAAAACCTGAAACCGCCCACAGTGGGTTAATGAAATCGGAAAAATTAGACGATGTTTCAAAGGGGTTTACATAATCTTCCCAATGACAATAATAAACAGCGAAGATATGTGTGTACATATATTTTATTTAAAAATTGGAACGACCTAAAATTTACTTTGTTTTACACGTTTCACCGGAAAAATAAAAAAGTTAACTTAAAATTAGGCTTTAAGAAGGAAACAAAATCTATAACCCTTTAAAATGGTTCTGCCTCCAATGATTCCAGCATTCGGAGCCGGCGCCGTAGCATGGAAAAATTTTTGGGTGTTCTTTCGCATATTATTTCTGTTTTACCAATTTCTGATAAAACGCCAGGTTATGTTTTAGTTTTGTGCCAGTTTCACTATTTTTATATGTTTGCCATTCTCGTTGTATAACGGAACTTGGTGTCATGTTAGACAGTGTTGTACAAATCATCATGAGTACAAGTACCAAGTATCTCGGTATTCGTTATTGGTTACATTAAAGTACTTAAGTTTCTAAGTACACCTAACGAAAAAATCGGCGGCTTCGAGTTAATCGACTCATATTTTAAGCCGATTAAATCGGCGCCGGCTCGGAGTATAAAAAAATTACCGGCGGCGGCGGCTAGTCGGCTCAAATTCGCTCGGCTTGTTACTCTGCTTCCGACGCTGGCGTGCGTCCAACACGAATCAGTTAGGTATTTTCCTTCCACTAAATTTTAGTATTGTAAAACCATGGTCCAAGACATTTTTGATAAAAGCGAGCAAATGGAGATAGTCGCCACTGAGCACAACCGTGCCCATAGGGCAGCTCAGGAGAATGTGAAGCAAATTCTTGGTGATTACTATTTCCCAAAAATGATCAGGTTGACGAATGAACGAAAACAAAAACTGGAGCTGGGAGCAACACCAGTTCCATCTTATATAGGTGAGATACTGTATATCGACATATTTTCTACAGACAGGAAATATTTCCTCACATGCATCGACAAATTTTCTAAATTTTCAGTGGTTCAGCCGATACCATCTCGGACTATTTTAGATTTAAAAGGTTCAAGATTTAAAAGGTTCAATTAATTAACTTTTTTCCAGACACGAGGGATATCTATTATGACAATGAACCGTCATTGAAGTAGGAAACAATTAAATCTCTATTACGAGACCAATTTAGCGTGAGAATTGCAAATGCACCGCCGCTTCACAGCACTTCAAACGGGCAGGTCGAGCGTTTCCACAGCACTCTCTCTGAAATTGCGAGATGTCTCAAATTAGAAGGAAAAATAAACGATGCTGTTGATCTTATTTTACTAGCAGCTGTGAAATATAATCGGAGAGTCCACACCGTGACGAAAACAAGACCAATAGACGTGATTCACTTCTCGTCACCCGATATTAGGGAGAGTATAAAAGAGAAAATAGCAAAAGCGCAGCAGATATCGTTAGAAAGAAACAACACGTCTAGGCAGAATAGAATATTTGAAGTGGGAGAGTCTGTGTTCGTCAGGAATAATAAAACACTTGGAGATAAACTTATGTCTTTGTATTCAGAAGAGGTCGATGATGCAGATATGGGAACCTCGGTTCTTATTAAAGGGAGGGTGGTCCACAAGGACAACCTAAGATGAGCCCATTCTAATTTTTTTTTTAAATTAATAGCTGTTTTAGGTTTGCTTTAGGGTTTTGAAAATAATACAACTCATTCAGTCAACGACAACGAAACTGCTGGACCCTGATATAGAACAAATTAACAAGCAGATATTAATAAACACTAGGGCACAGGATCAGATAAACAGATTTGCAAATGTTGTCAATAAAGTTGCTAGAAGCCCGAATCTCGGAGAGATAGGTACTGGGCATTTATTTAAAATACTACCTGCTAGGAACAGAATGATAATTGTCGAAATGGAAATTGTTGATGGCAGCCGTACGTGCAAAAATAGAGATTGAAAAATCGTCCATTTAGATTTCGAAGACTTGAGGAATGTATTGAAAATGGATTTCATTTAATGAATGTAACAGATCTTTTGCAAGTATCGTTTGTTAAAGTCCGATTAAACAATAGTTAATTATACTTTGCTAGAATGTAAGAAAGTTTCCGTATTTCCCGTCCGACACAACGGAACTATTTTGCACCTCACCGGAGATAACAATGTTGCTACCTGCGAGAATCGTGTACTCCCAATTAAAAACTTTAGGACCGACTTGAGCTCAACAGCTTCACGCAGGTATTATGTCAGCTTCAACCACTACGAATTGTCAACGATGGTGTGATGATTATCAATGACAACGCTGCAGTCATAAAAAGATTTAAAGGTTTCTCTACAACAGAACCCGAGGAGCAAGCTAAAGAAGAATGCCATCCCTGTCACCTACGGCGACTCTCAATATCTAATTCATTCATTCATTCATTTATGGTAGCATAATTTCATTCTGTTTTGTACATAAAGTTTCCAGTTATGAATATGGCTTTGCCTTAAAACAATAGTAGTAATATGTATGCAGTGAGAGAAGAAATAAGTTAACTTAGCGCTAAAAATAATGCTGTAACATAGGAAAAGCTACCATAAAAACCTATGTATATAAAGAAATATCTTACAGATTTAGACTCGTTATGACTAGGAATTTTGCTTATACTAACTTATACTAACTTAACTATCTATAAATGGTCAACTCTATATAGTCTATTTATTAGACTGTTTGAAGATATTTAACAATTATTTTTAAATTTATCGTTAATTATATCTATGCGGTTCTTAACAAAAGAAATATTTGACTCAGTGTGAAGGATTACGGTGGAGTAGTACCACGGGTGGTTGAGCATAATTTTAAGTACTTTGTTTTGGGCGACTTGAAGTGTGTGAATATGCGTTTTTGCGCAAAAACCCCAAACTGGGCATGCATACAAGATTAGAGCTTGAAATACTACCTTCATTATTCTTAATTTATTTTCCTTGCTTAATTCGGATTTTCTATTTATCAGCGGATATAGTATTTTTGTTGCTATTGATACTTTGTCCTTAATATGATAGATGTGTGTTCTTTGAATGTAAGTTTTTTGTCGAGTAGAACACCCAAATACTTAACTTTGGGGCTCCATGCCACTTCGGTGTCGACAATCTTCAAGCTAACGGATGATAATATACACTGCTTTATTTTCTTAGTGAAAAAGATAGCTTGAGTTTTCCCGGCGTTCAGTTTTATTTTCCATTTAAGACAGTATGACGAGAGCAGGTCAAGAGCGCATTGTAAAGTGTTAACAATTGTGTTACCATTTTCATGTGAACAATATATGCCTGTGTCGTCAGCGTACATGGCGTACTCGCAAGCTGTTTGTTTGGGAAAGTCAGAGCAGTATATACAGAATAAATTTGGACCCAATACCGAGCCTTGAGGGACTCCTGCAGGGACTTCCTTAATATCAGATACATTATTGTTAACGAAAACTCGAAATGATCTTGCGTTGAGAAAGCTTTTAATGATTTTAATTAAGTGAAGTGGAAAACCGAGACTAATTAATTTGAATATAAGGCCATTATGCCAAACCGTGTCGAACGCTTTTTCGATATCCAATAGCACCAAGGCGGTGGATTTTTTTCTTGCAAAACTGTTTTGGATTACAGTGACGACAAAACTGTTTTGGATAAAGTTACATATTCGCTTAACTTGATGCGTGGTACTATGGTGCTGTCGAAACCCAAATTGCTCGTTGGGAAGTATTTCCTTTTCCTCAATTACATTCCAGATTTGAGACTTTAAAATTTTTTCGAAGACTTTACTTACGCAGCTCAATAAGCTAATAGGTCAGTAGTTTTCTAATTTGGTAATTGGCTTAGATGGCTTGGGAATTGGAACCACTCTGGCTACTTTCCAAATGGCTGGTAAATATTGTAATTTAAGGCAAGAGTTGAATATAAACGTGAGAAACTGTATGCCTTCGAGAGGTAATTGCTTCAGCATAAAATTCTTTATTTTATCAGAGCCCGCTAACTTTCTTGGTTTAAGTAGTTTGATGATAGTACTGACGTAGTCGCAGTTTACAAAAGACGAATTTTCAGTGACGACCTCAGTCATATGAAATCGGTTTCCAACAGCACTAACTGCTAAGTCGTGTTGTCGCGTACGTAGGTTAGCAGAAATCTTATGGCTGTCCCCAAAGAACTTTGAAAGCTCTTCAGCTTTATCATTGTTCGTATGAATTACCCTATTATTACGGTCTGTTTTATAATTTTGCTAATATTCCAGAAAGGCTTACTGCCTTTATCTAGCGTACTTAGCATATGATTCCATTGTTGGTTTCTAAAACGGGGAACTAGCTCACGGATATTTTTAGAAAAAAGTAGGTAGAGATATTTATCAGTGTCCTGTCTGTAGCGTAACCATTGCCTTCTGTGAACATTTCGTATTTTTATCAGATTAAGAATATTGTTGGGAAGTTTTAAGTAATAGTTCGGACTGAAAACTTTTTTTGGTACAGCATACTGCAAAGCATTAAGCACCTGAGTATTAGAGAATTCAATATTACGGTCTATAGTATTGGTATTGTCGATTCCTGTTGTGTTAGTGGGCGAGTTTGTGAACACATCTCTTAAGTACCTTTTAAATAGATGCCAATCTGCTTTTTTATAATCGCAAACTAAACTTTCTTGAGTGATGCTGTCAATGTTTAATTCAAATTGAACGGGCAAATGGTCAGAGTCTAGGTTGTTGACCGTAGTAAGGCTGGAAAGGAATTCTGGAGAATTTGTTAGTGCAAGGTCTAACGTAGAACGTGCATGAAGGGAATTGGATGGTACATAAGTGTGATTAGAAGGGTGGCAAGTTGTAATTGGAAAAAAAGAGGTAAATTCGTGCAAACTATTTCCCCAGGCGTTAGCTCTGGTACAGCCCCAACTTCTGTGCCTACTGTTAAAGTCACCACAGTATAGGTACCTGCCGTTAGCGTTAAATAATCTCCGTAAATCCCTTTTAAATTGGGAGCGCTTGTTACCTGTAATACGTCCGCCGGGCTCTCAATATCTCAATCTATAAAGATGTATTGAGTCCTCTGTATCTTCTGAATTTATGCATAGACAACTTGCGATGCACCAATGAGGTCCACCAAAGGTTAGCAATAAATTGCCACGATGTCAATGCCGCCATTGATAACTTCAGGTGGTCCGAGGACGATCCACACTTAAGTGAGGGAGGAGTTATCACGATCTCTATTGACCCACTCTAATGCGACTCAGTCAACAGCTACCTGTATTGTCAGCAAGTAGTTCCGTGTAAAGTGAGCTGTGTCAGAAATAGTTTTAAGTTGGTTTTTAGAAATGTTATGTTTTTTGGAAAATAAAAATAGCTTAGTTTATCAACAGAGCTCAAGCGTTGAAGTACATTTATTTAACTTATATCGCACCCGTTCAACAATACTGTATTAACTCAAAATTTTTTTATTTTATCTTGTTGGCAAAAAACAATACATAACACTATCTGCAAACAATAAACAAATAAAAAGGTTATGTGGTGCAATACAATAATTGATGGGGTTTCTAAATATTGCCTAACTTTTGTTAATGGAAAATTCCTTAAGCATTAAGAAAACAGTTTTTTGTCTCTCCTGAACACTTTGAAGTTTTTGAGTTAATACAGTATTGTTGAACGGGTGCGATATATTAATTTATGAAATTGAAGCAAATTTACAAATAATGAACTCTAGTCATTTCATCATTTCAACTAAAACTATAGTTTTTCTTAACAAAATGATACTGTTATTTACACCAAAATCTTTATTTTAAAATTTTCTACCATACTGCATTCACAGAATATAAAAATGTTGCCTCGTTCAATTTTTATATAAGGAAAGGTAAGCAAAAAATAAAAAATTATAAGTTCGTATTTGAAAATCTGAAAAAATTCTTGGATTTTAGAGTAAAAAATTCTTGGATTTTAGAGTAGATTAAAAAAATCGATGTTCATGAAGGAATTTCGAAAAAAGTATAAACAGTGAGACAGTCTAATCACCATTCCTTGTTTAGCTAATACAACATAACATTTTTCGTGTAATATATCCAATTTATTAAAATTATTTCCAACGTTTCGTCGAATATTTTTTGGGGATTTGTAATGTTGACGTTATTGCATTAAAATAAAGTTGAATTTTATTTAATATAAATTAAACATATCAACACCGGCGTACAAATTAAACACGTCTTAGATTAATATCATATATTTGATATTTGAGAAATATATGGTCAGACGTATGCGCCAAATGTGTTATCATAGATTGCTCAAAATTTCTAAATTTTTTTGTCTATAAATTATTTCGGTTTGTGGTCACAAGAGTAATATGAGGCAAACCGATCAACGTCACTTTTCCAACATATAGATGTTTAGCGTCAGGGGGTTAAATTAAACAAAATTTCCATTTTTAAAAACCTAGCAACGCTGATTAATTTGTCACTGAGTGCTAAATTTGGGTTTGTGCGATTACGAATACGATTAATTCCACATTAATCTAAATATCTGCAAAAATTATATTAAACGAATTAATGTAATAAATGTAATCCTAGTGTTTACTTAGTTAAATGGAAATATTATAATAAAACTACAAATAAATTAATTTTACTTTTAAATAATATATGTGATGGATGACTAGGAATTAAATTCAGTTGTCAAAACGAGTAACTCACATTATAAAGGAAAAAATGATGTTACAAATAACGATTACACCAATATTTCTCCATTCTGTACTTAATGAATTTCACAAAACAGTAGTTGTATCTGTAGGAAAATACTTAGTAAATTGTGTCCATTTAAATTTATACTGCACGTGTAATTTTAAAATACACCAGAATGGTCATATTCGTTTTTATCCAGTTCCTGTTTGATGAGTTGAATATGTCAACGCAGCAAACTAAAACTACACAAAATCCATAGTGCAATATGATACTATTTTTCCCATAAAAGATTTGACATTGTGGTTCATCAGGATATAACCAAAAGAATTTTAAGTAAAACTTTCTTTAAATTGGGAGTGCAGAAACAATACCAACTTTTCAGAGAAATAATAAAACCTGCTTTTGACTAATTTAGGTCGAAGTGGATTATAACGGTACTTTTCTCTCATTGTGTGTAATCGTGTGGAAAATTCTTCGTTTTTTTTTTTTTGATTCATTGCTAATATATGTAAAAAATTGATTTAATTGTCATTACTTTTTCTAAATATTAACAGCCGTATTCTTACCGAAAACTTAAATGTAGGTTATAATACATCACACACAACGAGTTGCTTGCTAGAATGTATTTTTAGCTTAGCAGCTAGTTAGCACAAAGTTTATACTACACAATGCATTCACTACGGGCTCTTACTTCCTAAGAAGCCTAGTGAATCTAAATGGTAATTTTGATTACGTTTATTTACAATCACTTTGACACAAAACAGATCGTTAACATGAACTTAGCTAATGTCTGCCACTAACACTCATGTTAAATAGTTTCTAACATTTTGTTATGAATACGGCTGTAATTATATAACTTACTTTCGTACTTCTTTCCTCCATCATACCCTTTGCTCGATAGCCAACCCAAAACATTTTCAATAATGTTAAGGTCGGGTGAGTAGGGAAGCTAATATAAGATTCCAATATTTTGGCCAGAAATCCATGTTTTCACTACACGTGCCGTGTTTTCGGTTTTTACTCCTACTAAATGCTTAATTATTAAGGTGGAATGCTCTGAATTTAAGGCAATTCGAATAATTTTTCGCTTGTCCTGAGGTGTTAAAGCTGTTTGTGGTTTTTACTGTAGCTGTCTTGGTTTTTAATAGAATTCATTACCACATTACGACTTCGTCCGATGATTCTACCGATTTCGCGAGAAGAATATTTTTCAGAGTGGTAAACATCAATTTTCACCATTTCCGATGAACTTAAACTACTTTTTCCTCCCATTTTGATTTGATAATATGCTGCCAATTCTGAATGAGGTTCTATTCTGGTTAACCACGTACAAAAGCTAATATTCTAAATTTATTTCAAACAGAGAGAAGAAAGTACTTGAACAGTCGGAAATTAAATTGAAATTTAATTGTCAAAAATATAAATTCAAAATAAATTAAAAATTATAAAAGGAGGACTGAAAGTCAATCGAATTAGTGAATTTATTTATCTATCTCCATGAGTAGTGAAAGGAGCGATAGGAAAAAAAGGTGAAAGCGCCTGGCGCAAAAGCGTCTGCCAGCAAGACCCCTAGTATCTCTAGCTGGGAAGAAGGTATAAGCTACACTGCCGATCCTGGTAAAATATTGGAGGCTTACGCTGAGAGGGAAGTTTTTGACGCCAGTTCTGCAAGCAAAAAGAAAAGGTAGGACATGGAGTCCCCTGTTACCAAACCCAAGTTATTGCCCGGCAAGGTGGCTAGTGTTGCTTCTTCGGGTACTGCAACGCCAACAGCGGGTATCTCTGGTGCCGCTAACCCTAGTAGAAAGAAGAAGGTTAAATAATTGCCCCTTAAACAACTGGTAGACAGTCTTCAGCAAACGTTCCACGAATGAAGATGAAGAAATTAATGATGTCGATATGGCCAGCCAAGTGCCATATCCAACGTTGGGTGCCTCAATGGCGAAGGTTGCTCAAGGATGGGCGCCCTTGATAGCTAAGAAGGTGGCGCTAGTGTCGTCAACAAATCATAAAACGGGCAAATCAACATTGCCAAGTCAAATTCTAGGAAGTCCAGCAAGGCGGTGCCAGCCATAACGACATTTGATGTGAATCTAAATACGATGCTAAAGAGTGCTGCTGAGGCGTTAGGCCATCAACATTTTACGGTGAGTGCGTTGAGTAAAAGAGTGGTAAATTTTTTCGCGGGTACCCTTCAGGACCACGCTAAATTAAAGGATCTATTTTGAAACTTGAAAGTTAATTTCTTCACCCATACCCCTAAGGGTTCGAAGCCGTATGTGACGGTGATTAGTCGCCTGTCCGACTCATTTGACATTGACGATGTCAAAGGTTATTTGACTGGTTTGGGCCTCAGGCTTGCAATTTTGGGGCTGACGAAGATGGGAGGAGGTAGGTGGTTGCTAAAAATATCTTCCATCCAATTAAATTTATCCTCTATTGCTCGGTGCGTTTTGAGCGTTTTCGAAAGAGGGGTCCAACCCAGTGTTTCAACTGCCAGCGTTAGTTAACTGCAACATGGCCCCCAGGGTGCGTCAAATGCGCAGAAGCCCATGTTTCGGGCGATTGTGGCATTCCTGCAAGAGATACGAACACTGAGGAGATTGTTCTGATTAACCAGATCACAGGCGTTACCACCGTTCAAATTGGGCGCACTGTTAAGTGCGCGAATTGCAATGGTGAGGGCCACATGGTCGGCGCTAAAGATTGTCGACGGAAACTGGCAATTGTCAGGAAGATGCGGGAGAAGCGAAAGGTGAATAGGGTCGATGACCCACAAAATGTACTGACCAGCTCTCTTACAACAGCTGGTAATTCCTACGCTAGTGTGGCGGGACCTGGTCCTGCTGGAAATAATTCTTCGGACGAAAATCCGGCTCTAAGCAAGGAGGGGTTTGGGTCCAATTTTGTTGCTGTGGAAGCAGATTGCCACCGCTTTTTTGGGCAAGGTTTTCTTGCTCTCTTGGAAAAAGCTGCCGCATTTAATGACGCCTATTATTTTGTATCTTAGTTTTAAGTTCTACCTCAGTTGTAAGTTTAGTTTTTTAAGTTATTTTGAAAATCATAGATTCACTGAATTCTTTTTTAATAGTCCCTGTTTTTGGAAATTTTCTTTTAATTGTACTTAAACCAAGATGCGTAATATGTGCAAATTTTTTAGCTCAATTTCGAGAGTTCCGGGATAGCGCCCAGCGCTCCGGAAGATTATTTGTAGTTTAATGAAGAATGTATTTATTTATTGGATACCTCTGTTAAATTGCCTGTTTCTCAAAATATCAATAAACCACAAACTAATGTGTTTGAGGAAAGAGAATCAATATTACCTCTCTGATCTCTGCTAGTATGCTTTATATCTTCAATATTTTGATGGTTATATCCTGATGAACCAGTGTACATGGAAAAATTAAAAATGTGATGGAAGCATTTGCCTATAATGGTTTTGATTGCCATTGTTGGATTGCCTTTATTAAATATTGTTTAAATTTGTATATCATTTGTAACTTTAGTATTTTCTATTCAGTTCTTTTTCAAACCGCCTTGTACTGTAATGTTTTAGTCGTCATTAGTCGTTTTGGCTTTTTGTCGTTCTGTCTTGCCCGTGAGCAATAATTTTGGATCAACTGACATCGCAATCAATATATCATACATTTTTGGCGCCCAACGTGGGGCACGACCCTTATTAAAACATTTGAAATAGTCGAAAATTTAAGTCGAAGTAATTGAAAGTCGTAATTTGCAATCATCTTCGTACCATTGAGATCTGTGTTCCTTTAAAATGGCTGAATTGGAGTCACTTACTAAAAAAACGAAAGCTAGTGTCACTAGAATAAAGAATATTATATCGTCATCGATGTCATTCGCTGAGTTGGAGTATCGCTTGTCATTAGTTGAAGCATACTTCAAGAAATTGTTAAGTATACAATGCGAAATCGAAGAATTAAACCCTAAAGACATTGCAAGAGCTGATATTGAAGATTTGAGTATCAAAACCAAATCTAAAATCATCCAACTCTTAGGTGATAACATCAAACGACCAAGTGCAGATATGTCAACGGCAATACCGGTTCAGGCATCAAGTAAATTACCAAACCTGGAACTTCCAACCTTCGATGGTAAATACACCGATTATAAAAACTTCATTTCATCGGTCAAGCAATTTGTTGATACTGACCCGTCGCTGCAAACCATCGAAAAATTTAACCACTTGCTTCACTGTCTACGAAGTCCGGCACTTGACACCGTTCGAGCCTTTCAAGTTACGTCCGAAAACTATGAGAAGGCACATATGGAACATATTCAAAATCTTTATGATTTACCAATAGTGCAAAAATCATCTTGTGTTCAGCTACGAAGTTTGGTCGATAGTGCTTCGGCGATTTATTCATCTTTAAAATCTCTCGGAACTGTAGAGGACATTTGCAATGCTTTCATTATTCAGTTAATCAGCCAGAAGATGGACAGAGACACTCAAATTAAATGGAGGGAACACATGGATTTCTCGCAGCTACCATCATGGGATACATTTTGTAAACATCTGGAACGGAGATGCCAATTATTGGAGTCCTCGGAATCGCACCCAACTCAAAATTTCAGCAGACCTAATAATAATCATTTTCAACATCGTAATATGCAGGAAAATCGTTCATCCTTTCACGCTCAACAGAAATCATGCCTGCTTTGCAAAAATTCTGAACATTGGTTAAGTGGATGTAACAACTTTCGAGGAATAAACCATGAAGACAGATTTGCAACAATAAAAAAATTAGCATTGTGTTTGAACTGTCTCTCAGAAGGTCATATGGTATCCAAATGTACATCCAAAAATAGATGCAAAATTTGTAGTAAATCACACCATACTCTTCTTCATCGCCCCATATCAGCTTCACAGTCTGTAGACACTACATTTAACACTTCATTAGCAACAACATCAGCTTCTGTTCAACAGTAACAATTGTCAACTGCTTCTGCCCATGCTCATTTAGATTCGTGCTCAGGGGGGGGTGATCTTGGCTACCACTGTTATTCTTGTTACAGACCATAATGGTGAGTTTCAATTGTGTCGTGCACTCCTTGATTCGTGCTCGCAAGTCAATCTCATTACAGAAAGTTTCGCAAGAGTACTCAATTTGGGGAGAAAAAAGTGTGCTGTAAACATTGTTGGCGTTGGGAACTCTTCAACAAACATAAAGTATGAAACGTATGCTACAGTTCGCTCTCGTTATACTGCTGAAGACTTTCCACTAAGATTTTTTTTATCACAAAACGCGTTTCTGGGTATCAGCCAGAGATGGATTTGGATATAAGTAATTGGAAGTTACCTTCTAATATCAATTTAGCGGATGTTGATTTCAATAAACCGCAAGTTATAGATATGCTTATTGGAGCCGATGCATTCTTTGATATTCTTGGTAAACATAAAGTCAAACTTAACTCAAACTTGCCAATTTTACAGGAAACCAGTTTTGGATATGTAGTATCTGGGCGTTACACAACTCAAAAGGATTGTCCAGAATCATATACATATTCGTATACAACGGATTTATCCATGAAGGAAGAAGACGAACATTTAAATAAGCAACTAGAAGTCTTATGGACCGTGGAAAAGGTAGCAGGATCATCCGTAAGGAAATTAGAATACGAAGCTAGTGAAAAACATTTTTTACAACACGTGGAATTTTCCCCTGAGCATCGAATCCAGGTAAAGTTACCCTTTATAGAAGATCCACCTATCCTAGGTACATCACATAGCTCCGCACTAAGGAGGTTTTCCCAATTAGGGAAACGTTTGGCATCTAATGAAGAAGTAAGGGAACAGTATATCACCTTTATGAGAGAATACGAAAGCCTTGGTCATATGACACGCGTTAATCCAGATTTAAATAAACCCCATTATTATATCCCCCATCAATTTGTATTGAAGCCAAATAGTTCCACTACAAAGTTGAGGGTGGTTTTCGACGCCTCTTCTAAAACGTCATCAATGGACTCGTTAAACGATAAATTACTAATTCAGGATGATCTATTTTCACTTCTCATCCAATTCAGGCTTTGGAAATATGCATTATCAGGCGATATCGAAAAAATGTATAGAATGGTACGAATTCATCCCAGCCATCGACCGTTCCAACTAATTTTATGGAGGGAAAGTGATCGTCAACCTATTTCAACATACGCATTAAATACTGTAACTTATGGAATGTCCGCATCACCTTTTCTTGCCATAAGATCAATGCATTTCCTAGCTGATAAATATGAACACAAATACCAAATTGGATCAGAAATAATTAAAAGTAAATTCTACGTTGATGACATGTTGACGGAAGCCAATGATTTGGAAACACTTTTGAAAATTAAATTCGAAACTACATCATTACTATCAAAAGGTGGATTTAATCTTACCAAATTCAGATCAAATTGTTCCCTTCTTCAAGCTGAAACCACCGAAAACAAAAACATAAACATTAACGAAACCTCGGTCACTAATGCATTGGGAATTATATGGAACCCAATTTCGGATATCTTTAAGTTTGCATTCCATCCGAAGAAGCTGTACCCAGAAATCACCAAACGTGCTATACTTTCACTGGTTTCATCAATTTTTGACCCAATAGGCTTTGTTTGGCCTATACTAATCGTACCAAGAGTCTTAATGCAAATTTGTGGATTGCTAAAATTGATTGGGACACAACAGTTCCAAATAAATCTAAAGAACTTTTCACTCAGTTTTTGCAAGATCTGGAACATCTGTCATTGTTAAAAATACCTCGATATATTCTACAACCTAATTCGTCCTCTTTGCAGCTGCATGGATTCAGCGATGCATCCATTCGAGCTTACGGATGTTGCATTTACGTTACATCCATAGATAAAAATGGAAATATCGTTGTTAACTTGGTAACCGATAAGTGTCGTGTCGCGCCTACTAGAAAGAAAACAATGCCACATTTGGAGCTATGTGGGGCCCACTTGCTGTCGAAACTTTTCACTATGATATACCCAGGGTTTGCAAGGTATAATCCAGAAACCTATTTATGGACGGACTCCACAGTGGTGTTACAGTGGCTACAAAACATTCATCTACACTTGTAACCTTTGTCGGAAATAGAATTTCAGAGATACAAGAGGGGACTAGAAAAGCTTCATGGCGACATGTACCGACAACATGCAATCCAGCAGATATGATATCTCGTGGTTGTAATATTCACGAATTAATGGACTCTATATGGTTTTACGGTCCGGCATTTCTTAAGAATGAATCTCAACATTGGCCTCCAACTCCACTTTTGAAGCGTAACCTAGATGTTGAATCAGCAGTAAGAAAAGTTGTACTGAACGCTCACTTGGAAGAAAGTTCAATTCTAGGTTTCATAAATCGCACAAGTTCTTACCATAAAATTGTCCATGTGGTCGCTCGGATGTTAAGATTTCGATATAAAACTAAAAGGAATGCTTGCCTAACACCAGATGAAACCAATCGTGCTTTACATTGTGTTATATGGACAATACAACAACACTATTTCGATGAAATTTTCAAATTACTCGTTACAAATCAACAAATAACAAATACGCTTAAATCTCTTAGTCTCTTTATTCAAGATATTGATGGGTATCCTCTTATTCGAGTGGGAGGCCGATTACAAAATGCAGACATTCCAGAAAATCGAAAACACCCATCCCTTCTACCAAAAAACTGTCACTTCAGCAACGTTATAGTACGCAATTTACACATCACGAATTATCATGCTGGTCCAAAGGCACTTCTAGCATTTATTCGTCAACAATTTTGGATCATTGGGGCTCGCGATATTGCGAGAAAAGTTGTTCGTTCCTGTCCAAATTGTATACGCTACAAACCAAAATTACAACAGCAGTTAATGGGTCAATTGCCGTCGGATAGAGTAACACCTGCTAGACCCTTTGAACGATGCGGCGTCGATTTCTGCGGACCTGTCTCAACATATTTAAAAATTAGAGGAAAACAGCCATATAAATGTTACATAGCTATTTTAATTTGTTTCGTTACGAAAGCAGTTCACATAGAGGCTGTATCAGATCTGTCAGCGGATGCGTTCATAGCTGCCCTGAAGAGATTAATTGGACGTCGAGGTTTGCCATCCACTATATTCTGCGACAATGCTACAAACTTTGTGGGAGCAGACTCGAAACTAAGAGAACTCAAGAAACTTTTTTTGAATGAATCATTTCAAAATAATATGTTTGCTTTTTGTACTAAAAAATTTATTAAATTCAAATTTATTCCCCCTAGAGCACCACATTTTGGCGGCGTTTGGGAGGCGGCTGTTAAGTCGGCAAAGGGATTCTTATATCGTACATTGGCAAACGCTAAGATGACTTTCGAGGAACTCACCACAACGCTGATTGAGATTGAGGCTATTATGAACTGGACACCAATGTCACCTTTATCAAGTGATCCCAACGATTTTGAATTATTATCGGTGCTCCCTTGAATTCCATACCTGAACCAACTATTGACTGTGGTGAAATAAGTAATTTGCAAAGATGGAAACGAATAACGGCAGCAAAACAACAATTTTGGAAGCAATGGTCAACGGACTACTTAAACGAGATGATGCATAAAACACGTTGGACTAAGCTCACTACAAATATTACACTTAATACACTAGTTCTTATCCATAAGGACAACGTGCCACCAATGAAATGGGTTATTGGTAGAATAGTGGCGACATATCCTGGGAAAGACGGTCAAATCTGAGTGGCAGACATTAAAACAGCAAGAGGTGTTTTTAGACGACCTATTCGTAAGCTTGCTGTATTATTAAATCCTTGATAAATTTATATATCATTTGTAACTTTAGTATTTTCTATTCAGTTCTTTTTCAAACCGCCTTGTACTGTAATGTTTTAGTTTAACTACGGCCCTGCGTTAGTTAGTTAAATCATTGTTTCGCATTATTCTCTACCTGCTATTTGTTTATCAGACGATTTGGTTACATGTTTATCGGTGTAGTACATCTCTTTTCTATAAATAGCAAAAGTCAATAAAATCATGTACCAGTTATTTGTATCATCATCATTAGTCGTTTTGGGTTTTTATCGTTCTGTCTTGCCCGTGAGCAATAATTTTGGATCAACTGACATCGCAATCCATAGATCATACAGCCATTGTTTAAACCTTTCATCCGGAGCATAACACAATTCTATTTTCAAGTATATTTTAAATTTTCAACCGATTTCAAAAATTGGGATTCAAGTCAAAAACAACACTAAAATATTGTAATCAGTTGTCACATCTCATTTTGTAGAACTGAATGGGCTTTTCGAACAATTTTTGTTTAGTCCCCTTTTCCACTAGCAATTATTTCTTTGCAAATTCTTGAGTTTGTGGGCGAGAGGGGTGGGAGGAAGAGAAACAAATCTTTGTCAGTTCAGTATTTGCTGTTCTCGCGCATTCTGCTTTGTTCTTTTCGCTGCAACAAATTTATTTGACATATCGGTTTTAACCCATTCCTTTTTACTGACACAGTCGGTTTTTGTTTACAAATCTGTTGGTAGTAGTGATTGCTTGAAGTAAAAAAATTGAATTTAATTTATAAATTACCATTTTTACACCGATTTTAAATTATTTATACACTTCTTAGGAAAACTCTTTAAAATGTAAACAGTTTTGACGTTTCTTTCGTTCTTTTGTAGTTTGATTCTCAAAATTTAGAAAGAAAAGAGAAAAGAAAAAATTTGGCAAAGGAATATTTGCCAGTGAAAAACGGGGCTTATAAATGATAATTTTTTAAATTTAATAAGATTTTGACATGCAAATCTCTTTCAAATTTGAATATGATTTTCAAATTTCTATGAGTTTAATGTGAATTTGAATAAAATTTTACATTTTATATTAATTTAAAATGTAAACGTGATTGTCAAAATCAAATGCACATATACAATTTTGAAATTTAAACAAGAATAAGAATACGAAATGGTTGGTAAAGAAAACTTATTGTAAGTGGTACACGTGTAATTCAGTTTAACACTTGGACAAACACATGTTTCTGGCCAGGCATATTTAATTTTTGTGAGTTAATTAAACATACTTCTAGTTTAGGTAGATACCTGTATTTCCCGGTAGCCGCCTAAAATATTGTTGGCTTTCTATTGAAAAAAAAAATTAAAAAATATCGTTCCAACACGACGAAAACTGCAAAAAAAAGTCCCCCTCGAACAAACACATGCCTGGCCAGACCCCCATACAATTTGTATGAAATAAATTATTATTATACACATTTTGGGTTAGTTTTCTGCAAATACAATACAGATTGTTGTTTCCAGGTATTTTTTTATATTTTGGGTTGTTTTTATATGAATTCAATGCAGATATTTGCTTCCAGTTAGTTTATTATTGAATGCTGAACATACAACATCGACAGTACGAAATATCAATTTTTTATTATGGCAGAGGATTTAGAATTTGTGTACAATACGCGCTTGCGTACAGGCACCCTTACTGATAATTTCTAACAACAACTATCATCAGCGTGATTTCGCACTTCAGACAGAAGCAGACGAAGAACTAGATTTATTTGAAGACCAAAGCGGTAAAAACACAGATTTTGTGCCCGAAGATGACGCCTCGGACATTGAATATGAATTGGAAATTGAAGCAAATGAAATATTCGACAGCGATGAAGAATCCGAAGAAGAAAGTGAGAATGCACCAACTCAAGCTGCAGACGGTTTTTCAAGTGGAGTACAGCGCCAGCACAACATCATGCGTTTCAGAGGTGGACCAAAAACAAACCTGACCACTCCGCTCGAGGTGCTTTTCTTTTCACCGAATATTACGTTCATCATCGTAACACAAACAAATCTATATGGAGAAAGAGTTACACGCAAATCGAACGCAGAACATGCAAACTGCACACCACGATTATGGGTTGATATGACAAGTGTTGAGCTTGACGCTTTTATTGGGATACTATTGGCTTTTGGTGTCAGTCATAATACTATGCAGCTCTCAAGATTGATGTGGCGAACTGATGGACTTCCAATATTCCGTATCATATACACGATTTGTTACTTTGATACGCTGTATTCGATTTGACGATAGTCGTACGCGCGTATTTCGTCAACAAACCGACAAAGCTGCTCCCAGTCGCGACATATGGAACTTCTTGAATACCAATCTTGCCAGTAATTTTGAACCATACGAAAGTGTAACCATCGATTAGCAGCTATTTCCATACCGTGTGCGCACAAAGTTCACGAAATACATCCCATCAAAGCCAGCAAAGTATGGCATAAAAGTATGGTGGGCATGAGATGCGAAAACCAAATATCCGTTGCAAGGAAAACTGTACACTGGTAAAGATGGAGAACAACGAGAGACAAACCAAGGCGAAAATGTGCTCATGAGTTTGGCTAATCGATACAACAACAGCGGCAAAACTATTATTGCTGATAGCTTCTTCAAAACATTAGACGCAGCTAAACGTCTTTCGTAGATTGGACTAGCTAGCATACGTTGGCACCATTAGATCCAAGAAAACTTGTCTTCCCAAAGAAGTGAAAAAAGACAGCAAACGGCCAGTGCTTTCATCTGTGTTTGGTTTCTATGATAACCTTGTATCACTGTGCAGATACGTTTCAAACAAGAACAAAGCAGTAAATCTACTATCCTCTGTGCACTACATCGATAAATTTGACGGCGTAGCAAAAAAATTGGAAGCGATATTATTTTACAATTCAACAAATGCCGGCGTTGATACAATGAACCAAATGGTAACGCATTAAACCGCATTCATAATGCAAGCGACAATTTCGTTTTTCATGCTATCTCGTTCTCACACACATAATTTCACATAATGGCCTTTCGTTTTTTTTACAAAAATGTAACTCCAATTTGTCGCTGAAGTTGATCTATTCCTACTCCAGCAACATATTTGTTCGAATAAATAATGTACTATTAAGCGGTAGATGGCGCTGTACTTCGAATTTAATTTTCAAACTTAAAAACATCAATGAAAATTGAACCCATTTGTGTTAAAATACGCATTATAAAACGTTATTTTATCTGTAGAATCTTTTAATACCAAATAGGTTTAAATACATTAACATTTTTTAATATTCGAAATACAACCCTGGATGTGACATTTGAATCATGATGCAACTAATAGAGGTTGTGTTATTGATTGTGTTATTGATGATTTGCTTTTCCTTCTGTTCATTATATGAAGAATCAAATTCAAATGTATTTGGTTTTATAATTTCTGGCTTACTTTTATTCTTGACAAACATTTGTGTTTACTTTGACATGAAAACAAAATATATTGTATTGTTGCCTTGATACATTGGCCGTAATACTGGTATCACCTGATAGAACAAACGTCACGATTCGAAGTAAACTGTTGCTTGCATTGTGAACGCCTTTTGAAAATGTTGCTTGCATTGTGATTCCGGCTTTACTCCACAAAACGGTCAACCAGACGTTGGCCATTAGCATTTTTTTGCAACATGATAGACGTTATGGGATTAGGCGCTTACATCATATGCAGTGAAAATACAGAAGGAACGAGAAAAGAGAAGGGATGAATGTTCTTGAACACGCTGAGTAAACAATTGGTGCTTGCTAATAATGAAAGAAGCATGAACAACAACCGTTTTGTTTGGACAACATTCAACCCGTTTGGCCATTGAATCTTTCTTTGGAAGGCCGTTGAATATTCCCAGCAACATGCTGTCTAACCAACAAAGCGGCCCTAGTACACTGAATTCCAGAAAAGGTTGCAGAATTTGTGCCACGCAAGACGAAAAGTTGCGTTGTAAGACACGTTTTTACTGCACCAAATGCACTAATCCTGTGTGCCAACAACATTCTAAAGTTGATTATACTTGTTTTTCATTCATTTCACAAAATGCACCAAAGCGCTGAACAAAAAAAACAAAATGATCTTAACAGTTACCTCTGTAGTCCATATCCATACATTTGTTGCTGGTATATGCTCCTAAATATCAGGCTTTAAGCCGGAATCACAATGCAAGCAACATTTTCAAAAGGCGTTCACAATGCAAGCAACAGTTTACTTCGAATCGTGATGTTTGTTCTAACAGGTGATACCAGTATTACGGGCAATGTATCAAAGCAACAATACAATATATTTTGTTTTCATGTCAAAGTTAACACAAATGTTTGTCAAGAATAAAAGTAAGCCAGAAATTATAAAACCAAATACATTTGAATTTGATTCTTCATATAATGAACAGAAGGAAAAGCAAATCATGTAAGTTGTTCTTATAACACAACCTCTATTAGTTGCATCATGACTCAAATGTCACAAATGTCACATCCAGGGTTGTATTTCGAATATTAAAAAATTTTAATGTATTTAAACATATTTGGTATTAAAAGATTCTACAGATAAAATAACGTTTTATAATGCGTCTTTTAACACAAACGGGTTCAATTTTCATTGATGTTTTTAAGTTTGAAAATGAAATTCGAAGTACAGCGCCATCTACCGCTTAATAGTACATTATTTATTCGAACAAATATGTTGCTGGAGTAGGAATAGATCAACTTCAGCGACAAATTGGAGTTACATTTTTGTAAAAAAAACGAAAGGCCATTATGTGAAATTCTGTGTGTGAGAACGAGATAGCATGAAAAACGAAATTGTCGCTTGCATTGTGAATGCGGCTTTACTTTCGGGAAAGGATTTTAAAAAAGGAAGCCATACAAATTATATTGAACTCTTACATAGAGCTGATAAATTATCGGCCTTATTGATAAAAAAAAAACAAATAATTTTGCTCTAACACATTCTTCATTTATTGAACGCTTTAAGATTTAGTGAAGATTTCATTATTACCGTATGCATAATGAGTATTTTAATTAGGTCACAGATAATTGACTGACAGCCCTGTTTTATGAATTCTCACAGTGCTTGTGATGAAAATATGAGACAAACAATAAAAAAAAATATTTAAATGTGTCAATTAATTTGTGTTTTTTTTTTTTGAAGAAATATTCAACAACCAGAAGAAGTTTCAAAAATTCAAATTGAAATGAATTTTATTTTTGTTTAGTCGAATTAAATCCGGATAAAGGGTTGTCGCTTCAATATTTTGATTTTATATACGTCACTATGTAAACACAAGTTCAATTTGGTTACAAATTATAAACGCCGCAAAATATACACAAAATAATTCCACGTGTTTATATCGGATAAATACATGGGTACGGCACGCGTGAAATGTAAACAAATAATTGTTTTTGTTTAGAAATACGGAATAAATAGCCTTAAAGAAGGGTTAAACGTTCAACAAAAATGGCAACCTTAGAGAACTCTTTACAGACTAATTTTTCGGTTACGAATACAATTTTTGGGCTTTACCATCTTAAACCGTTTCCAATCCTATGACAACTTTTTATGAATAAGGCCGTAAGCCTATGCCAAACGCATGGTGCAGTTGTCTCAACGCATCAAAGTAATAGCTATTTCAGACTTTTGTATAGTTAATATTTGACTTGACTTTTTAGATATACTTATTTTTTGTACGCCTCATTAAACCAAATTGGCTTAGTTTTATTGTTGGATGATGGAATAGGCATTTTCGACATAAACTTTTCATTGGTGCAGCAGTAAACGAAATTGGTTTTATATAATGCCTTGAAAGTAAAAAATAACTAATTTTTTACGACCCCATGATTTCCTATGTTGATAATGATTTCGTAATGAATGCTATGTGCTTTATGAATTGGGTATACATAATAATATATGAGTAAAAATAATCGTAAATGTAACGGATATATAATTATTTGTTAAATAAAAACAAACCTGAGCTTGAGTAAACAGCACTCTTCTTTTCCTTCTCTGCGCCAGTGGAAACTGTATTGATTTTGCGTCGCCTACAGTACATGTTGCCAATGATCCCATATTTCCCATGTGGCCCATAGAACCGCTTGTGGTACTCCCCATTAATCTAGAAACTAAATTTATGGTCAATATGGTGCTTTTAAAAATTGCTATATAGTAGACATTTTTTTGTTTACTTTTGAAATTCGAGAAACACTGGCCGGAATATTATGACAATTGGTGTACAAATTGCACAGTGCAACATTTTTTGGATCATCGTCTCGGGCATAAGTTTTGTAAATGGCGGCTGAAAGTATATCCAAAAACTTGATTTTTGGCATAAAACGTTTTGCCAATTTGTCTCATCGCATCATACATTTTTTGGTTCAAAGTGGATTAGCACTTCTTTGATACCTTGAGACGGGTATATCTCCGTAAACCGAACGGAATATTGTTATAGCGTCTTAAGCAAGATTGTATCTATTGAATGGAAGAAACAAATACAAAACAGACTTACCCGAAAAAAATGCATCTACTTCCTTAAAATAACAAAAATGCCCATTTTTCCTCGATTTGTCCACCTCTTTGGTTAATAACATGGCTAAATGTCCGCAAATATGTTTTTTTTTTATTTTTAACTTTATTTCGAATCAAACAAATGAGTTTCGTTTCATTTTAAACGATTGCACGATGCGATAACTCAAAAACTTGAACCAAATTTGCAAAATATATTATGCCAAAAATCAAGTTTTGGGATGTACTTTTAGCCGCCATTGACAAATCTTATGCCCGAAAAAGTGTGTCGCACTGTGTCGTATACTGAATATTATAGGTCAATGTTCAAACAATAGGAAATCATATATATTGAACGCACAGCTCCTAGAACATTTTTATAAAACATGATAAAATTATTACATTTCATTTGTAGTTTAACTGGTTGAAAGTTGGAGAACATAAGCAAGAACCGCATCGACGTCAAAGATCAAAATGTTGAAATTTGCGGATTTCTAACAAATTTTACTTAAATTTTAACTTCGAACTGTTGTTAACGTTGACCGGTGTAATCCCAATTTTTACCAGAGAAAATAAGTGACTTCATTGAAGCTGATTGTTGAAAACACATATTTCCTTGTCCAATTTTCCCCAAATTTTTTCCTAAGTGTCACATAACTCCGCGCGGCATTCCTTGAATTTTAACAATAAAATTTCCATACAAACAAATTTCGCTCTACTTGAGTACAGAAATAAAACTAGAGTATTGATGATTGAATTTCTACGAAATACTAAAACGTAGTTGTACAAAAAATAGTAATAATTCATAAACGCCATTTTATAACACGTTTGTAGTACAAAGCCTCAATGAAATTATTTCCACCAATCACATTGTTTTGATTCTTAAGAAATAAAACATTATAATATCCGACTTTTATTAGTTATGTACTGTATGAAATGTATACAATATTTTATATAAGATACTAACATTTTCAAATCTACTGTTACACCTTTGAGAATATTTATTATTTCCGTATTGTCAAGATAATCTTTGTCAAAATATGATATTATTGTATCTTTGTACGCTACACAACTGCCTAGAAAATTATAGAGATTTTCAACTTCAAATTGCATATCGAGAAGATGTGTGTTTTAAATATCCACATGATATCTACTGCACCTACGTTTCGCCAGCTTTTACATCTAAGTTCCATATATTCGATTTGTTTGATATTTTCTTCGTAATATTTGTCCATAGTTATCATTCCTCCGAGCCATTAAAATTTGTACCGAGCTAGTGTTCCATAAATATTTACTGTTTAAATTCTGTGTCCACTCAATTAAATATATCACCTATAACACTATTTTTCATTCCTGAATGAAGTTTTTACCCATATTTTAACAACACTTCCACAAGCCTATTATAACTTACACCATCTTTACACGATGCCATTTTTAGCTGCCATTTTTAACAATTCTCTTTTGAAATTGCAGCGTAAATCTTCGTGCCTTTACACGTTGCCATCTCATGATATTAGTGCTTGCCATTTTTTCTGACATTTCTCTTTAGTGAGTGTTCTTGTATGTGTTGTTCATTTTTGTAAGCGGTCAAATTTTGTTCTACATAATTCTAATAAATTGTCTGGTCCATATTTTCTTTATTATTTTTAATTAATTTTTATGTTTAACTTTATTTTTTTTAACTTCTGTTAAATTATTTCAACACACGAAAAACTAGAATGAAAGAAACAGTAACATCAAATGTCAAAATCATAACAAATGCGGAAAGAGCACAAAGAGAATGCAATAAAATTGCATGAAACCCAGTGCGGTGGCACTTCATGCCATTTTTTCCTCCATTCTTGCTTCTCTACACCCCTTATCAACAAACGCAAATTGCATGGTTAAAAAATGGCATCGTGTAAAGGCTGTGTTATTATATATAAGCGTGTTTATAATACATAAATACGTTTAATATTTTGAATATGTCCCTACTGAAGAGGAGGCAAGCTGCAGAGTAATGTATATGTGGTGGCTACGGCAATGGGTAACTGACGACTTGACTAACCGGACTGATTGTTGCACTAAGGGAGTTATGACGATTCAAATGTCTTGGCTGTAACTTATGGATGTGCAGTTGAAGACAAATGGGGAGGGAGGTCTAGACGTTATTAGTTTTCTTAATTTTTTTGGTTGTTCTTTGTTTGTATGATTCTTGGCTAGAAAACGCTTGCTTACCCCATATGCTGACGCCTGGCGCAAAAGTCGTGCCTGAACGGTGTTTGATATCTAAATCGGAATCATGATAATGGCGCTCAACGGAATAACACGGAATCTTTTTACTTACCACTAATAACTTATTTTCTTCTATTCGGACAGTCTGGATATTTGAGATGCCGTTTCTGTTATCACCAGGGACAACAGATAACTGTGAGAAGTTCCTCGAACACGTTCCGTTGGGACTTGGTTCAAAGTGAACTAAAATTTAGTTCACAATTTTCGACGGTTTTCAAGCATAAATTGGCCGATACTGCTGCAATTTCACGTTCGATATTCGTACGAAGTTCATCAGTCGTCGCTGTCTTCTTGGCATAGACCATAGACTTGACGTAGCTCCACAGGCAATAATCTAACGGCGTTAAATCGCACGACCGAGGCGGCCAATCGACTGGGCCATTTCGTGAGATAACACGTTCACCAAACTTGGTTTCCAATAAATTGATTGTGGAATTCGTTCTGTGGCTTGTGGCGCCGCCCTGTTGGAACCACATGTCCTGCAAGTCCATATTATCCAATTGGGGCCAAAAATATTCGGTTACCATTGAACGGTAGCGATTCGCATTCACAGTAATGTGCCGGTCTTGATCATCACGGAAGAAGTACGGCCCAATGACGCCGCCGGCCCATAAACCGCACCAAACCGTAATTTTTTCGGGATGCAATGATGACTCATGGATTACGTGTGGATTGCTGTCTGACCAATAACGCATATTTTGCTTATTGACGAAGCCATTCAGCTAGAAATGAGCGTCATCGCTGAATATGATTTCCGATCATTTTCAAGTTGTTGCTCAGCCCAATTCACGAACATACGTCGCGGCTTCAGTTCTTGCGTCAGTTTGATATTGTAAGGATGTAGGCCAAGATCTTTTCGCAACATTCGCCACAACGACGTCACAAAGATACCCAACGCTTGAGAACGACGTGTGAGAGACACATTTGGGTTTTCTTGAACTGAAGCCTCAGCGGCAGCAATATCCTCGACACTACGGGAACATTTTGTACTCTGCCTGTGGATTCAAATTTTTCCACTAGACGCTCAATTGTTGATCTGCTAGGACGATTATGACGACAATAAATTGGACGTAGCGCTCTTAAGCTGGGATCACACTATTTGTACATTTGGCTAAAAATTTGTCATATTCATAGACAAATCGTGTGATCTCTAAATTGCATTTGTCATTTATCAGAAATGCCAAATATTTGGCTTCTTGTGACAAACCAAAAACAACCATAAATGCCAAATCGTGTGAACGCAATGCTGCCACAGAAGCCAAATCAAATTTATGAAAATCGCCAAATTTCTGATTTGCCACTTGAAGACAAATGCAAGTGCCAAATAGACAAATATTGTTGAGAAGTGTAAGTGTTTCCAATATGTTGATTTTTTCGTACTTGTTATGGTTTCAATTTCTTTGCCATTTTGATTAATAATTTGGCATAACTACACTTTAGTTGCACCTCACCGATTTCATAGAATTTTTTTAACGATTAAAAATTACCGACAATTTTTTTGGCGGTCGGTACAACTTTTTGATATATAGGCCTTCACATTTTGACTATATAATCGGCTATATCTCAGGTGTGTATTGTCCGCTCATACAAAATTCTATAAATTATATTATATACATTTTTTTCATTTGTATTAACCCATTGGCGGAAAATTAACAAAAAGAATTTTTTAACCTCACTTTTTTGATAGAAACCTATTTTTCTCAAAAAATGGACGTCGTAAAGTTACAACACTTCAAGCTTTTTTTAAGGTATAATACTCTGCAGCAACCCTTTAAACACCAGAGATCTGGGTCAAGAGATATCAAAGTTATAAAACTTACAAAATGTAGCATGTCACAGTGAGCAGTAACATAATAACATTGGACATTAAAAATAGGGGACCCCCGACTTGAGACTCCCTAGTTATTAATTTACTTTGTAAACAAACCGAAAACCACCTTCCGGTCCGAATTTTGCTATCAAACTACGGTCTTTGAAAGGTTACTAAGGAGTACTATACCTTGAAAAAAAGGTTGAAGTGGTGTCTGCTCCTTAAATCAAGAAAAAAAACTAACTTTACGACGTCTATTTTTTGAGAAAAATAGGTTTCTATCAAAAAAAGTGAGGTTTAAAAATTCTTTTTGTTAATTTTCCGCCAATGGGTTAATAAAATTGTACATAATGTAATTAATAGAATTTTGTATGAGCTTTCTAATGATACCCAGATAGGACCATAAATACTTGAGATATAGCCGATTATATACTCAAGCTCTGAAGGCCTATATATCAAAAAGTTGGACCGACCGCCAAAAAAAAATGACGGTCATTTTTAATCGCTTAAAAAGTTCTAAGATAGTGAAACTTTGGTGTAAATCGCTGAGGAGCAAAATTTCAATCAAAATGGCAATGAAATTGAAACCGTAACAAGTACGAAAAAATCAACATATTGGCAACACTGTCTCCTCTCGCGACTCAGCAGGTGTTTTGACAAGTAAAAGCAAAACATTGATTCGGTTGATTTTACCATTTTACTTAATGTGTACGAGTAACTTTATTTTGGTCACTTTTTTCGCATTTTAAATAATAGTAAATGTACCTATATAAGTATGTAACTGCAGCGAGTTTCTTTTGCCTTTGCGTTACCATAATTTTCGTTTATTTCACTTTAAATTCTACAATAAAGATGCAAAATTATGGTTGGCAGCTGATCAGCTGTTTTAGTCTTTGTGACCAAATGGTTAAATCGTGTGAATGAACTGGCAAATATTTGTCACTTTACTGCTGTGTACAAATGTGTGACAAATCATGTTGATGTTTAATAGCCAAATCGTCTGATCGCAAAACAAATCATTTGCACATCGATACCCAAATGCACAAATATGTACAAATCTAAATTTGTAATTTTTTGTACAAATGTACAAATCGTGTGATCCCACCTTTAAAGTTGAGGCCACTGACTCCAAATTTCGGTAGTAAATTTTAATAATTTCGACTCGTTGTTGGCTCGTATATCTTTCCATGATGAAATGGCAAACCTTACTGAAGAGAAATGTCAAAAGAGCGGGAAAAAATATGGCGTCGTTTGCTGTCCCTATCGATTTACTTTTGTAGCGACTCTGTTGAAAAACCCGTTAGTTAATTAGGATTTTGGTTAAAAAATTAGGAATTTTAACTTATGTTAATTAAATTTTACTTGACCAGAGTATACGTATAAATTGTCTGAACTCATAATAAGGAAGTATTTTTCCTTAAAAAAATCCAATGAGTGTTCGAACTCACGGGCGATGTGTGAACACCTTTTTGTTACACGGTACCTGTTCGATTTCTATGAACACATTAGTAAATGTTACATTGCAAAATAAAAAACAGCGTTCAATCATATGATGACGTTACATTTAAATAATATTAATACTTAAAATTATTTAAAGACCAATAGTGCAAGCACATGTACCCACAAAAAAAAGAGAATGCAAAGCAACAGACACATGTCCATACATGCATTCATTGTTATGTTCCGATATGCACACACAATTTCATACAAATCGGTCCAGCCGTTACGGAGGAGTTTAAATCTGTGTTCTGTTTTGTTTGGATGTGTTCACTTTGGGAGTTTAGTCCCTACCCGCGCCTATAGATCTGTGGTCACAAGGCATAACAGCATATGTCTATTTTTGCAACCTTTTAGGAGGTTTAAATTTCATTTGTAGGGTAGTGACTGATCGAGATTTGCTAATAAATCTTGTCCAATATCTTGGGAACTACAAATTGGATTATTCACAGTGTCCAGTACGATATATAAAAGCTCAATTCTCGAAAAATTAAATTTGAGCATAACTCGAGTTATGCTGTTATGCCTTGTGGCCACAGAGATGTTAACACATCAAAAATTTTTTAGAAGTGAGTGCTAGGTTACTTATATTGAGGAAAAATATGCTTAATTTAGTAAGTAAATATTTCGAACATTTTAGATTATATAATACTAAATAAAAAATGTTATGGAAAAATAATGTTCTGATCGCTTGGATAATATGTTGGATGGTTTATAAGATAATTATAATGGCTTTAAGTTAAAATATACTGAAAATAAGGACGGCTGAACTTGATCATTTTCTGAGTAATTTAAGAAAAAAAGTCTTAACTGCAGTTATAGTGCCAACCCTGTCTATAATCATATCTTTATACAGATAACATACAACACTTCATTACATACTACACTTTGTTACATGCTAGTTTTATATCCGTAGATAAGATGTAGATAAAATAAATAAAAATATGAGTTGTTTTTAAACTGTAAAAGCAACAAGTGCGTTTTAATGAAACAATGTTCCATGGCGATCCTGCCAAAAAAAAAAGTTAAACGGGAAAAACAACGAATTCTAAAATTTTCCAGTTAATAATTTATATCAGATAAACAGAAAGGGAAGAAAAGCTATTTTTATAGTACGCATGGAAAATATAAAACTTTACAACGACTTTTACACGACATTCAAGAATCCACAAACAAGTTAAAATAAAAGAGCACAACAGAAAGAGAAGTGCCAAATACAAAGAATTAATTAAAAAATATATAAAAGTAGAGTCTCATGTTCATACAGAAATTACAAAAAAATCGAAACCTAGTGCAGTATTCCGTTATACAATAAAACATGGCAAAATAAATACATCATCCAACAAAACATACAAAGTGTTTCCGATGTTGTTTGGCTCTCATTTTTTTCTAAATGAAAAACTTTGATTCCGTTTTTTGATTATGTTTATTTGAACATTTAGAATTTTATTGGTTAAGTTGAGAAGATAAAAAAATAAATAAATAGTTTCCCATTACATCCCATAAAGGGACTGGGGAGAACTTCTCACAATCACTGAGCTGTGCGCTTTCCAGTTTTCACTCACTGATTGGGACCTACAGTTTTACACCGATTCCGAACGGTATTTTGAGAAGCTTTTTCATGGCTAGATACTCGATAGTGTCGCCGTCACTATGCGAGGTGACCGCCGCCGAAAGAAAATTTGAAGGTGGTCAGAGCCGGGTTCGAACCCAGGATCTCATGTACAAGAGCCGCGCACACTAACCATTGCACCACCGACGGCCATCAGTTGAGAAGATGATATCGGTTAAATGGGCGCCGTCACAATTGATTACCATACGTGCTCGTTTTGTGGCATATTTGTTCATAATGATTTGAAAATCGTAATGAGCGATGAGGCTCATGTCCACCTCAGCGGGTACATGAACAATCAAAACTATCGCTTCTGGGGCACCGAAAATCCACGAGTGATGCACGAGGAGCCATTACACCCGCTCAAAGTGACTGCATGGTGCGCTGTTCACGCTGGAGGAGTCATCGGGCCATTTTTTTTTCGAGAACGCCGCTGGTCAAAGGACAACAGTGGACGGTGCGCGCTATAGGGCCATGTTAACCGAGTGTTTTCTGCCGCAATTCGACGAATTAGGGCTGGAGGACATGTGGTTCCAAAAGGACGGAGCAACGGCACACACTGCGCGAGCCACAACCGATATTCTTCACCTTTCGTTTTGGCGATTTGCACTGGCCCGCAAGATCGCCCGTTTTAACCGTTCCAGTGGGGTTTTTTGAAGTCCCGTGTTTACGTGAACAAGCCCGAGACCCTGGAAGCCCTCAAGGTCAACATTCGACACAAGTGCGAGAATCTGTCGCCCGAAGTTCTCGGCGAAATTATGAAAAATACCATAAAACGAGCCCGTATGGTAATCAATTGTGACGGCGCCCATTTAACCGTATTAAATGATATATACCCCCATCCTATGGCGAGGGTACAAAAACCAAAATTTTTTAACAACCTGATTTTTTATTTTAATATTTTTATGGAATCCATTTTAGTTTTGTTTTTCGATCTTTAAGATGTTATGTTCTTTAATAATTTTTCAGGTTCAAGATCAATTTCTATGAAAAAATACTTTTATGACAAAAGTAAATTCCCATAGAATTATTAAAAAAATAATGTAAAGTTAAATATTATGGTGGTGGGTTGGGAATATAGATATGTCAAGGCCCACCAAGGCATATCATCAGCTCCCTCCACCATAAAATGGAAGAATACGCAGACGGTATCCTGTACTCCAATCTCAAGGCAATCGTTGTTTCTTCTTTTGAAACAACAACATCTATGCAATGCCTTTCGCTGAAAGCCTGCATAGGAAAGAAATGTTGTGAAGATTGATGGTTATGGCAAAGTATTATTTTCGATGTTTTCACACAAGTAGGAGATTAGACAATTCTCGCTTAGTTGAGATTTGTTTATCCCTATATTGTGTGATGATATACCTAAATACTTGTGGAGAAGGGAGCTGATGACACGTCTTGGTGGGCCTTGAAATAGCTATATTCCCAACCATGCACCATAATAATCAATTTCACATTAGTTTATTAATAATATATTCTATGCATTTTTCATGGAAAGTGATCTTGAACCGGAAAAGTGTTTATAGAATTTTTTGAATCAAAAAAAAATAATCTCTAATTTCAAAATGTTTTTTATTTGTTTATAATTTGTTTCTAATTTTTCGACCTTTATTTGATTAATTATTCTCGACTAATTGTTCCAACTTAAGGTCTCTTCAGATTTCATAAAACTTTTTTGTTTTTTCGATATTTCGATTTCCTTTGGAAATCTTCTTCAGGAAACTTTTTATATTAATTATAACAAACAAACATCAATACAAATTAAAATGAAAATTTTTGACAAATTGTGAAAAGTAATACTATTTATACACATTATAATACAGTAATGTTTACAGAAAGTAGAAATATTAAATTGAACAAAATTTTAAAGTATTTTAAGACATTTGTGTTAATCTATCCTATTATTAACCTATTTGTTTTTACTAATTAAGATTCTACCGTTTTTAGTGACGTTATACGTATCTACTTTCTCATTAAATTGCGAAACTGATAAAAACTTGCGAAAATTAGCGAAAAATTACCAAAATTGCCTAATAATCACTATAACCAAAAGAAATGGCAAAAACTCTGTTAAAAACCGCCAAATTCGCGAACCTTGCCAACCCCATTATGACAACGATCTCCAACATTAATTAAAAATTGCTAAAGCTCTAAAAAGTAAGAGAGCTCAGAAAATCGCTAACATAGCAAAATTTCAAGAAATTGCAAACTTGACAATAAACTCTAAAATTTCCTAAATTGTTAAAAATAAAACAGCGAGACCGCAAAAATTCGCGGCCTTTGTTTTAATTTCCCCTATTATTAAAATTTTTATTTTTATTTAATAAACATCTATAATTTTGAGCTAAGTTACCTGTGTATACTTTAAAATTTATTCTTTTTTCAAATGGAACATTATTAATCTGTAACATTTCTAACATATATCTACGTTTTTTATAATTCTCTGTGTTTAGAATAGATGTATTTTTGAAATCTTAATAGTGATTGAAATCTCTACAGTGAGTTGATAAGTTGTTGCATTATAATTCCTATACTTTTGGTCATGTCTATGTCCTGCTATTCTCATTTTTAATTTAGTCCCTGTTGTTCCTACATATACTTTCTCACATTGTTCAATATCATTACCACCACATGGTATTTTATATACTAAATTTGACATATCTGATTTTTTTAATTTATCTTTAGTTTTCGTAAATAATCTTCCAACATTATTATTTATCATTTTATATTTCCCTTTGTTATATATATTTGAGTTTCCTTTCCTTTGTTATATATGTTTGAGTTTCCTTTCCGAAAACCCAGGTACATAAGTTAATGATTTATAAACTTTCGGTTCTAAAATTTCATCCCCATTGTGGGATTTTCTAATATTGTATTGTCTTATTAATTTGCAAATGAGTTTATTAGGAAAACTATTATCTATTAATATATTTCTAATTATTTCCTTATTTTTCTTATGGAATCTATTATCACTTATTTTTAATACTCTATCTATTAGATTTTTGGCTGTGTTAATAATAATTCTTTTTGGGTGTTTTGAAAAATAATTATAATTCTACCCGAGGAAGTTGGTTTTTGGTACCAATCTGTTAATAATTTATTCCTTTCCTTATCACCAATGTGTCCCAATATGAAATTGAAGAATTCACTTCTTTTTCAATAGTAAATTTTATGCTTTGATCAAATGAGTTTAAAGTTGTTAATATAATGTCAATCTCATTCTCATTCACTATACAAAATAAGTCATCTACATACATATTTTATTATTATTTTAGGTTTTACTGTCAATTTTTTCAAACATGTATCTAAAAAATGCAGCACGGTTATCACATTTCCAAGATGATTTGCCGTTACTTCGTGCAACAGACGTATCACCTTTCGGTATCGGAGCTGTTATTTCTCATCTTTATCCCGATGGTATTGAAAGGCCAATAGCTTTCGCTTCAAAAACATTGGATCAACATCAAAGATATTATAGGCAGATCGAAAAAGTGGGTCTTGCGATTGTATTTGGTGTTCAACATTTTCAACAATACAATAATAGCCTCTGGTAAGTATATTTAATCCAAATAAATATTTACCAACAATGACGGCTCACAGATTGCAACGCTGGGCTATCATCCTGATAGCATATACTTTTGAGATAAAATATCGGTAGACCACTGAACATGGCAATGCTGACGCCCTGTCACGCTTACCTTGTGAAGATCATCAACATTTTGATCAAGAGGAAGCTTGTTACAACATTACTTTCGACAACTTTCCGATAAATCCAGACCAAATTCGCAGATGCACGGAAAAGGATAAAGTTTTAAACCTTGTGCGCAGCTACGTGATATTGCAGCAGAAGGCACTCTTTAACAGTACAAAATGATCTACTTTGTCTTCAAACTGGCTTCGGTCGGGTAGTCATACCAGATGCCTAAAAACAACACGCCCTAAAGCTTTTGCATGATGGACATTGGGGTATAGTTAAAATGAAGCAGCTAGCCAGACAGCATGTTTGGTGGAACATCGACAACGACATCGTACAACCAGCTTCAAAATGCTCCACTTTCAAGATTGAAAATCAATCTCCGCTGAGAGAATATCAGAGTTGGCCAGTCGCGACCAAACTTTGGCAACGAGTTCATATAGACTTTCCTGGGCTCATATTCAACTCCATGTGGCTCATATGCGTAGATCCATTTTCTTAATTTCCGTACGTGTCAAAGATGTGCACCACTACAACGTAAGATACAATATCAGCCATATCCGCAATTTTTCAATCGAGGGAATTCCGGACACCCTAGTCAGCGAGAATGGTCCTCAACTGACTTCTGATGATTTCAAACAATTTTGTTCCAACCTTGGCATGCAACATTGAACAACAGCGCCATTTCATCCGCCTTCCAATGGTTGGCAGAACGTTTCGTTAGAAGTTTCAAATCAGCCGTAAAAAATAACATAGATGACAACCTGTCAGTAAAAGACGCCGTACAAAAATATCTTTCTACATATCGTTTTATGCCTAATGAAAAGGGAAAGTCTCCAGCAGAACGTTTTCGTGGCAGACCTGTTAAGACAACTTGATCTCAACTTTTGGGAAATAAAGAATCTCCGAAATTGACCAAACCTTTTAATTCCAAATACAAGTTAAATCACCCAGTATGGATTCCAGGAATTATTAAACAACAACTTGAAAAATCAGGATAGCTATCTGGAGGGTCCTAGACGAAGTACCAGAAGAAGAAAGGAAGTAAATCGTAATTTTCGACAGATTTTTCGTAAATAAAATATGTATGCATTTCAACATAAGATTTTCTTATTTCAAAATATCTCTTAAATTGAATTTTTAACCCCTAATTTTAAATTTTTAAGGGGAGTAATGTTATATATTGACTTAATCTGTTTTACATCCTGCAAATAACTCCTATGTTATTTGGTAAAATTGATTTTGAATACTCTTATTTAAGACTATATTAGTTATAACACAATTAGACAACCAGAAGATGTGCGCAATTTGGCAATCCTGGTAAAAGAGCACCAAAACGTGCTGGAAATTCACTCAAACGCATTTCTCTCTCGCTTTATATCTTCATTATTTCATAATTTTTCCATATTTTATGTAATTTTACCTCAACATGGTTGGAATTTGGATAGTTATATACAATAACACTATCAAAAAGCTGCTCGTGTATTGAAATATTCAGTGAAGAGAGTAAGAGAGAGACCAGAGAATGGCTAGGGTTTCACTCGTTTTGTGTGTTGGCATTCGAGTGAAGAGAAATTTTGACTGTCTACTTGTACATCGTTTTTGTTATAAGCAAATAAGAAATAAACAGTCTCAAATGATATCTCAATACGTGCATTACTAAATACAACACAAACAATAACTGGTGCAAAATTGTGAAGTGCGCTCAATGAACTTAACGAACAACTGTGAGTGATTGTAACATAATCTAGCAACAAAGAACCAAGGAAAAGATAATAGAGAGAGAAAGAAATATAACAACAACAAGGAAAACAACAGCTAATATTACAATAAATCACCATACAACAATAAACTATGAAAGCAGAAAACACTCAATCCACAACTAAACTACCAAGAGACTCTTGCCCGATATTTGCGAACTTATCAAAAGCAGCTCGCTCTCAAATCATAGAGTCGCCGTTTAAGGCAATGCAATCTATTGGTACGAGATTTGAGAAGTTAACTACCCAGCAAGAAAGTGAAGAATGCATTAGTTCATAGTATTAAGTGTGGATCGTTTTTTTTTTTAAAGTCATAAGTGGCAATAGCTTAATGGAATAGAAAAACAGCCCTAATATGGTGAAGGTTCCGCACATGCAATCAATTGGCTGTCGCTTGCTGCCGAAATAATACGACCACACAATTGAAGCCTTCTCGCGAATAACTTTGTAAGCGACATAATATAAATTGTTCACCACAGACAAATAACCATGTAAACTAGAGGGCATTTAGTTTTTCTTTAGCTCTTTAAGTTTTGGATTAATTTCCACTTTCATTAACATTAAACAGGAAATTATATTACTTACAACATTAAATTTTTAGAAAATTGAATTTTTATAGTTTCACAACGAAATAACTATTCATATTCAAAAGTAATGGTATGCTAACAGTCTTTTACACGCAGCGGATTTGAAAAGTAAAAATATTAAAAATATTTGTACCCGGTTTTGCTTTTATATAATCTGGGAAGTAATTCAAATGGGAATCGATCGACGAATAAAACACTTCCAAAAAAGTCACTTACAACGTTATTCGCGAGAAGGCTTCACTTGTTATGCCATATATGTCTTGATCGGGTACAGTACCATTCCTAGGAAGCCTGATTGAGAAAGCATTAAGCGTATACTACAATACATTAATGGCATCACTAAAAAAGAGTTAACTGGATTTTGCGATGCAGATTGGACTGGTGACGTAAACAAACATCATTCAACTACGGGTTACCTGATCGCTTTTCTATCCGGTGATATCAAAGAAAGGCCCGGCGACAAATGAGAGACAGCAAATTATTGTTCTGTCAGGAATATGCCTAGTTAAAACGGTTGGAAAATGCACCTGATCCTGCTAAAGTCATGGGTACAAGTCTGTGGTGTGACAACAAGAGCGCAATTCACGTAGCGCCGAACAATTCGTATTCGAATCAAACTAAGCATGTTGATATAAAGATAATATTTATTTATTTTTTTTAGAAGATACGGTTGTTAAACTAGAATCTGTGTCAACCACTGAAATTGTTAGCAGGTGTTTTAAGTAAAGGTGCTAGCATAACTAACGAGTAAATTCGGCCTTAAATATAAATATGATATACAATTTTGTGGTTAAATTATGAAAATTTATTTGGGTAACTTCTACAATGAAAATATGTGCTATAGACCCCACGAAATAACTATAAAGGCAACCCAATTTTTTGTTTTTTCCATCCCATGAAGGGATTTTTACACTCACTGATGGGACCTACAGTTTACATCGGTTCCGAACAGTATTTTGAGAAGCTTTTCAAGGTTAAATATTTTATAGTGTCGCCGTCACTAAGCGAGGCGACGGTCGTCAAAAGAAATTAAGGGTGGTCAGAGCAGAGGTCGAACCCATGTTCTCATCCACAAGAGCCACGCACAATACCATTGCACCACCGACGGCCATATTGTAGTAGTCCTTTCAAAATCAAATAATTTTCAGAAAAAAATACTTAGAGTATGACTTCTTCAAGATGAATCAACATAAACAAAATAACTGGCGCGCAAAAGGCAAACGTTTTTTCAATATTTTGACAAGTTTAGTAAGTCGTATGATCTCCATTATCGCTAATAACTTCTTCTAAGCGTTTTGACATTGAGTTTATCAGCGAATGAGTATGCGCATGATTAGTTATCTTCAACTTTTCTTGAATTGCTTCATTTTGATCCCTGACATTCTGAAACTGGCGTGCCCATGGTGGCAAAGTTGGGTACGTAAAATAGAAGGTTCTCGATACGATTAAGATCAGGACTAAGTGGAGGCCCGTCGATAGTTGGTATTATTTTTAGACTCCAGAAAATTTTAAAAATTTCCTCTCCAGAATTAACTAAGACGATACCCAACAGTCGAATATAATACTCGGAGTCCATTTTTCTAGGAGTCTTTCCTCTATTACTCACACCAGCCCAAACCATAAGGGAGCCACCGCCAAAATTTCGCCGCTAACGCATAACTTTGGAAAAATCTTTGGAACACCAATATATGTATCCAATCCATCAGGACAAATCCAAATTCAATTTATTTTAATCGGAAAATATCACTCCTCATCGAAAAATATGTATTTTCAGCGAATTTGAATCTGGCTAACTCTTGTCTTAGCAAGATACCAAGTTTTGCATACTCTTCCCATTTGACAGTTTCAAGTCGCATTTCGTTGTGTGTTGAACACGACGCAACCGTAATCCCACCTCAATTCAGCAATGAATTCCTTATCGCTGAAGTTTTCTTTAAAAGCAACCCTTTTGATCTCTCTTTTGGAGCGGCCACAGATCAGCGGTGTCCTTCCATATTGTTTGTTTCCATATTGACCAACCTATTTTATAAAATTGTCACTGACACATCTAGATCTTTTCAATCGCCTCGAAATTTCACGCTCGGAAAGCTTTTATCATGAACATCTTAAACTTTCCCCTTTTTTAATTTAACCTACGTTAATTTTAAAACGATAAAATTACAAACAAAGAAACTCACGTTTGTTTGAATTCCTATTTACTACGGTTCGAATAAGGTTTCTTTATATATATTTCGCCTTTATATATATTTCGCACCAGAAATAGAAAAAACAACGTCACTTTTCAAAATTGTAATTTCCTTTAAGGCTAAGAGATCATGTTTTCTCCGGGTAGTGAAAAAATGTAAATGCCGCGTGTGGGATTCGGACTCACATTCGCTGGACGATCATTTCGATGATTGTGAATTTAACTTTAACTTTCATTTAAAGCCCGGTATTCAGTTTTTATGAAATTTTCTTTGTCATGTATCAAAAATAACGAAAAATTCATGAACCGAAAATTTCGTTCACTTTTCATTTGCTTGGTACTCAGCTCTGCGAAAATTTCGTAGGCTAAATCAAGTATAGGGTTGTTCCGCCAAAGTTATTTCGTACGAAAACAATTGTTTGATAATTGTTCCAGACCGGAATTTTGACATTTCGATTATTGTAGTAAACAAAAGTAATACCACATTTTTTTAAAATAGAATGAAGTGCAAAGATGAATTATTAATGAAATATTTGCAAGGTAAATCAGAGATATGTGGTAACTCTGTAGCAAAATTTTCCGTGTAAAGATAAATCACAAACTTTCTTACGAAAATTTCGCAAGAACTGAATACGGGGCTTAACTTGTAAAAGAGATCGAATGATTACATTCACTGACATAATATACCTAATGGCTCATATACACATTAAAATTCTACACCAACAAGGCAGTGCATTGAGAGGAACGAGATAAAATATAATGCCTTTATAATTATTTAGCTGGGTATATAGTGTTTTTGGTCGTTAAGTTCTAATTTGAATTTTCTTTAGTATTAAGTAACCGTTGCAAACTTGTATAACTGGGAAGGGATTGCAAAAGAACAAAGAATTTATATACAGTTTGTCACGACGATATGCCACCATGTAGATGTGCGACCCCACGAAACTGTGTAATAATGTAGATTACTTCATTGCGTTTAAAATGTTCAAATAACTTTCTAAACTATTTTTAATTCAACTTCAAGGCAGCATCAGACATGGGACTGTCCTTGGAGGTGAAAAGTTGCTGATAGCCATTCACTTGGGAGTGGCCAGAAATGATTTCTCCATTGGGCTGTGCAAGTAGCTCACTACTTCCACGCAGTATGTCCTGGGCAATGGCTTATCGGAAACCTCCGTTAGCTAGCTAAAGTGAGAAGGCAAAACGAATGAGCAACCTGAGTGGTAATGCGATCACTGATACGTCTCAGGATTGTTAGGTGACCCTGTCACTAAAGCATTTCGAAGTAGTGGACATATTCTTCTGTCCTTTGATGGTGGATGAGCCAGCACCCCTGGCCAACGGCGGATCAAAATTGAAGAAACCAAAATCCAGTTTCGACACACTGCATTCTGGTCAGCGTCTGATCCATAATGGGCGGCTGAAACATGATCATCCTGGTAGTATGTAAAATGCAAACCACGGTGGGCTGGGGTTGTCTCCCGCCACCGTGATATTGGCAATGTTAATACACAATGAAAATAATGAACAAAGAAACCCCCCAACTGTTGACGACCCTCGCAAACGATATAAGGACCACGATTTAAGGATATGTACCTGGAATGTGTGAACGCTATACAGCACGGGTGCCACTTTCGCCGAATCCTGGGAACTACCCACGGAAAGCAAATCGTAACATATCACCTTTTTGTTGATTACAAAACTGCTTTCGATAGCCCCATACGGGGAAAACTGTACGAAGCTATGTCTGAACTCGGGATTCCGCCATAACTGTAGAATGACGCTGACCAACACCAAATCAGCAGTGAAAGTGGGGAAAGACCGAACTGAACCCTTCTGTAACAAGCGAGGACTTAGACACACTTTCGTGCAATCTCTTCAACATCTGAATGGAGAATATATTGAGAAAAACTGCAGTAAATAAGAACAAGACCATTATCACGAAAAGCCATATATTGCTGGCGTATGCTGACGACATAGAGATCATTGGGCTAAATTTGCGAGAGGCTACTGGAGTATTTTCAAGAATCGAAAAAGAATCAGCGAAGGTGGGTGCTGTTAATGAGGGCAAGACAAAATTGATGGTGTCAACGACTAGATAAGCCTCCCGACTTGGTCCACCCTTGAACGTTGAAAACCGATTTAATTTTGAAGATGAATTTGTCTACCTTGGATCCACCGTGAACAAGAACAACAACGCCAGCCAGTAGATAAATAGGGGAATTGAGCTTGCAAATAGATGCTCTTTTGGCCCAGCAAGCAGTTAATGAACAAAGCCCTCTCTTGACGGCCAAAATTCCAGCTATATCAGACTCTCATTTTACCTGTCTTGATATATGGCTCCGAAACTTGGGTCATATCGCAAGCGGATGAAAAATATCTAGGCGGATTCGAGAGAAAAATCTATGTAAAATATATGGTCTTGTTACGGAAATTGCGTTGGCTACGCCATGTTATCAGAATAGATGAAGCTGAACCAGCGCGAAATGTTTTCGATAACGACCCGATGGAAGCAGGAAAAGAGGATTACCAGGACTCCGCTGGAAAGACCAGGTAGAAGAAACCCTCCGTCTACTTGGTGTTTCCACCTGGCGAGAACAGTCGAAGGATAGAGCCAGTTGGAGGCATATGTTGAAATTTGTTTGTTTAATTAATATGTGTGTGGCCGTCGGTGGTGCAATGGTTAGTGTGCGCGGCTCTTGTACATGAGATCCTGGGTTCGAACCCGGCTCTGACCACCTTCAAAAAAAAATTTCTTTCGGCGGCGGTCACCTCGCATAGTGACGGCGACACTATCGAGTATCTAGCCATGAAAAAGCTTCTCAAATTACCGTTCGGAATCGGTGTAAAACTGTAGGTCCCAATCAGTGAGTGAAAACTGGAAAGCGCACAGTTCAGTGATTGTGAGAAGTTCTCCCTAGTCCCTTCATGGGATGTAATGGGAAACCATTTATTTTTTTTAATTAATATGTGTAAGACCTCTGACGTCATGAGGTTGTGAACTAGTCAATAAAAATAAAAGTGATACTGAATTCTTACACTAGGCTTTACATTTTTGCACTATTTGACACGGAACCAGAACCATACCGGTTGTATTATCGATATCAATGAAACTGAGTGTGCTCTATTTTCTGTTACATCATCTTAAATGATTTCAGTTTTTGAGTTCTTGTCTCTTCGTACGAAAAGAAAATACGTGAGGGTTTCTCACTTACTTTTGAGCTTCATGGAAGCACTAAAATTTAATTAGTTTATAATGGCCACAACAAAAGTATAAAAATATTTATTTTGTTGCTTATAAGAAACATTATTTAAATATTTATATGTCACACAAACTTCTGTGATTTAATATATTTTTTATATATGCAATATAAATAACCACATTTTGAAATAGTTTAAATGTTAATAAAATTCCTTATTAACATAATTAAGTGGCTGTTGTAGTTGTATAAATTGTACTTACTCATAACTGCCAACATATGACATTGTTATACGTATACTCTTATACTAAACTGTATCACTATTATTTATAAATAACATTGCACCATCAATTCTAATAAAAGTCATTCTTACCATGGCAGTATATGGTGTCAGATGTGAGTTTTAAATAATTTGAAAATAAATAAATTCATTAACAAAAGAAAAATGAAGACAAACGATTCCGTCATAGACAATTCCAGTGTATCACACGTAGTTAGTGAGCAAATAATAAATATCGCGACAACGGTGCCACTAATCAACTTAAAGTCCAGTAATATGTCAGTGACGTGGAAAAATTGGAAGACTCAATTTAAAATATTTATGCGTGCATCCAACCTTGAGGAGCAAACAAACCCAAGCAAGGTAGCACTTTTACTTCATCATATGGGTCCCGACGCTCTGGAAATATTTAATTCGTTTAATGAGGATATTGACAATGTCACTTTTGGCCGCTTGTTGACATTGTTTGAGTCATATTTCGTGCCGAAAGTGAATTTGAGTATGAAGCGCCATAAGTTTTTCACCAGGATGCAAGGCAGTGAAACAATAGACGAATACGTTACGTCATTAAAAAACTTAAGCCAAAATTGTGAGTTTGGATCACTCCGTGAAGGTCTTGTGAAGGACATCTTCATATGTGGTATATCGCCATCGCTTTCAGACATTAAGGAACGACTTCTTAATGAAGATGGTTGCGCCCTTGATAAAGCTATCGAAATTGCTAGAAATATGATTGCAACTAAGGGAAATTTAAATCAATTACAACAAGCGGAAAGTGAATTAATTGGAGCACTGCACAAGACCTACCAAAATCGTCACAACCAACAGTCATATTCAAGATCAACTGATTCATGCAGCAAAAATAACAATACTGGGCGACTATCATCATCAGCTTCATCATTATCGTCATCGTCTTGAAGAAAATGTGGGTATGTACATCGTGAACGATGCCCAGCTTTTGGTGTTACCTATTATGTATGTAACAATAAAAATCATTTTGCGAAAATGTGTTTTAAAAGACGACTCATTTCTGGGATCATTAAATTTTTTTTTTATAGAGTCGTTTATTTATTAATGTTTAATATACTTAAGCTACAAATAAACAAATAGTGCATGATTGGAATATTATATGCACTGTTCCCAAATGGGACTCTCAAGCATATTATAGATTGACAAATTTTTATATTAGTTTTTTTTCATCTTAAAATATATACATTTTACGTTTGTAAATTCAGTACAATAATATATTACTTGTAATGAAAAATATATACAAAAACATCACTTAACTTTCGATAAGTTTATAAACAATGTCACGTAGTTAAAAAGAAGTAATTAGTTTGAAATCCACCAGAAATTTCAAAAACTTTACTTATGTTTGGTAGTAAACTAATGGCCCTAAAGTTTTTCGGGTCATTATTGTCTTTACCTTTTTTTGGTAAGATTACCACCTTTGCTATTTTCCAAAAGTTTGGAAAGTATGCATTATTGAGCATATTGTTAAACAATGTTAGATATTCAAATATTAAAATGGGTGGACTTTTCCTTAATATGCAGTTTGGTCTGTTGTCAATGCCGGATGACCATTTGGCTTTAAGTTTTGAAAATATAAACAATAGATCCTCGCGAGTTATGAACAAGTTATTAGTTATGGTAGAATCTAGTTCATTTGCTTTTCTATCTTCATTAAATTGTATTAGACGGGTTTGATTATTTTCGTGCCTTCTTTTTGTTTCCAAAAACGAAGAGAAACATTCAACAACATTATTGTGAACAAGATTAGATGTGTCAATATCTTTTTCCGAATATATTGATTGTAAATAATCCCCTGTGACGTCTAATATATGAACATTTTCCGTTACCATATACTTATTGGTGATTTTATATGGTAACGGACAATGTTGGGTCGATGTTTACTCTGTGTAGAAGATTAACATCGTCGGGTGAAATTTTCAATTAGTTTAAACTCGACGAAGTTTTATGTCTAAATTCCTTTTTGGCTTCGAAAAACATATGAGAGGGATCTTTAGAACTTATCCTCGACAGTCGTTTTCTACTGTTTTCGTTTATGGATAAATTGAAATTGTCTTGTGACAGCTTTCTTAGTAGCTTTAATCTATTTTTGACAAACTGTAATTCATTAAACGGAAGAATTTTTTCCATTCTATTATATTTCTTGATAGCTGTTACCAGTTTGCTTTTTTCAGAATGTATTTTTTTGATTACACAGTGCGACAAATCGAAACTTTTTGCAAAGCTCCAGGTACTCACTATGCAGACTCGATTGCGGTACTAGAGCTGAGTAAATTCCCTAGTTTAGTTTGGCTAGATTAGTAGCCGTTTTTTTTTTGGCCCCTCAAAGTTTTTGAAATTGGGTGTGACCACCAAAAAAAGGTGTCATTAGTTTTCGGCAAACAGCTCCTTCAGTTTTGGTGATAGCTGTACACAGTGTTCAGCAAAGTTGTAGCTGACAGTCTGCCGAATAAATTTTTTTTACAAAGGTTTTCAAAAAAATTATGTTTTCCGGGAGTTTTTCTAAAAAAACTTTGTTGAAAAACGTATTTTTTTACTTTTTCGAGTATAACTGTTAAAATACCGGATTTTTTTTCATATTCTCTTCGACAAAAAATGAAGGTTTTGAAATAGCAAACAACTCTTCTAAACAAGGTTTTACTATCTGAACACTTCTACGACCTCTAAAATGGCCCCAAAAGTGCATATTTCCAAAAAAATCACTTTTTTGGGTTTTTGTACGCTTAATAAAGCAAATATTCAAAACAATATACGTTTTTTTTATTTTGACCTTTTTTTAATTTTTTTGATGATTTTCCAATTATTTAATTCCAATAATTTAACAAAAATGTAACTATCATCATAAAAATCATGGTAATCATTGTCAAGCTCAACATCATCGTTATCGGAATCTTGGAAGTCTGCAAAAATGTCCATTACTTCTTCGCCTTGCTTATCTACTTTTTCATTTTCTATTTCCATAGGCTTAGAATTCCTTTCAAATTCATCTTCAAATAAATTTTTTGCACGCCAGCAAATTTCTACCATAATCGCATCTGGACGACCCTTTCCTTTATAAAAATAAAATAAATGGTTTCCCATTACATCCCATGAAGAGAACGGGGAGAACTTCTCACAATCACTGAGCTGTGCGCTTTCAAGTTTTCACTCACTTTCCTCCCTTTCCTTTATAGCTTAAGAAAAAACGCTAGTTAGAAAATAATATATAAATACGGATAGATGTGGCCGTCGGTGGTGCAGTGGTAGTGTGCGCGGCTCTTGTACATGAGATCCTGGATTCGAACCCTGCTCTGACCACCTTCAAAAAAAACATAAAAAAAAAAATAAAAATTCTTTCGGCGGCGGTCACCTCGCATAGTGACGGCGACACTATCGAGTATCTAGCCATGAAAAAGCTTCTCAAAATACCGTTCGGAATCGGTGTAAAACTGTAGGTCCCAATCAGTGAGTGAAAACTGGAAAGCGCACAGCTCAGTGATTGTGAGAAGCTCTCCCCGGTCCCATCATGGGATGTAATGGGAAACCATTTATTTTATTTTTATAGATTTTGTTACCTTAATTCAAATGGTAAAGCTGTTTGGTGAAACCGCTCTTCTTGTTCGTCAGATTCAGTCAAGAGTTGTCGGCAAAAGTGGCCTAAATGATGGTGTAGAAAGTGTATCTTCAAAGACATTCTCACATGAATCGCATCAAACGCATCCAACATGCAGCTGACCAATGTCTCATAGTCTTATGAGCGATATTTCCCAAGAAAGTTTTCGATCACTTTTTTAATAGACTCCAGGCATTCTTTTCTGCGTCAAAATGTTGTCAAATCGTTCGTCTTTCATAAGTTTGCGAATATCTGGACCGTTGAGTACGCCTACAAAGTAAAAATACTTTTTTTTGCTAAATGTAAACAATTATTACGGTGTTTCACTTACCTTCTTTTAATTTCTCAACGCTAATTTTCTCTTTAAAAACCTGAAATCTTAAGTAATTCAGAACTTCGAGAGCATGATCTGGATTTTTCTTCTGCTTTTCTAATCCTATAACGACCTTCATACAATTTTTGACCACACCAAGTTTTATGTGCAGAAGTGGCATTAAAATGTTTTCCCGTGGCACCAGTGCTTTTTTAGTGATATTCTCTTTGCCCAGTGTATTATTTGTTCTATTTTCCCATGAATGATTTTTGTACTGATTTCCTTTGAACCGCGAATCCCAGTTACACAGAAAACACATATGCTTCGTGTAGCCACCTTGAAGACCGCAAAGCATTGCCACTACCTTAAGATCGCTACATATCCGCCACTTATGGACATTATATTGGACTGATTTTAAAATAAGCTCCATTTTTTCGTAGGATTCTTTTGTATCCATGCTGTAGGCTATCGGGATAGATGGTTTTTTATTAGGTTTGTGCAGCAAAACAGCTTTTAAACTTTGCTTCGAGCTGTCTATGAATAACCGCCATTCAGCAAAATTATATAATATCTGCATTTGTTCCATTAGTTTCTTTGTGTCCTGACAGTATGCCATTTGTTTTTGGCTCATCAACAGTGAAATTTTTTTGAAGGTTGGCTTGGCGTTTTCTAAACCGCGTTACCTTGACATCAGGCATCAAAAGTTTTGTTCGTATAACATTTTAGCAAGTTCTTCCGATTTGCGTTGTGATAGTTCCAACTTTGAAACCATAAAATCGAGCCGTGCTTGCGATATAAAGGTTGGCAACCTCCGCGAATAGGATGGCCCCGGACTATACTCAGAGAAATTCTCTGATCTGACGCTTTCACCGCTCATAAGTTCAAGTTGAGTTTCAAGTTGCAATGAAGCTTCCATCGAAGCAACTTTGGGCAACTGAACACTTGGTACGGCCTGATATTGAAATTTTTTTGCGTTCATGCCCCGTGTCGTATTTTTGCATCCATAGCAAGTCTCGGGAACGTGTTTCCTTCCTGGATTCGTCCAAATCATTGGAGCTTCATAACGCAGGAACTTCTGGTTTCCTTCTGCAAATCCTTTTACGTTTCTGAAGCATATCATACAAACAGAATTGGGTACCAATTTCTTTTGCATAGCCATTTTATTGTAACAGTTTTTATAAGCATTTTTAAAATATATACTAAGACCAAGTGAAGCTTTCTTGTATCGTTTCTGCACGTTAATTTTTACAAATTTGCCACAGACATAGCAAAAATTGTTTATATTTCCTTTGCATTTATTCATTTTTGCACTTCTTTAAATTTAAAAAAAGTTCACTTAGGATTTGATTTTTCACTTTAATTAAACTTTCTCTTTTAATTAAACTTCTGTAAGGGGATTACTTTCTTTCTATATATTTTTTATGGATTAGCCGATCTTAAGTATACAAAGTGTGTTTATTTTTCTTTCGCGTGTTAACTTCGAAAAGATAAGAGATAGTTAAGAGAGAATTGATCAAAACGAAGCTTTGCCAAGGTTGCCAGTTAAAAAAGTAGATAAGCAAGGCGAAGAAGAAATGGAAATTTCGCGTGCTAACTTCGAAAAGATAAGAGATAGTGAAGAGAGAATTGATCAAAACAAAGCTTTGCCAAGGTTGCCAGTTGAAAAAGTAGATAAGCAAGGCGAAGAAGAAATGGAAATTTCGCGTGTTAACTTCGAAAAGATAAGAGATAGTGAAGAGAGAATTGATCAAAATAATGCTTTGCCGAGGTTTCCAGATAAAAAAGTAGGTAAGCAAGGCGAAGAAATAATGGAAATTTTTGCAGACTTCCAAGATTCCGATAACGATGATGTTGAGCTTGACAATGATTACCATGATTTTTATGATGATAATGACATTTTTGTTAAATTATTGGTATTAAATAATTGGAAAATCATCAAAAAAATTAAAAAAAAGGTCAAAATAAAAAAAACGTATATTGTTTTGAATATTTGCTTTATTAAGCGAACAAAAACCCAAAAAAGTGATTTTTTTTGGAAATATGCACTTTTGGGGCATAAAACCTTGTTTAGAAGAGTTGTTTGCTATTTCAAAAGTTTCATTTTTGTCAAAGAGAATATTCAAAAAAAATCCGGTAGTTTAAAAGTTATACTCGAAAAAGTAAAAAATACGTTTTTCAACAAAGTTTTTTTAGAAAAACTCCAAGAAAACATAATTTTTTTGAAAACCTTTGTAAAAAAACTTTCTTCGGCAGACTGTCAGCTACAACTTTGCTGAAGTTAGTTTACCGCTGTCACCAAAACTGAAGGAGCTGTTTGCCGAAAACTAATGACACCTTTTTTTGGTGGTCACACCCAATTTCAAAAACTTTGAGGGGCCAAAAAAAAAAACGGCTACTAATCTAGCCAAACTAAACTAGGGTTTTACTCAGCTCTAGTACCGCTATCGAATCTGCATAGTGAGTACCTGGAGCTTTTTTCACTGTTGCACTGTGTTATAGGTGTTATAATACGCTGTAGTTGATTATACTCATCATATTCTGGTACACTCTTCGTGATTGCGTCCATTATCAGTTTACTAAGTCTAGTTAGGTGAAAATCTATTTCGTCATTAGTAAGATTTCTGTTGTTCGGTACAGGTGAATCTCTGTGAATAGAATTTATAATAGTGTTGGAGAGTTTTTTCCAATTCGTTCTCCTATAATTCAACGATGCGTTCGGGTCTGCCTTCATAAATTCAAAGGGTTCCATTTGTGCATTTTTGAAAATTTTCAGTACTATGGCGTTATGGTCGCTGTCATAATCACGACTTTTTAGACAATTAATGGTGTCATTTTGTCTTTCAATAAAAATTCTACCGTCTGCCATACATATATCCAAAAATGAGTCACATCTTGGGTACGATGGATAGACAGAAGCATATATATTACACCTAAATCTAAATTCATTTTCCGACAACCAGTCATTAAGTATAACCCCTTTAGGATTATTAATTGGGTTTCCCCATTTAGCGTGTTTGCAGTTTAAGTCCCCTAACATTACATACAAATTACTTTCGTTATCTAAGTTCAAAGATTCGAAGAGACGTTGAATCTCGGTTTTTAAGTGCTGATTATTGTTACCCGATGGGTGATATGCGGATATTACATATATTATTTTATCCGAATTTAGGTGTATCTTTATAATACATGCCTCTAAATATTTGAATGAATTTATTATTTCATTGTTGTATTCTTTAAATTTTAATTCGTTTTTTATGAGTATCCCAGTACCTCCTCCTTTGGTACCACCCTTTCTATCTTTTCTTATGAAAGTATAATTATTGAAATATACCTTATGTTTTACATTAAGTTTAGTTTCGTTCAACAGAACTAAGTCTGGTTTATGCACATCGACAAAGTCGTATCTTCTGTTTAATCTTATTAAGGAATTGACGGTAATATGTACAATATTTAAAGTTTTAGAAATAGTTTTAGAGTGATTACTACTACAGTTCATATTTGTGTATCTATAAGTCGATAAAGCTCATCAATACTTGACGATTGTAGCTGTAGTTGTCTTTGAAAGTTGATTATTTGATTAGATAAATTGTGTATTGAGTTTTGAAGTTCGTTGAAAAAGTTACTGTTAAGATTGTTGTTTTGATTACAAACAAAGTTATTGTTACTTGTTTTTAATACATTTGCAAACGTTAAATTACTGTTAACATTCATAAACTTTTCTTCTCTATGTCGATGCATTTCTTGCCGTCTGGATTTTAGATTCTCCTGTAATTGTTTGTATTTTTCACATCCCCTATACGATGCAGGATGTCCATATTTTTTGCAAAGGACGCAGTATGATTTGTCACGTTCATCTTCGTTGACATTCACTAGCCACATTTACCAGCCTCATGTAGTTTATCGCATTTAACACATCTTCTATCCATAAAGCAGTTTGAAGCGCTATGAAAAAAACGTTGACAGTTCCTACATTGAGGAATTTCCACCTTTCTTAGAGGTTCCATCTTACAGATCTATACAGTAATCCACGGATGGATTTCAAGTATTTAACACTGCTGTCAGCAGTTATTTGTACCAGAAATATTGGAAGAGCATGTCCCTCTTTTACTGATTTTGGTGTAAAAAAATTGCTCACTTTAAGAATTTGTAAATTTTCGTTTTCATATTTTCGAAGATCGTTTTCTATGTCATCCAGATTCTCATTGGCAGGTAGCCCCTTTAGTAGAAGCGTTTTTGTTTTTGCCCCTTTCGGTGTAAATGTGAAAAATTTTGTATTAGTCTTTTGTAAATGTACTTAGACTCGAACGTAATTTTCGATTGTTGTTAAATATAGACTTATTTTTCTGCTTTCTTTTCTATATTCTTTTATTTGAAAATCATAAATTTTTAAACAATTTTTCATAAAGTTAATAAGTTCTTTTGTCTCTATTTCAAAAATATGGATTGGTGGTATCTTTTGTTGTTTGTTTTGAGTAGTTACATTTGCCTTATGGCTGTGTTTTTTACTGCCAGATGAAGCAGAGTTTGTTTCTTTTGTAGAGTTTTCTCTTGTATTCTTATTTTTTTCCACTGAGAGATTAGCGTTACTCAGATTTTGAGTTTTTGTGTTAGACACTTGCACGTGCTCTCTAAATTTTTTCAATGCTTCTTCATCGCATTGAAACTCATCGTCAATATCGAGAATAGAGTAGTAATTACTCTTTGAGTGTTTTTTCACATTCTCCATTTCGTCACTGTTTTTTCTTTTTCTAACATTGTTTATAATCTTCGTTTGTAATAAGTATGAATCTGGAGCACTGCTCCCATTCATTTTATTAAATGTAATTTGTTTGGTTTTTGTTTTATGCAGATTTTCTTAAATACAATAATTATATTAAGAAATACTGAATAATTAACAGATTTATAAATCGCAACTTTCACAAAATACTCTAATTCACAACCGGCAGATGCGGTACGTCTGTACTTCATGACGGCCCATAAAACTTTACTCGGGATCATTATATCTGTTATCTAAAAACCGGTGTACAGAGTTATCAACATCACGCTGTTATCAACAGAGGGTCTCGTCATTAACAGAGAAAACATCAACAAGCAATTTACTACTACAAAGTCTTACCGGTGAGCCATTTGAACAACATCATCATCAAAAACAACAACAAGATTACATCAATAACAAACTGATATGGAATGTAAAACTTAATTTTGAGAAAATTACTGTAGTGTTTCAAGTTGATACCGGGGCTGAGGCAAATATAATTTCTCTAAAAAACTTCAAATTGTTGCATTCACATGGTGTACAGCAGATATTAAATACAAATATTGTGACCTTTAACGGTGAAATATTGCCACAGCTCGGGAAAATCAATTTGACATTTCAAAATAATAATGCTTTATATTCAGATACTTTTTACATTATTAATTTAGATTGTAAGAATATCATTGGATTAAAAACATCTATTTTATTAGGACTGGTCCCAAATTTTGAAATCAATTCAATGTTTATTAAAAGTATTTTCGAAACTTATTCAAAGGTCTTTTCTGGCTTGGGGGAACTAAAATCTGTTTGCAAACTAAACATTAATCCAGATATTCAGCCAAATATAGATGCGCCGCGGAAAACTCCGTTTAGTCTTCATAAACAACTAGAAAATGAGCTACAGAGAATGGTGTCCTTAAATGTAATAAAACGCGTTGAGGAGCCTACGGAATGGGTTAATTCGATTGTGTTAGTCAAAAAACCAAACGGAAATTTGCGGGCTGTCTCGATCCGCGTAGCCTAAACAAAGCTATCATGAGGCCTCATTTTCCGTTTCCAAACATTGTCGATTGTAAATCAAAACTGAGTGGCTCGAAATTTTTTACAATCCTTGATGCTAATTCAGGATTTTGGATGATACCATTAGACGAGAGTTCATCCAAGTTATGTACGTTCAATACACCGTTTGGGAGATACAGGTTTTTGAGACTTCCTTTCGGAAAAAATGCTGCTCCTGAAATTTCTCATGGAGAAATGGTGATATTGAAGGTGTAATTATTTATATAGACGATTTCTTAATTTTTGCATCAATACGAGAAGAACATGATAAAATATTGCACAGGGTCATGAGTCGTGCATTAGAAGTCGGGCTTAGATTCAATAAGCCAAAGTCACGTATATGTACAAAGGAAGTAAAGTTTATAGGTCATATTTTTAGCGAGAGTGGGTTAAAACCTGATGATTCCAAGATTGAGTCAATAATAAGATTACCAAAACCAACAACTGTGAGAGTATTACAACGTTTTTTCGGCATGATTAATTATTTAGGTGCTTTTATCGAAAATCTGTCTGAAAAAAATCAAAATTTACGAAATTTGCTAAGACAAGATGTTTACTGGCAATGGGAAGAAGTCCATGATCGTGAATTTGAAAATTTAAAAACAGAAATAACTAAATCTCCAGTGTTAGTCTAGTTTGACCCAACAAAACCTTTAATTCTTTCAGTTGATGCTTCTAAATTTGCTGTTGGCGCCACTATAATGCATGATAGGAACCCAATAGCATATGCATCATTGACGTCTACACAAATAATTTTTTTGGGTGTACTAAATTTCACCAGTATATTTATGGTCTAAAAGTTACAGTTGAAACTGACCATAAAACACTGGTCCCTTTATTCAACAAACCACTTTTTAAAATACCGGCTAGGTTACAACGACTTATGCTTCGCTTGCAATGTTATGATTTAAATGTAATTTATAAGCCAGGGAAGTATATGTTAGCCGATACCCTCTCAAGAGCGCCCCTAAGCACACAAACGTCAATCGAAATGGATAATGAGTTGTCTCTACACTGCGATATGTTAATGTCTGAAGTTTCAAATAATATAAATATAGGAAAAGTTAAGCACAAGCAAAGGAAGATGAAGTTTTGAATATTATAGTAGACTATATAAAAAACGGATGGCCAAAACTAAAGAAATCGGTTAAGAGTTCGGTACTACCTTTCTATAAATGTAAAGACGATTTGCATGTTGTGAATGATCTTTTACTAAAAAATGAGCTAATAGTTGTCCCAGTACATCTAAGAAAAGAAGTGTTAAATCATTTATCCAAAGGTGTAAGGATATGGCAAACAGTTTGTTTACTGGCCGAGCATGGATAATGACATTTTCAATATGGTCAGTGACTGCGACCTTTGTCAAAAATATCGCAATGCAAATCCAAAACAAGAGTTATTGCTACATGAGATAATAAAAATCCCATGGTTTAAATATATTCGAATTTAATAAAAAATCATATCTTTTACTTGCGGATTATTATTCAAAATTTGTTGAGGTAGAACTTCTAAGGGAGGGATATTCCTGTACACAAGTTGTAAATAAGATGAAATCTGTATTTTGTCGTCATGGTATCCCATCAGTATTGATTTCAGATAACGGTCCACCGTTTAATGTAAAAACATTTCGAGAATTTGGTAGAGCATGGAATATTCAACACTTAACGTCTAGTCCTTATCTTCCCAGATCGAATGGATTAGCTGAGCGCACAATACAAACAATCAAAATAATTTTTTTGTAAATGTAAAGATAGTAAAGAAGATCCTTACATTGCTCTGCTTCACTACAGGAACACTCCAAAAGGTATGTTTCCAAGCCCTGCAGAATTGTTAATGTCAAGACAGCTCAGAACAAAAATTCCATGCATTGAAAATATTTTGAAGCCAAAACTATCGACGAAGGAAAATACAATAAAAATTTAGATCATTATTACAAAAAGATGAAAAGTACGTACAATAAAGCGATAAAAAATTTAAAGCCAATTAGTGAAGGAGAACACGTTATGTTCAAAAAGTTTCCAAATTCTGTTTGGTTTTCGGGTGTAGTAGTTAAACGTTCGGAGGCTCCTCGGTCTTTTGTTATTAAGGATAAATATGGCACAGAATATCGACGAAATAGAGAGCATATTCTTAGGCAAGCAGGCGTAAAAGAAACCATTGAAAATGAAATTGATGAAGTAGAATACATTGAAAATGATATTGAAGATTGTAGTATTCCCGAACCAGTAACAACACAAATGAATAATAATAAAGAATTAAATAATGAATTTTATGTTACCACCAACGGTAGAACAGTAAAACCACCAGCGCGCTTAGAATATGAAAATTAAATTAAATTATTCTAAGTAAATTAATAACCCTAAGTAAATTGTATATCTGTATATATATTTTTATTTAATTTAAAAAAAGGAAGATGTTGTATAAATTGTACTTACTCGTAACTGCCAACATATGACATTGTTATACGTATACTCTTATACTAAACTGTATCACTATTATTTATAAACAACATTGCACCTTCTCATCTAATAAAAGTCAGTCTTACCATGACAGTATAGTGGCAAGCATTCAATATTCTTAAAAATCAATTCTGAGAAGAACTCTAGTGTTACTTTCTTATTATGTCTGTACTCTACCAAATTGCACTCCATACAAGAAGCAATAAGCAGTAAGGAGCCTTTAAACGCTCCAACTGATTTTAAATCCTAATTATTTTTTTGCTGGGTAATTCTCGGGGTTATTAGCCTCACGTCTTTTAGGGTATTTTAGGGAGTCACAATCTTCCAACGCGAAGGGAAGATACGCGCACTATATGAGAGGCCAAAACACTTGCGTAATGAGCGAATAATCGTCGAAGAGTGCGTTTTTGAAACAATTGCCGAAACATAGTCCCCAGTTGAACTGTTCATAGAAGTTGTTGAGGTCTGCGAAGTGGAACTTTTCATATAAAAATATGTATCGGTTTGCGACAATTCCCGGAGCAATAAGAAGGTTAGAATACGAAAACGACGGAGAAATTTTATATTTTTCCGAATTACTAAGAGGTGCAAGGATGTTGTGAAGTTAAAAAAAAAATCTAAAGTGTTTGGTCCTTGACCTGCAATCCGAGGAATGTGTTGGTGAGTTTGCCAATTGCACATGATAGTTATGAGTTACAAAAAAGTCGGGATATTGATTCTCCAGAGTTGTGTTGCGCTTGAATGGGAAAGCCAGAAGTGATTGTGGATGTTAAAATAACCAGCGATAACAATTTCGCGACTCGAACAATTTTAAACTCCTGCATGTGATGAAAATCGAATCAAAAACGATGCGGAAGTTTAACCATAGCCTGTTGGATTCGGTCGATCCGTCCAGTTGGATTCGGGATCCGTCATGTACAATTGTTACATGGACTGAAGCAAAACATCGTTACGTGCATAAACCGCAAGACCTCTCTTTGGGGAAAAATATGACAGAGTGCGATACCCAGGGATGTAAAACTTTTGGATCAGAATCCTCGCAAACCAGGTTCTCAGCCCTCGATTTTTTTAAGTTTATTCTAACTTCACTTACAATCATACAATAAAATGTCAAGAAATCACTGCCATAAATACAAACAGTAAATATTGTTGTTGTTATAGTTTCGTCAAAAGTTCCAACCAAAGTCGTTCCAAACTATCCATGACACAGCTGATCGATAATGTAGGAGGAAATTGATAGAAAACAGACTGGATAGGCGAGATAGCGATAACCAACCAGAAGCAAACCGTGCAGCAAACGAAGTTTAAAAAGTACTTGATTGATACTAATGACAGCTGAATTATGTGGGTTGCATCGAAGGAATATTCGTATTCTCTTTTATTTCTATCCCTTTTATATCCAACCAAAGTCCAAAATACATAAGCAACTCGAAGTCATCGAGAAAATGTCAATAGCGGGATAGAGACTCTTGTATATTTCTCTATGGTTAGAACACAACAACAAAAATAAGATATCTTTGCGCCGTCCAGCAAGGAATGGGAAGTGGAGACAGAACATTACGAGCTCATGGATGAGCGACCCATACAAAAGCTCTCCGTGGTTTAAAATATTTTTGACGTTGTGTGTTGCAGTCGGATGCGTTTGTTGCGTTCTTTGCGGTATGTGTTTGTTGTTTTTTATAAACGCCGCACGTTATTTTTGTTTTGCTTTCCCGGAATCATGATTATCGTGAGTACTAAAGGTCTGCAGCAAAACATTCATTTATGGGTCTCGCATTAGTTTTATTTCATTGCACTCTATAAAGTAGTACTTTTTTCAAATTAATGATAGAAAAATTTAAAAAAAAATAGAAAATAAATGCTTTCCCGTTACGTCCTATGAAGCGATTAGGGACAGCTTCTCACAAACCAATCAGCTATGCGCGTTCTAGTTTTACACTCACTGATTGGGACCTACTGTTTGACACCGGTTCCGAACCTTATTTTGGGAAGCTTTTTCATGGCTAAATACTCGATAGTGTCGCCGTCATTAAGCGAGATGACCGTCATGGAAAGAAAATTTTTTAAGGTGGTCAGATCAAACCCATGTTCTCATGCACAACAGCCGCGCACACTACCATTGCACTACCGTCGGCCACAACGGATTGAAAATTAGTTACAGAAAGAAAACCCAACACAGTACACCACTTGTTATTTCGAAGTGAATTTTTTCACCGGTTGCTTCTTTTCTTGAAATGACTTGACGAATTGAAAATTTTTGGAATATACAAGAATAAATCGCGTACACCAAAACAATTGAATTTATCAAACGAATTCAAATGTACAAGAATACACCAAGTACACCATGTGCCGATCACGATCGGCATTTCGTCATACACTACACAAACAATGATAGAAACGTAGAGTAATTCTTACAACAAGAGCTTTTCTTTCGGTCTGAAAATTTCTGACATTTGACGTGGTGTGATGTGAATTTCTATACTAATACCAAATAGAGGCAATGGTTCAAAACAAACAACAAAATAACAACAACGGCATTTCGTTTTGTGTGTTAAAATTGTTGTGTTAAATACAGAACAAAAGTATGCTAAGAATTACAGTCAATAAAAAACGGTAAAACACATTTAAATTTCACTCTATCACACCGACAGCAACACGAAGAGTGTGAAAGAAACCGTCAGATGAGTCAAAATGTATCTCTTTACAAGAATTACTCTATGGATAGAAACTATAAGAGAGTGTGAAGCAGTGTTGCCAGAAGCCATCAAAATAATTACGACAAGTGTCTAAAATAATTGTGCAAAATGGAAAGAAATTATGCTAAAAACACCACAAAAATTGGGCAAAATGCAAAACAATTATGCTAAAATGTAAAGAAATTTTTTTTTATATTTGCGTTTGGACACACTTACTATAGGTACATAATACAGTTTTAAGTGTTTTTAAGCATGACTTTTATTGACAAATTCGTATAATTTATATAAACACAAAACCCATTTTAAACTAAGTATTTTTGTTGGTTGTGCTTTTCATTTAAAATATTTGAAAAAAAAATACTCTATGATAAGGATTTTCCAAAACTTTTATATTTTCTGTATAAGCACACTTTTGGCATTAATGAAATACTAACTATCATTTCTTTCATGTTTATTATGCTACAGTTTTCTGTGATTATACATTACACTATTTGACTTCTGTTTCTGAAAATACTTATCGCAACTAATAAAATGGCATTCTGGGGTTTTCCGGATTACCTCGAATTCAAACGCCCAGACTATATTTGAAGGAGACCAGCAGAAAACAAATATAAAATAAACTGGTGTGAAAAAAACTCATCTAATGTTTCAAAATCGGAAAATTTTAAATTTTTTGACATATGTCTCCACATAATTTATCATTGCTCGAAAATGGCTTCGCCGATTATGTTGCACCAAATTTAAAAAAATTTAAGTTTACATTATCTTCAATTTATGCCTGAACTAAATTATAATTTGATCAATAGCTTCGGACTTATCAAAAAATTTTGGCAAACAAATATTTTTTTTCGCTAAAATATAATTTTTAATTAAAAAATCATGAAAAAGGCAATGGATCATGATATACACTTGTTGAATGACAAAAAGTGGATGAATGAACACTAATAAATATTGTACTATTATATGTATATTTTTCAACAGAATTACCTGAAAAAAATTGTTTGAAAAATTTTTCTGAAAGGGATTTCTGAATGTACAAGCTTCACGTCCTGTGGCGGCGCCAAATCGCCGTTGAAATGCCATACCAATTTCATCTGGCAATCATCCACCATCTGACCACACAAACCTAAAACGTTGATATTACCTCTTACGCATTGTATCATGCGCTCCTATGGGTGTGTGGCAATTTTCGATTTATCTAAGCAAGCGGTTTCAGTTGCACACAAGGCTGATCTAGTAGAGGTTAACGCATTAGATCAGCTGATTTTGCTTTCTTATGACTCTATATGTCAAATTCAGTGTATTTTGTTTTTGTACATTTTTGTTTACTTTATTTGGTCATATGTATTTGTGTTGAATTTGACATTTAGAGTCATATAACAAAAACAAAATCCCTGTTGTTGGTGCCCACAACAACAACAACTCCTACTGCGTTAACCTCTACTAGATCAGACTTGGTTGCACACGAAACCGAAATTCCAACAGGGAAAACACCATAGTCTAATAATATAAGTCGACGCGTGGCGTGTTGTTGGAATAATAAACGATTTTGACAGAATTTTGTTGTACTATTGTTATGACAATACACTCGATATGTCAAAATCATTTTATATACGAAGAGAGGCAAAGGAAAAACGCCAAAGTAAATAATTACATGCATAGAATTACATGTATTAAAAAAAAGTAATAGGCAGAAAGTTGGAACGCATTTAAGATCCAAATTGGTAAGTATCCATCAGTAAGTCCATACATATGTATGTAGGTAATTTTAGTTACTTCTTCTATATATTTTTAGCCATCAAAAAAACTACAGGCGGTGAAACGACCAGCGTAAGCAAAGAGGGCAAGGAAGATTCAAAACAAATGATGCGATAAGTTTGACACTTCGAGTGTATTACGTAAACAAAGAATGATAAAAAGAAACAACCCGATAACAAAATGCCTGATCAGCTGGGCTTATGCTTCCACTTATATTATTACACTATGGAAAACACACACAGGCGTAAAGGAATGCAAAATAATGGCCGGCAACACCACGCCGAAACCAAAACGAAATTGCATCATTCATTTATAATTTCGTCATTCAACGAACAAGTCATTCAGCGAACAAATCTCCTCAGTCAAGTAGGGAAAATGAAAAATAGTGAGAAACCCAACGACTTTGAAAAGTTTTGCTTATTGAAAAGTCCAGGAAAAGGGAACACATAATTATTGGATTTACTCCCGAAATATTTCTCCAGTACACCTGCAGGGGAAGACGACGACCACATAAAATTCAGACAGTTTTAGAAGCGGAACTAGGTAAGTGAGGATGAAGAGTGTGACGATGTATTAGGAAGAGCATTTTTCTGATGGTCATTTTGTTTTCTATAGAAAGCTATAAAAGCCGCTATTAAACCACAAGCCCGGCCGCATACCGGTCCGAAAAAGTGCACAGCACAATATCAAACGTCGTTCAGCGACCTTCTCAAAGATAAGAACCGCCAAGGAAACGCGCTTGCCACCGTAATCCAGGCGCGTTTAAGTGCCACTAGTATTCACAGGACGCGGGGGAAGCGTAGTGTCAGGGCATTTCGTGGCCCACAGACCTTTTTGAAAGCCAGTCTCCTCACGAATCAACCACAGCTGAATTTTCGGCAAAAGTTTTATTTTTTCTATCAAACCAGCCAGCTTTGAATTATTGTCCATTTAGCCACATCAGTCGCAATTCCCAGCCAGTATCCAGTCCCATCGAATCGCACCTTCAGCCGCATATTCATCACCATTTATCTATCCACAGCGCTTAACTTCATCCGCACCAGCATTGAAACCTGAAAAATTAAAGGACAAGTAAGACACCCATCCATAAAGGACAAAGGTAAGTCCATTGATTTATTACTACTGGACTTACGAGTGGTTACAGACAAGAGTTAGGATAGGCGAGCAGGAAGTGAAAAATGTCACACAAAATTAAATCCATAAAAGTTGAAAGTTAATTATTCCTAAAAGTTTAGAATAAGTTAAAATGTCAAGAAATTAAAATGTTATACTAAATTAGTTCCACGATGAAAATGCCTGAAAATTAACCCTTCTTAAAAGTATAAAATCAAAAGAAGTTAAAATTTCACTCAAATTAAAATCCATATAATAAAATCTAATATCCATAAAATGAAATCTGAAGGAGAATGAAAAGTTTAATGAAAAAAGCTCCAAAAAGAAGGAAAGACCTAAGAAGGCATGAAAAGTGTAACAAACAAATCTGCCAAAAACGGCTAAAATGAAAAGTATAAAAAGGGCATGAAAAGTTTAACGTAGAATAATTTACAAGAGAATGAAAACCCTGAAAGTTCAAGTTCTTAAAAGTTAAGATACTAAAAGGCTAAAACGAAAAGTAAAAACTGGCTGTAAGCATGAAATAATCGTCGCTGTAAAAATTTAGGAAAATGAAAAGATGAACAGAAGAAAAAAAATCATATGAGGTGTCATGGACACCCGGTTGGAACGAAGTTCCTTTTGCTATACATATATTATGTACTATTTAGTTCCAACACGTCGAAGGCGCCCGTTGGAAAATACGATAATGTAAATGGATTTTTAAGAAAATGTACTTTTCGTGAAATAAAAAACTTTTAAAAAAAAATTTTTTTTTCTACTATGTATTTTTAAAAAAAAATTATAGTTTTAGGTCATTTATTTAAGAATATGTATTATGATTTCCCGAAAAGTTATTTTTTATAAAGATAATAAGAAGATAATATTTTTTTTAAGTAAAGGCACTATTTCTAAGAAGAAGTACTTTCTGGAATATTTTTTTACAAAGAAGTACTTTTGTAAGAACAGGTACTTTTATAAGCTGTGGTACTCTTTTTAGGAAAAGGATATTTTTTAAGAAAATTTACTTATTTTCAGAAAGCCTACTTATCTCCAGAAAAAAAGGTAATATTTTATTTTTAAAAGTTTTCTTGAAAAGGTATTTTTTATAAGAGAAGATATTTTTTGAAGAAAAGGTTTTTTTAAGAAATGCGATTTTTTTTTAGAATTGGTTCTTTTTTCAAGAATAGGTAAATTTTTAAGAGTAGGTAGGTAGTAGATATTGTCCTATTAAATGAGACAAAATTTAACCATAGACACAAGGTAATATTTAAAAATTTTAAAATCATAAGAAAATATCGAATTGATGCAACAAGGGGTGGGAGAACTGCTATATTAATCAAGAAAAACATACAATACTACAGTTACGACAACAAAAGTATGTATATATTCGCTAGATGTTTTATAGCCATATATATATTCAATACGAGCGACTTGCAAAAAGTATTTGATTCTATGAATCTTCAAAATGCCACTAATTACTAAGTACTAACGGGAGACTTAAACTGCAAGCAGACAGAAAGGGGTAATACTGTTAATAACGCAAAAGGCAATAGCCTAAAATATGGTTGTCGGTCAACGAAATAAAATTTAGGTGCAAGCTTTACGCTTCTGTAGCACCATCCCTTCCTCCATCGGGCTCATACCACGATTTGTCAAACTGCCTCAAAACATTGGATTACGATAGCGACCACAATGCAGTGGAATTAATTGTGAAACTTGAGAGTGATCCGAATGTTATGACAACTTTGAATGAGGGGACAATGTTAAAATTTAACTTTAAAAGGACAAATAGGAAAAAGTCTGAGAAGGTGGTAATGCAGAAAATCAAGTTAGAAACAGTTATACCGATCTATCGAAATTTAACGAATAATGAAATAGATGTATATATAACTAGATTACATTTTATAATATCGGAGGCCATTGGAAGTACGGTACCATAATTTAAAGACAAAGATGTATTTTCAAAATTTTCTAACAGCATAATTAAAATATTACACTCAGAAAAAAGTAAAATATTAACGATAATAAAAAGACATAATAGATTAGAAACAAGACTTACACAATTGCAACTAAACACCTTAAAAGCAAAACTCAAACTGATTAAAAACTATTGACTGAACATTATATATTGATAGGTAATAAAGAAATTCAGGAAAACCTGGAGAGACTAGATCATAGAAATCCAGTAAGAATGTTCCAAGGTTCGTAAAATTAAAAAACTGAACCACTCAATTTAATTAAAATAGTTGTGCACGAATCTGAAAGGAACAGAGACGCTACAAAAGTAAATCGATAGGGACAGCAAACGACGCCATATTTTTTCCCGCTCTTTTGACATTTCTCTTCAGTAAGGTTTGCCATTTCATCATGGAAAGATATACGAGCCAACAACGAGTCGAAATTATTAAAATTTAGTACCGAAATTTGGAGTCAGTGGCCTCAACTTTAAGAGCGCTACGTCCAATTTATGGTCGTCATAATCGTCCTACCAGATCAACAATTGAGCGTCTAGTGGAAAAATTCGAATCCACAAGCACAGTACAAACTATTCCCGTGCCAGTGAGACAAAGAAGTGCCAGTAGTGTCGAGAATATTGCTGCCGCTGAGGCTTCAGTTCAAGAAAGCCCAAATGTGTCTCTCACACGTCGTTCTCAAGCGTTGGGTATCTCTGTGACGTCGTTGTGGCGAATGTTGCGAAAAGATCTTGGTCTACATCCTTACAATATCAAATTGACGCAAGAACTGAAGCCGCTTGACCACCATAAGCGTCGTATGTCCGTGAATTGGGCTGAGCAACAACTTGAACATGATCGGAAAATCATCTTCAGCGATGAGGCTCATTTCTGCCTTATGCCTTACTGGTCAGACAGCAATCCACACGTAATCCATGAGTCATCATTGCATCCCGAAAAAATTACGGTTTGGTGCGGTTTATGGGCCGGCGGCGTCATTGGACCGTACTTCTTCCGTGATTATCAAGACCGGCACATTACTGTGAATGCGAATCGCTACCGTTCAATGATAACCGAAAATTTTTGGCCCCAATTGGATAATATGGACTTGTAGGATATGTGGTTCCAACAGGACGGCGCCACAAGCCACACAGCGAATGCACAAATCAATTTATTGGAAACCAAGTTTGGTGAACGTGTTATCTCACGAAGTGGCCCAGTCGATTGGCCGCCTCGGTCGTGCGATTTGACGCCGTTAGATTATTGCCTGTGAGGCTACGTCAAGTCTATGGTTTATGCCAACAAGCCAGCGACGATTGATGAACTTCGTACGAATATCGAACGTGAAATTGCAGCAGTATCGGCCAATTTATGCTTGAAAACCGTCGAAAATTGGGTTCAGCGTCTGGACTTCTGCAAGCGTGTCCGTGGTGGCCATGCAAAAGAAATCGAGTTCCATACATAATGGCATCGAACGTACTTTCACAGGAATAAAGAATTTCATTGGTATCTAAAATCGGTTTTGTTTTATTTAAAAAAACTTTTGTAGCGCTCTTATTGAAAAACCCGTTATTAAGAAAATCTGGAACCTAGTAATCAGTGACCAAGAGGAAATGCATGATGCAATAGGAGCTTTTCTGGAATCAATATATTCATATAAGGTTTTCGACGACAACAATAATAATCAAACTAGTCGGCATTCGCCGATGATATTGTTATTTATCATGTTGATAATGCAATACCTAATATAAATGAAGGATTTCAAAAGTCATTCAACATGGTCGAGGAGGAGACCCTTGGTTGGCATTTAAAACAACTAAAAACAAAAAAAAATAATTGCAAATAGTGTGAGTCTACTGTATTTCGGCCACCAGTAGGAAAAGGTAATAGCGACGTTAAACGGAATTGGAAAAAATTCGGAATAAAATCAAGCCTTTCGAATACGAGCATTGAGAACAAATACAAAATTAAATATCTAGGGGTTCACCTGGACAAATACTTATACTTTTATGAACATATAAAGGAGATAGTCTCAAAGGCAAGGGAGGCTTTTTTATAAAGTATACAGGCGTCTTTTTCATTCTAAACATATAAATTCCCGTATTAAAACTATTATGTATCAAACGTTAATTCGTCCTGGCGTTCATGGACAAATTAAGGATATTCGAAAGGAAATGTTTAAGAGCCTCTACTTCTCTGTACAGAACAGCACAAAGTCAGTACACAAAGTATATATCAAATAAGAAATTGTATAAGTATAATAAGGCAAATGTAATTCGAATTGACAATTACATTATAAATATAATAAGAAACCATATACTACTTGGTACAACAAACTATGAAACCAATTTAATAATGGCTACCTACTATACAAATGTAAATTATTTAAGTGATGCATTACGAAAAGTGTTTGTCCCACCAGAGGCGTTTGTATAAATGGACGAACAAAAATATATCGAGGATACAGATGGGATTCCCGTCATATATCATATATACAGACGGGCAAATATTAAAGCAGTAAAAAGTACAACGTACAATGTCGGTGATTTTAGACACAATACTAACATATCGCATAAAGATACTGCACTAACGCCAAGCAACAAAAAAAATTGTTGGTGGCTATCTCAAAATTATTGTTTTATAAAAAAAATTTGGTTTAATTATACCATAGATTTTAGTATATAAATAATACGATATTTATGTAATTTTTTAATAAAAATTTTTCACTACAATGTTATCTTATATGAGTGTAAATTGATTTCAACAAATCGAATTTATAAAACTGTACAAATGCAATATACATATGTAGATGTTTATTAAATATACTAGAGCCCATTCTAGACAATGCTTATAAAAAAAAATTATTAAATTGCTATTGGTTATTACGGTACTAAATTTTCTATAATTACTTGAATTCTATAAACGTTCTGAAACAAAAATAATTTTTTATGATTTTTTTGGTAAAAAATAGTTGTTATTGTCTGATTTTTTTTAATATTACACAAATGTAATCAGTATCATTGAAAAAATTCCTTAAAACCAATGTCATCAGGCAGAATCATTAACTACTTTTCTGCACGACCAGGACAAACGGAGATGGACGCGGCGGTTGGCCTCATAAGCAAAGTCTTAGATACAACTGACGCACAATTTAGGAACAAGAACATACATAAACTCACTGAAAATTTACGACAAAACGGCTACCCACTAAGACTAATCAAGTCATTAATTAACAAAAAAATCAACCAGAAAAACTTGTACAACGCCAAAACTGCCACTGATGACAATGGGGGAAAACGATATTTCAGTACAACTTTAATTAACCATCTAACTGACAACAAATCACTTAAACTATTAATCCCTAACAATAACATAATATTTTCACACAAATCAAACACAACATTGAAAGCAATATACACGAACACCAAAGACAAAATCGACAAAGTACAACAATGCAACGTAGTATACGAAATACCGTGTGAAGGAGTGGGTAATGGCAAATGCGACAAAGTCTACATTGGTACTGCAAAGAGAACACTTGGAGTACGACTGGCAGAACACGAAATGGACATCGAAAGGGGGAAAGCGATGACAGGAATATCACAACACGCACTACACACTGAGCACACGCCTGACTTTGATGACGTGGGAATATTGGATATAGAAGACGAACACGGAAAACGAATGACACTGGAAAGTTTACGAATAGGACGGAAGGCGAACGGAACGATGAACGGCAAAGAGGACATAGACGAAATTAGCGCCGATTATAATTTGATCATGGACAGTGTAGGTTGACTGTGGCTAAAAGTAAGTGTAAAATGTAAAGGTTTAAAATAGATTGTAAAGCATAATTTTGTAGATCAGAATAAACATCTCCCTGAAGAAGCCGGGAAAATCCGGAGAAACGTTGGAGAAAATTGAAATTAACATTGTTTAATTTTCATTGAAAATTGTTGACCAGTACAGCCAAGTTAAAAATATCGATAATAATATAATCATTAGTAAATAATTTGTATAATAAAACTCATAATGATTACGGTCCCTGACTTCTGTGGATGAAAGAACAACAGATGACGACTGTTTCGGAGATAAGAATAGACTGTGCAAATTATCCAAGTTAGGAGTTACTGGAACAATTAAATTACGATCACTAGAAGCTTTTATTCCATCTTGGGGAGGACGAGATATCCTCAGGCCATTTAAAAGTATCAAACTTATCCTCCAACGATTTATGTTTCGAGCTAATAGAGACAAAAAAAAGTATTTAAATTTTGAAATCTTTTCTTGGCATCCTTAAATAGATTATAAAAGTCAACATCGAATTCCCTAAACTTCCAATATGTTCAGCAAAGCCTGCTTTCCGTAGCCGTAATTATGTCATAATGCCTTCCATTGAAGCCAGCACACTTCACCTCATATACGTCCCTGACTGTACAAATCTAGTAATAAAATACCAATTATGTCTATAGGTATGCAATAAAATAAAATAACAAAACGAATTGGTACAACTAAACACTAAACCACGAAATTCTAAACGTATGCAGAATAATACTGGGTTGTAGCATAATATGGTTAATAAAAGTTGTTTAAAAGTTTTTCATTTAGCCCCCATCCCGGAACGTGCGGTAGGGAACTTCGTTCCACAAACCAAAGCTTCTCTATACAGTTGTCTAGGAAAGGGCAGTCTGAAATTGTCTAAAAATTAAATTTGATAAAGCATGCCGAAATTATAATTTTGGAAAAGGTCAAACTACCAGAATAAGTAGGGCATTTGTGTAAACCGTTTTCTTAAAACTATTATAATGCTTTTTGAAATTGTATTTTCCCACAGTTGAATTTCGAAAGTTTGATAATGCATTTTCCAGAGTAGTTTTCTCAAAGATCAAGTAACAGTGTTAACGATATGCCTTTTCGAGATAGCTTTTCTGAAAAGGTAAATGATTAATTAGATAACGCATTTCCAAGTGATATTTGTTAGAAGTTAAATTCCAAGAGTTGAAATAGTTATCACAAGATGATCTTTAGCAAGCGTGATTTTGGATAAGTTCAATTGACATTATTAAAATATGCATATACCGAAATAACTTTATCAAAATTCGATAGTTAAAGATTGCTTTTGTGAATAATAGTTTTCCCTAAATAATATCCATATAATCTAATAATATTGTTAAATTTCGGAAATAGAAAGGGAAATACAAAGTGCTCATTTCTGCTACCGACAGGTAACAATTTTTACCTGCGTAGCCTGGTTGGCTGGTGCTTCGAAGTCGTTTGCGGTTATAAGCGATAAACTAACCCGTAACAAACACGACGTGTTTATTTTTGTTTTCAACCTCTTAAACAGAATTAAAAACAGTATGGGCATTTCTCAAAGATTTGCATATTTTCTGATGGAAGCTGCGCTCAATTTAAAAATAAATATATTTTGACAACCTTGAACGATATTATGAAACAAATTGGATGTATTAATATGGAATGCAATTTTTTTGCAACATCCCACGGAAAGGGAGCCGTTGATGGAGTTGGAGCTATTATTAAAAGAAAGGTGTGGCTGATAACCAAAGCTAAAAACATTGTTTTACCCGATGCACTATCTTTTTATCAATGTGCAGAAAAGCACATAACTGGAATTGAAATGTATTTTATGCCATCAGCTGAAATTGATAATTTGTCTTTACAGTATAAGTTGGACGAAAAATGGAAACAAGTGAAAGGGATTCCAGGCATATCCCAATTGCATTCGTTTTGTTGCGATGGAAAACAGGTACAAGCAGGTAGCACTGCATATGCCAATAAAAAAATTTTTTTTTAATATTGGTAATACCATTTAGAGTTAAAATAGTTTTTGTTCTGTACACATAAGATGAATATAATTTTGTTTTTCGTTATTAAATATATTTTGTGCAGATAATAAGTTTTGTTGTGTAAATAAATAAATCTAGTATATACATATGTATATATGTTCTGCAGTGTCATTAACTATTCATTTTAACAACTAACGGTGCGTTTACACGTGACAGTTTGCGACAAGACAGTTGAGAATACGTATTAACTGTCAAAAACAGAAAAATTGTTTGTGTGACGTATGCGTCCAGCCAGTTATACCGACAGTACAGTTTTAAGCAACCGCCGACAGTGTCGTTTCGTTAAATTTCGTGCTCTGATTTTTTGTTACTTCGCTCTTTTGTCATTGTGTTTTGTCTTACTTCTCCAAATTACAATGGACCTGATGTACTCTGCAAAATTAGACATGTATTCATGTTTATATGTTTGTATTGTCGAACAATATTTCAAAAAAAAATAAGAAAAATTTTCAAATACAAATATATTTCCCAATTTGTAAAGTCGTTTGCGATGATTTGCTTTTGTTTCTCAAATTACTACGAAACGTCGCCGATATGGCCGATGGCTGAACTAGTAGAGGCTGACGCAGTAGGATTTGTTGTAATTGCGTTAACCAACAACAGGCATTTAGTTTTTGTTTCATGACTCTAACCGTCAAATTCAACACAGATCCATATGAACAAACACAGTAAACAAAAAAGTACAACAACAAAATACACCCAATTTAAGCGATGGAGTCATAAGTAAGCAAAATCAGTTGTTCTATTGCGCCAACCTTTACTAGTTCAGCCATGATCTGGCCGCTTATATGAAATCTCTTGCCGAAGTTACTGTCATTGAAAAATCAGAGACAGTGGCGAGGCAAGTGAGAGAAGTGTAAGTGTGGTAGTAAAAATGTGTGAATGTATTGCTACTGTCGGAGCAAAACTGTCGCGTGTAAACGCCAGGTAAGGCAAACATTTCTAGGGGGAGTTACGGTAAAAACTATTTTCTGTCCCAAAATGTAGCATTCGACATGTAGCGTTCGACTGGGATTGAGCTTAGATAAAAAAAATACTTAATATTTTTGTATAAAATAAAAAGCATTACTAATATATATATAGGTGAATAACATTCTAAAATTAGTTTCATTAATCCCTTTAGGTTTCGCTGAAATCAGTACTTGATTTGTCTATCCTCAAAACGACTTCTGTTTTTGTAGCGTTCGACTGGCGTGGTTTTTTGTAATTATCTTGAATACTACAAATTTGCCAAAATCAACCTTATTACCACTCACAGTGCTAATCACGAGCTTTAAGATTCGACTTTGAAAAATATTAAATAATTTTTTTGTCATATGTTTTTTCCACTTTGAATGCGTACGAATGTAGCATTCGACATTAGAGAATAGCCCATATTTCGAAATAGAGTTTTAAAGAATTAGTTTTACACAAAAGTCATATCCTGAAACGGCTTCATTACGAATTTAAGTTCAAAGAATGTGATGACGAATCGTAGATTTTAAGAAAATGTTAAGGAATCAACAATAAGATAAGAAATTAAGTGTTCAATTAAAACCTTGCAGAGATAAGTTGTAAGAACCCCAGGCGAAATGACAAAATAGAGAACCAAAAGAAAGTTTATAACTATCCTTTTATACGTTAGTTGAATTACACCCCTTTTGCCTTCGATTATACGAGGGTGGCCCGATAATTCGCGGGTTAAATTTTTAGTCTACTTTTTTTATTTTAGGGTAGACTTATAATCGCGGGACATTGCCCACAATAGGCTTTAACGAAATAGTTAGGGTTCGTTCGGATAAAGTGTTGTTTTCTCAAATTGCTTGAGGTTCCGTTACAGTAAATATGAATATCCTTGTAAATAATTGATAATCGTAATTTAAAGTAAATTTAGACATCTTTGTAAACAAGTGAAAATTTTAAAGTAAATAGTCGAATTAAGATAAAGCCTATTATCAATATCATTTGCGGATATTCAGATATTTTTTTGTCTGTTAATAGTAGCGCCTAATCCGAAGGGCACCATCCATCGATTTAAAAAAATTTGTTACTGTTGAGGAAATAATAGTTTGTTAAACTAAACCAAATATGAAGTTATCTATATCCCATTGAGGGGATAATAAAATATTATAACGTCTATAACCGGTGGAATTCTTAATATGGCCGGCTAGTAAAAGGGGAAAGCTTTTCAGGGCAACAAATATATTTTGGGACTCTGGAAATGAAGCAGATTTATGGTGGAGCTGCAGTGGCCTCCTGAGGGTGGGTTCCACTGACAATAACACCCGTCACACACAAAATGTATACTTTCATTAAGGCATACTATCGAGTGCAATTTTAGAGTTTTTTTTTTCCAACTAACGAAATGACTGTTCGGGCTCCATTTCGTTTATTTGTATGTCGGTTTTCGGTCATTTTTGACCAAGAGACTTGGTATGTACTCTAGTGTTCCCAAGTCAGATTGTTCATGCATCATTGAGTGGGAAGAACCCCCTCTTCCGGCGAGTTTACCAGCCCGGCATAAGCATGGCGTACCAAGCATGCCGCTCACAAACAATTACAAATTACAGTGACAGTCTTGGTACAACAATACCATATCTCCGATTTCACCCTTTGTGTGAGAATTTCACGAGAGTTCTAACATAAATTTAAATAGTCTACAGTCTATTAACTTTTTTTGTTAATTCTGCAAATAATAAAAAATCATTCATCACTTTTCTAATGATTTTTCCGAAGCTTAGGAAATAGGGTTTTGACAAATCCGTGTCATAAAATGCACTTGTGATACTATGTTCTACATTTTCAATCGGATGTTTTGTACATTGTTAAGTTTTTAAGAATGATTGAATTCAAACAATAGTTACACACTATAATGAAACCCAAACAAAAAATCACAATTCTTGTAAAAATTACATATATGTATAGTATACATATCTTAACTTAATTCTGAATCAAAGCTAAAAGTATTCATTGATTTTCACTATCCACGTTATGTTTTATTCATAAGATATGTGGCTTTATGATAAAGTAATAAAACCGATTTTTCATGATTTTTTAAATAGTAAAAATAATATAATAACAATAAAAACTATTTGCTTGTTACAATATTTATGAGAACTCCGAAACTTTTGATCAAGTTAAAAAGTAGTATACTAAAAGCTGTAATTGTAAACTATTGTTGTATATTGTATTGTATCTAATTTATATCCCGTTGTTTCGGATTAAAACAAGATCACCTATGCGTATGTCTACATGGTTCGAGTTTTCCTCTGATTTTGTCTGCCTTATCAATTTGGCATTCTCAAGTAGACTTGCAGCTCTTCGCTGAGCCACTTGTAATCTGAATTTTACTTCTCTTTGATATGAGTAAACGTTGTTCTATATGATTTTCATTGACAAAGTCTATGACAGGTGGCATTTTTCCAAAGGCCAATTCGAATGGGCAATATCCATGTGTATAAGAAGGTGTGGTATTATAGCAATACAGGAAGACTTTTAACCATCTATCCCAGTTGGATTTGTCGGTGGATACATATGTTCTTAAATACTCATTTAACGTTCTATGGGATATTTCCACGGTACCAAGGGTCTCATGATGGTACGCCGTAGAGTTTAAATTCTCAATTTTCATTAATGAGCAGAGTCCATTTATCAACATTAATCCTTCAATAATCGCTCTTGCTACATTTTTAGCGGTTTTGTTATTGATTGGGATCGCAATGACATATTTCGTCAAATCGCAAACAATCGTAACCGCATACTCATATCCTGACTCTGATATGGATAATGGTCCCACTGTATCTACCGTTACGGTACCAAATGCCTTTGTCGGTGTGGGCGTTAATATAAAAGGTTATTTAACCCTCAATCCTGATTTGTTTCTTTGACACATCACATTTTTTCACATATCGAGATATGTCTCTTGTCATATTCTTCCAAAAATATCTTTGTTTGATCTTCCGAAGCAAACGGGTTGTTCCGGGGTATCCACCCCATATAAGATCGTCATGATACTTTTGCATGATCCAAGTTTAATCGGAATTCGACTCTATCTTTGTCAGAGCTGGTACGAGTACTATTTTCAACTTTCTAAGAATTCTATTGCCTGTAGTTTTAAATAAACCAATGTGTACACGTTTCAACAATTCATCTTTTAATGATAATTGTAAATTGTAATAATTTTTTCTTCGCGCGTTATTTTATGTAATTTACATACATATATTTTGTCAAATTTCCGTATCGTAATGGGTTAACAAACGTCGCCAGTATTTAGTCCCGTTATTGTTTCTTTACTTACTCTTGTTCATTGTTCAAACACATGACTTTACATTTGTTTCAATATAAACAAAAACAACATCATTTGGTGGGTACACTACCTATAGTTGCTGGGGAATTGACACAAAGGGCATCAACATTGCCCATAGCATCAATGAGATAAGTGAATATCACAGTCGTTAATGCCTTTCAATTAAGCAGTATGTATTGAATTCTAACGGTTTTTGTTTTAAGTTGCTTTTTAGAACAACTGGAGCAAAGTTAGAGAAATGCAATGCGATGAATTTTAGTAGATTTTTGAAAAGCATCGACGCTAGTCTAAAATATCGCGAAAGTTTCACTGAAGTTAATTATATTCTAAATAAAAAGTGACATTTTTTTAATAGAAATGGAATGTAATATTAATAACTTTTGTTACGTCTGTGGCCATTTGACTCCAAAAATGACAAAACATGGATATTTTACAGAAGAATTTAGGTGAGCTTATGAAAATTATTTCAACCAACCAGTTATTTCTAATGTTTCCTGGGCAAGAAATGTGGCTTGCAAAAAATGTTACAGTGATCTTTTAAATTGGAAGCATAAAGTATTTAAATGTTTGCCATTTGGTGTACCGATGACCTGGACGGATCCAACCAGCCACCATAAATCAAATTGTTATGCGTGCGTGAACTCTGGTCAAGGTATGAACAGAAAAAACACCAAGAATAAACTGTATTTGAGTGTTCCAAGTGCTCAAACTCCGATACAACACTCCGAAAACATTCCAGTGCCAAAACCTCCCAGCCCCGACATGTCATCAGTGAGCTCAATGAACCTTTTTCATTGTATGACTGTAGAGCAAGTGTTTCAAATACTCCAATTTTAGTTACCCAAAACCAATTAGATTTTATAGTGGCAAAGTTAGGTCTTTCTAAACGTAAATCGGAAGTTTTGGCTCAATTTTTGAACACCAAACATTTGTTAGCACCTGGGACAAATGTTACACCATATAGAAATCGCCAAGCGATTCTACAAAATTGTTTCGTTGCTAATGATGAGAAAACATCATCTTACTGTATGGACATCGAAAAACTTATGACCGAGATGGAAATTCAGTACAATGCAGATGAATGGAGACTCTTTATTGACATCTCCAAAACGAGCTTAACAGCAGTGTTGCTCCATCAAAGTAACTGGAAACCGTCAATACCAATTGCATACAGCATTGAAACAAGAGAGAACTACGATGTATTGAAAACAATTCTTCATAACGTTAAATACGACAAACACAAATGGAAAATCTGCTGTGATTTGAAAGTAGTTGCAATTCTACGCGGTTTACAAGCAGGCTACATAAAACATATGTGTTTTATATGTGATTGGGATTCAAGGTATAAAGGTGACCAGTATTCAAACCACACCTGGAAAGAAAGAGCATTAGCAACCACACAAAAGCCAATGTCATTCAAAAGCCGTTAATACCGCAAGACAAAGTTTTATTGCCGCCCTTACACGTCAAACTCGACATTGTGAAAAGTTTCTTGAAAACGGTAGCAAAGAGAGAAGAGATCAGTGTAGTTTTGGCTCAAATTTTTCTTCGTCTCAGTGAAAGCAAACTGAAAGAAGGTAAATCTGTAATACATATAACATTTGTATTAAAATACAGATTCTTAAATCATATTGATTTTATTTAACTTTTTTTTAGGCGTTGTGAACGGCCCAGACATAAGAAAACTTTTGAAAACTCAATCATTTGATGACGTTTTAAATGATCCCGAGTTGATAGCTTGGCGCTCAATTAAAGAAGTTATACAAGGTTTTTTGGGAAAAACTAGATCTAATACCTATCAAAGCTCTGTACAAACAATGATGGCTGCATTCTCTAAAATTGGTGTCAACATGTCATTAAAAATTCACTTCTTACACCATCATTTGGACTATTTTAGTAGACAATTGGCCACCGAGTCCGACGAACAAAGTGAACGCTACCACCAAGTTGCTATTCCATTTGAAATACGGTAACACACGTTTTTTTTTGCTTGATAACACATACTTATAAAATACATTACAGATACCAAGGAAAAAAGAGGCCTGACGCCATTCTAGCGGAAATTTGTTGGTGGAGTAAAAACTTGTTTCAAGACCTAGAAGATATTGAAAGAAATAGGTCAGAGAGAGAAGAAGATATAGTGCGTGCTTCTGATTCCAAGTCAAATGTTAAAAATGCCGATAGCCGATAACCAAAAAATCGATAACTCGATAACTAAGATAGTTATCGGAAAAAAATATATAATTTTTTAGTCTTATTTTTAGAAGATTTACAAATAAAACTCATCAAATAGAGACTTATTCTAAGTCATTTTCGAGCCCCTATTTTGGACCCCAGGGGTCCGACCGCCAAAAAAGTTTTGATTTTCTGAAATTCCCATATTTTGGCCGATTTTCGGTTTTTTTTCTAAGGCCCGCCCAAGTAATGCAATTTTGCCTAAATATTTTTATTCTCACTAATATTGAAAAAAAGGTCACAAATATCTCAACTTCAAGAGGCCATATAAAGGAAATTCGAACTATCTTTGTAAAACCCTTTGGAGGTTTTGTTTATCCAGTGGTCTACTTTCATTCCGCGTTGGAATTATTGAGGCTGACGGCGATGTGTCAAAATTTGGCTCACTGTGTTATAGCCATAATATAGGACTGAGTCATGTAGTTCGAATGTTTCAGTGCAACTATTAACAAACTTGGCCATTACCTCCTTCATATTTTAAAAGTTGTCTGATTCCATTATCAGCTTGACCTTCTCGTTTATCGCATTCTTTACTATAGCCCTGACCGCAGTCTTAGTGGCGTATGTGCTAGCAAGTTGGGTAGGTAGTCCATCTGATATGTACGCGCTTTGCAACATCTTCGCATGGTCTTCCACCTTAGTGGCGTAAGAGTTTGCATTTTTATTTTGCCGCCGCACATTCATTAACTTGGCTGTTACTACATCCACAGTTTCGCCTTTAATAGATGCTTTAACTTTTGTTATCACACCTTTGGAGGTTGACTCCGTGGAGATCAGAGTCCGCGCTGTCCCTTTCAACTTTAAGTTAATGGAATCTACTAAATTCAGCGCGTCAACGAAACTTTGCAAATTTTCGGCACTTCCTTCATAATCTGGGAGTGGCCTGGAGGCGGTTGACAGAATTTCTATTACGGTCTGTGCCATGGTGGTTTTTTTCTTGGTTTGTTTACTACAGTAGACTCCCTCTTAACCGGCCACCTCGGGACCAGAGCCTGGCCGGTTGACCAAATGGCCGGTTAATCCGATGTGCAGGCATTTTCGTGAGAGAAACCAAGTATTTTTACGTGTATGTATGTACATACATATGTACATACATATATTCTTTCATATATCAAACATATGTACAGAAAGGTGTATATTAATAAAGATCACGATGTATACAGTTGAAAAAAGTAATATTTATTTCAATTTTTAAATATTTTACAAACATGTTTTAAAAAAAACGGTAACTTTCTTCTGTTTCTTGACATTAAGTTTAAAAAAGTAATATTTATTTCAATTTTTAAATATTTTACAAACATGTTTTAAAAAAAACGGTAACTTTCTTCTGTTTCTTGACATTAAGTTTAAAAAAGTAATATTTATTTCAATTTTTAAATATTTTACAAACTAGTTTTAAAAAAATCGGTAACTTTCTTCTGTTTCTTGACATTAAGAGAATTTTTAAAAGCTATATCTCTCCATTTTTTGAAAACCAAGACGTCTATTGAAGAAGACCCAGGTTGTTGTTCAATATATTTCAATGCCACCTCCATTACAGCTCTCGCTTCGGTGTGGCCGACTTTTTCCTCTCCTTCAACATTATCATCATCAGTCACCTCGTCCTCATTTTCATCGGGCTCTTCATGTGTTGCTAGCGTAATTATTTCGTCGTCTGTCAAAAATTCGTTTTCAAGGTCCTCGTCACAGTTCATCCATTGTTCAATATCTTCGGCCTGCAACTGGACATTTTCGGATAACGTTTGGAGATCTTGAAGAATGGTGGTAGAATTATCTTCTGCGTGTGATTGTTGATAACACTCAACAAGTTCCTCAATGTTGGGCCAAAGTTTTCGCCAAGACTTAACGAAAGTAGAAGCTGGAATATTTGGCTGCTCAAATATTATCTCCCCATGGATTTGTTGAGTATTTTTGTGTGCTAATGTTGTCCTCTCCTGTAGAGTTAGTGGAATTGTTATTTCGACTCCTTTTCTTGATGTAACGGCTACCAATTTCTCTCTAATATCTGCATAAAATGAGTCAGCAGCCGCTTTATGGCCTATTGTTAACCGCGAATAATTGACGTTTAGGAAAATGTGATGTTCTCAAATGTATCTACCAGGATTTCAACGTGTTTGGATACTGTTTCATCTTTCGTCGGCCTCTCTGTGTTCAGGCACTTGTAAGATTTATCAAATGTTTCCCTGATTAGCCTAGCCTTTTGTTCGAATTCTTGCCAATTCATTTACGCGATTGATAAAGTTGTGCTAACGCTAAGCTGAATTTAGGTCGTTAGCTACCCAAAAAGTTCTTTAATAATTTTTCCTGAGCGAACGCTTGTGTAACTGGTATATCGTTGTCAAATATTGCATAGCCAAAATTGCAAGTATTATTATGAAGTAAATTTTTGTTTCAGGACTCTACGCTTTTACGCTTTTCAGTTGTTGACTCCTGACCACCAATAGTATTTCAAATAATTAATTTCCTTTAAAATGTAAAAAAAAATTTGTTTTGTTTTAATTTAAATTAGAGAATAAAACGAATTTCAACCATTTTACACAAAAAAAATGTCTACCGTAAAGAAAAACAATATCTTAATAGACTATAAATTTTAAAAGTAAATTAAAATCTTATCGTTCTTGTTGTTTTTCGCTGCCCTGGCAAAATTCGTTGCCAGGTGACTCACTCACGATGTTGCGTAAATTTCTGATATTTATATTAATGGTGTCGGTTGGTTCAAACTTAAACTGATTTCTTAACATGCTTTCAGCACAATTATCGTTTTTTTTTCATTGTTTTGATGTTGTGTCCATTTCTGATATTAATATTAATAGTGTCAGTTGGTTCAGACTTAAACTGATTTTTTGTAACTTCTTTTCAGCACAATTATCGATTTTTGTTGTTTTTGGTTTTTATCGCTTTTTTTGTTTTTAATTATTATATTATATTATTTACTAGCTGGATCCGGCAAACTTCGTTTTGCCTTCAAAGTTTTTGCAATGTCAAAGGGTGAACAAAATTATTTTGTTCCATTATGTTTGCAGTAAATGAATAGTTCTGACGCCGTTCGAACACGGGATAAAGCAACGTTCAATTGACAATGGGCAAATAAACCTGTAGTTGACCGGAATATTATGCAGAAGAATGTAAAATAACTATTTGTTTCGATTTCGGTCGTGTGCTGATTTCTCTAAAAAGCTTCTCATTATACTATAATAGCTGTACCCGATGCGCTTCGCTACCCTTGAATTGTAATTTTAATGAGACGCTCTTTTCTTAATTTTTTTCTATTTATTCAAGTTCTCTAGGATATACAATATTTCTAGATTTGCCATCAGGTGCATATATATATAAGTCTGAAGGCTTACCCAAACGTGAACATGTCCGTGGGAAAAACACGGATTTGTCAAATTGCCTTTATTAATGGTCATCGCAAATGTCAACCGAATCGGAAACTGCAATCTTTTGAAATCGATGGGCATGTCTGTAGGTATCATGGGAATGCGTGGATTCAGAACATCGGTGCCTTTATAATTTCCAGTGATTATAGTAGTATCTATAAGATTCTATAAGTAGTATCTATAAGTATTTTTTTAAGGAATTCCTTATTGGGACAACGATATTTAAAATGCTCTCGAAACTGACCTTAATAATATTTATATTCGTTCGTTGGTATCCCTCAAAAAGTAATTTGCATCGGCCATATAGTTTTTGAAGTACAATGAAATATGTTCTCAAGTGCCTGGTGTACGGAAAATTGTTTGATATAGTATATGTAATAGTCACATGTTGACGTGTGTGGGCGGCGCACAGTGAGCTATTTGCAGGGTCTAACCGGGAGAAAATCAAAATCGATTTTTTGTGTTTTAATGATTCAGACATAATAAGAATTGTCCAATTAGATAAAAAAAATAGCAATAGGTGTTTTGAACCGTCTAATAGTCATAATTTTGTAGGTAAAAGATGAAGTTTCAAAAACTATTTTTTTTTCAATTCCATGCGCATTAAAGACATCTTATTCAAATAATTTTCATTTTTAGTACAAAGGCTTCTCTAGAATTTTGGGTTGTACATACTGTGCTTAAAAAAGATGCTCTTTTCAATAAAAATAAGAACTATTATCATATTTTTAGAGAAGTGCCTATAAAGTTGTCTCAAAATTAGGAGTTTTCTCACTGAAAATTTTCATAATATTTGATATAAATTGGACCATCTCATTGGTGACATGAAGAGACATAAACTTGAAACTTCGCTGAAACACTCTGTACATTGTATTGTCTTAGATCTTGAATGATTTATACTTCGCACGACTTCGCATTAATATAATATATTAAGTCAAACGGCGGTTATTTTTCAATAGAAAATTTAAGCGCTTATACAGATATTATAAAATGACATTTGTTGCTACAAGCAAAGTTTTAATGAAAGTATGCGTTCACTTATTAAGCAATCTTTAAAACTTTGTCAGCAATATTTTTTATAGCGTGTGTCATTTAGCTGTGAGACCAACCAAATTACGATTTTCTCTCTTTTACTTCCCAGAATCGCATTAAAGATCGATAGAAAAAACTGATCTTAGTTTGGTGGGTTTTTATTTTGCAATTATTTTTGTGTTTATTGTTCCATCTTCTCATATATGTATATGTACATATGTATCAATTTGTTTTCTCACCAAAGCTTAATTGCATAGTTAATATTGCATTGCGTTTTGCATTGGAAACCAACAACAAAAATACTTTTAACTTTAATACTTGTAACGCAAAAAGAAAACAAAACAATTGGTAAGTCCTTTGTTTACTTTTTTTGTCTTAATTTTTTCATAAAACTTGCACTTCACAAAACAAATAATAAGCATTAAGTTTTAAAATTAAATTAAAAAATTATAATACTTAATAATTATAAAATGGAACAAAGAAAAATAACATTTTCGAACTCTGAGGTATTTGAAATATGGATAGCCGCTTCTAAAAGGGAACCTTTTCATCAATTATGTTTGACAATATTTGATAAAATAAATATTTCTGACGCTGATGATGAAGAAAAGAAAAAGGTTAGAAACAAAATTTCTGCGCTTTGTTCGAATATTGAAAAAATGTGGGTTGCAGCAGGTACTCGTAAGGAGAGGTTAGAAAGGCTTATCGATAATGTGTTTATAAGCTTGAAACGGCTCAACTTTTTTACATTTTTTAAAAACAATGATTCATGGCCTCAAAAGGATTTTGCTGTGGAATTTTATTGCAGCAAAAGCTCTAATGTTGGTATATTGGATGAACAACCGTGGACATCTAAACGTGGCAGACGTATCAAAAGTTTTGATGCCTGTGAGGAAAGTGCAAAGCGATACAAAGTGCGCGATTTGTTAGACTAACGCTCTGATTTAGAATTGTGCTACGCAGCTCAAATGTCAAAGCGGGCAAATGGTTTGGTGCATTGGCAAACATAATTCAAAGTGTTTCCGAAAACCCAGAAAATGATTTGATGCTCAAAAACATTGAAAAAGGAAATTTACAACGCATGTACACTAGTGAAGAGGCTCTTGCCTTGTACATCGATGAAAAAGTTTCTCAAAGCAGTTATTCGATTTTGCGTAAGCAAGCGCTCGTTGCAGGCCAATCTTTTTCTCCTTCCAAGTATGTCTTGAGAAAAGCTAAGTAAGAATGCTTTCCGCCAGAAAGCTCTATTTATGTCGACGAAACTTGTGCTTACCTCAATGTGCAAGATATTGTTCACCTTACAACAATTTCTTCTAAAAGCTCAAGAATCAGTTTTAGAAACTACGACGTTGGACTTATTACCTCTTATTTGTAAATGGGGAGGAGATGGTAGCACTAACCACAGTAATTATAAACAAAAGTTTAAAGCAGAAGGTTGCTCAGATTCGTGTTTATTTGTCTTATCCTTTGTACCTATACAGCTGCGAGCAACAGACAATCCAACCAATGTTTTATGCCAAAATTCGGGCCCTTCGTCTACCCGTCTTTGCCGACCCCTAAAATCCTTGTTTGCAAAAGAAATTGAAGAACTGTCGGTCAAGGAATTTGAAGTCATACGCAATCAAATAGGAAATAGTTTAGTATGTTCCCAAAAAGTATCAGTAAAATATGAATTTTGGCCTATTCGGAAATGCAACAACTGTTGCAGATGCTTGTTTGTTGCGCATTTTGTTTGCAATTACGGTCTCAAAACACCTGCAAAGTTGTCAGATGTTGCATTTACGAACGTGCTGCGCATCAGTTGCAGAGCAGTGATGCATTTCCGAAAAGGCCCTTTGTTTTAACAATGGCCAACTATTCAACTAGTCACAAATCCACGCAATCTTGTTACATTTGCGGTGTTAAGCCCAATGAAATTAATAACGTCAACATTGTCAAAGGACCTAATTCATAATTTTATTCATATGGGCTGTCCAGCCTGCATTAGAGTGAATGCTGCATATTGCGTACCGGATAGAATTGAAAAAGAACATGATTCGACAACCTACAGACAAAGAGTCTGTAGCGAATCGAAAAAAGATATTCAAATGCGTTTCAAATATGAGATGGGCCTGATTATTGATGGCGCAAAATCGGGATATGGAACTACAAATGAGGGAAATACTGCCAGTAGGTTTTTTATGAATTATTCAAAGAGTGCTCAAATAACTGGACTAGAGGAAGAAGTCATTAAAAGTTTTTAATTTATTTTAAGTGTCTTGTCATCAGGATTTGAAATTAAAATGCATGCGCTTCAAGGATTCCTCCAAGAAATTAGAGACAAATATTTAAAATTTTTCGACTGGTACCGTATGCCTGTCAGCGTGCACAAGATATTATAAAAAATTATATATATAAAAAAATCAGTTATCTAAAGAAGCTCAGGAAGCTCGCAACAAGGATTGTAGGCGATACAGGTTGGCGCACACACGCAAATCTTCCAGAATCAATACAAACAGAGATTTGCTCTACATGTTGATAACATCAGATCCACTGATCAATTATTATCGACACCTTAAAAACTTCATCGCCCCCACCGGAAGTCATAAGCTTTTAGTTGAGCCTAGTTTTGATGCCCATAAAGATTTACGTTTTGTCCTTGCAGAAGCAAGTGAAACTGAAGAAGCAGAAAATTTTAACGAATCTGATTCTGATGAATGGTATATCAGAAGTTTGGTTTAACTCATAAATGTATGAATCATTTATTATGAAATTGAATGAGCAGGCCTAATTTAATTTTAAGTCCTTATTTTTTGTTGAAATGGAATAATAAGAATTTAAAAAAGTTTCTTCAACTTTATTTTTTCTATTGTGTTACAAAAGTTAATAAAATTTTATTTGATATGTTGGCTGTTCAAAAAGTTCTCGGCCGTCAAAGTGGGGGGTCCAACCAGAAGGTGTGGTGCTGACAGCAGGATTTCTCTGGTTCTCCTGAAGCAATGTGGATGAAACCAAGTGCAATCGACGCAGAATTGTCACCATACTAGTGTGAAACTTGAAAAAAAATTTTGAGATTCTTTGGAGGATGTATGAGGCACATCTGCAACGAACGAAACCACGACGTCAGTCGCAATCTCAAAGCCACACCTGCAGACTTCCAAGAATTAATTTCGTCAAGCTCTTCAGTTAAATAAAAAATAGTTTTCCACTACATCCCATGCAGGGATAGAGGAGAACATCTGCTGTGCGCTGTATAATTTTAAACTCGCCGGTTCCGAAGCTTTTTCATGGCTAACTACTCGATAGTGTCGCCGTCAATAAGTGAGGTGACCGTCGTCGAAAGAAATGTAAGGTGGTCAGAGCAGGGGTTAAACCCACGTTCTCATGTACAAGAGTAGCGCACACTCACCATTGCACCACCGACGGACACGGCTCTTCGGATTAAATAAATAAATATTTTCCATTACTTGCCAACAAGATAGGGGTCACTTCTCGCAATCTGTGAGCTATACGCTTTCAATTTTGCACACTCACTGGCTGGGGCCTACAGAAATATTAATTTGGTCAGAGTACGGATCGAATCCAGGTACTCATGCACAAGAGCCACGCACACTACCTTTGCCCCACCGACGGCCACAAAGTAAAGTAAAGTGCTTCGAACAAAAACAGAATTCTGCCGGTATGAAAATCATCAAAGACTATTCACATAACCGCCGTTTTTAAATAACCGGGTTTCCGTTTATACGATAAATCACATTTTCGGAAACCAGTTTACGGTTTCCGAGAATGGAAAGAGCTGTGAAACCGGTTAATTTTCGTATTTTCCGTTTTGCATGAGGGAAAAAATGTGTAAATGTTTGTCGAAAAATTAATATCAACACAAAAAAATCAAAATCAAGGCAAAAGGACAAAAGGATCATTATGGTTCAGAAAATAGAACAGCATTAATCAGATTTTTATACAATTTTAATGTAAAAAATTACACATCAGTTAATATAGAATTGAAATGAACTCGAATTGAGTTGAATTGAAATGTATTGGATTGAATTGATTTGAATTGAGTCCTCTAAATTTTAATTGAATTGAAATGAATTGAATTGGATCGAATTGAATTTGAATTTGAATCGAATTGAATTTAATGGAATTATATTGAATTGGAAATATTTAACGGCAAATTAACATTTGAATTTTGATCATAAAACCGGTAAACAGACATGCAACATCTGGGTTCTCGGTTATCTGGAAAATAGATTTTTCAAAACTCCAGCAAACGGTTGTTAGTACAGAAACCGATTTCGCATGTTTTTCGGTTTCAGTTTTGATCACCGTACGTACCCCTAACGTAAACACTAAAATTGACTATGTGCATTGCATTTGATCAAAATATTCCTAAATTATTTGCCAAATTAAGAATGTGATTGCCACATCAGTTTATTAGCGTCAAATCTGCAACTCATGCTTCCACTAAAATTTTACAAAATGTTGTTCTAACTTTCTTTAGAGGAAATACGTAGCATATACTTATTTTTACTCACTTGCAAATCTCGGGTCGTTAGCTGTGGTGCCATACCAGGAAGTAGTTCGCATATCACTATAATGTCCAGTTAAGGACAAATTTTCAGTAGGACCACAATAACTTTGCACTCCAGGACTGTGATAAATGGAACCCATTGTATAAGGACTTGCCATTGTTGATTGACACAAAGCACTAGGTGAATTTAGACTGCTACCGGTAGAATTAGACCTGAAAGGAAAATATTGACAGTTCAAAAGAAGTTAAATTAAGAACCTATGCATGGTATTAAAAAAAAAATTTTATATCAATTTGTATTTTGTCAAAATTAATGAATGCAAATCTAGACAATATTCTATCTGGATTAACCCTAGGACCCTATGATTCGCAATCTTTAAGTTCCTAATTGGATTCACCCAAATAATCGGAAAATCGTTACTGTGTTGTTTTTATTCATAGTAAATATTATAAGCTTTTGACCACTAAATTGACCTCTAGGTCTGGCCAGAACACATGACTATAATAGCAACGATTTTGGCTATAAGCATAGTATATACCTAATGAAGGGGTCTTATATTATATTGAAATTGTTCATACTTACGTTCATCTACGTTCTTAAAAAGTTAGGTACAAAGGGCACAACAAATAAAATACAAAAAAGTTAAAACATAATTTTTTTGATACAATAAAATTTCGTGTGTATTTTTCAATTCAGATGGTTAAGAACATATTTCTATTGTTGTAACTACTTTACCAACTGGCAGTCATCGTAAATGTAGGATTTGGACTCTTTTCCATGATGCAAGCACATAGCACTTTCGATGTTAAATTACATATGGCATATAGTGGACGGTAAGCAGATAATGGAAACTCTAATGTTCCCCCGTGAGTTTGTTCAGGTTGTGTAGTTCGAGGCTAGAGAAAACATTAAAGTTGATGTTAAAAATTAAAGTATAATATTGAAAAAAGGAATAGTTTATACTTGCAAATACAGTCAATTTACCCATAGCACTTCTTATGTGTGGATAACGCAATAGACGAGGATTTGAGGCTCATTCTTCCATATATGGGATTACTAACTGATGCGCCTATTCTACAAGGAAATGACGACGTCGGTCTGTTTGCTTCACAAAAACCAATTCATTGTAAATCACAAAAGCAGCTAATGCATATACATCCAGCATATTGTAAAACATGGACATCGTCCAGCGGTTTGTTCCACGTTTACAGCTGTAATACGATACCATCTGATCCTTGTTCCGATTATAGTCCAGGATTTGATTCGGATTTTTGGCCGTATTTTGTCGTGTTGCTCTCCATGATTTATCTTCGGCAGTTACATCGGCCGTAATGGTGTTCGAATAAGGTTCTGTGGATAATAATATTACAGCTTTGTTTTTTTTTTTGGGTACATATAAATATATTTGTATGTATATTTTCATCATAAAAAGTCAAATACCACAAAACCTAATAAAGTTTCATATAATGGACATTTACTTGACTTTTTGAAGGAAGACGGCACAAATGTTTTTTTCGATCGAACGGTTCCAACAAGAGAGAGGCGGACTCCCGTCAAATTTGAGCTAATGACAAAGTTGTAGAGTTATCACAGTACACCGTCCGCCCTGTGTGCAAATGTTTTTGGACCATATATAAAGCATGTCTTTCCCCTTGGTTTACCGCCCGGACTCCGTTACACTCAAAAAGAAATATGCCCTAAATTTTAGTTCACTTTGATTTACTAAATTTTAGTTAATTTTTACTTCAAATTTAACTTAAGTTAAGTAAACTTTACTTGACCGTACTATACGTAAAAATTGTCTGAACTCATAATAAGAAAGTATATTTCCTTAAAAAAATTCTTAGAAGTGAGTCCTAGGATACTTATATTGAGGAAAAATATACTTAATTTAGTTAAATATTTCGTAGATTTTATTTTATACAGGGTGGAGCGCGGTAATTTGCATATGGGCATTTCCTGTTTGTTTATAATTACAAAAAAAGTCTATGTTTTTATAATAGAATGGTTTCATACCATATCTCAGGTGTTTTCATGAGGAGTGGGGGTGGAAACTGGAAAATTTTATATTTTCTTTTTAAGCTACTTCTTAAGACATTTTTATATTTAATTATTTTACATGCAAAAAATATGTTATGTTTCCACTCTTTCTTCAAAATCTCTCTATTACAATCAATTAAAAAGAGAAAAATGTAAGGAGAACAAAAAAAGTTCGATTAACGGTTAATTTTTACTTGTTTCTTATGAATGTTTTAATCGTACGTTCGCGACCGAAAACATCATTTTCTTGTAATTGCTTTGCATTAAACGTTAACATCTTTAGAAGAGACATGAATGACGAAAATAAAATTGCATATAAAAGAGCGAATGCCCTACTTAAGAGGGAAATCAAAATCGCGAAACGAAAATCGTTACATGATTTTACATCGGAAATCAATCCAAACACACCCCCCAGGAAAATATGGAAAAATATTAGAAATTTTTGCGGCTATAATATTTCACATAGAATTCATTGTATTAAAGGTATTCATCCCCCTTATGACAATTATACTGACCAAGATGATATCGCAAACGAGCTGGGCAAATTTTGGTCTGAAAACTCTGCTGACGAAAGATTTCCAACGAAATTTCGTGACGAAAAGGGAACGTTTCTTTAAATTCATGTATTGCAAAGATTTTAGATAAAATTATAGCGAATAGACTGTGGTGGTTCATCTCATCAAATAAACTACTCAATGACCATCAAATGGGTTTTAGAAAGGGCAAATAAATAGCAGATGCACTCCTATACGTGGAACATTTGGCCGCTGAAAGCTTAGCCACCAAAAATCATCTCACAATAGTATCGCTTGATTTTGAAAAAGCATATGACAAAGTAGGGATTCATACTATTATTGAACAACTGATTGCATGGAACTTAGGACCAAATATCATAAATTATATCATTAACTTTATGACAAATAGAAAATTCATGGTCAGTTTAGGGAAAACTTACTCAAAAACTTTCGACCTGCACAATGGCATCCCACAGGGATCTCCATTATCAGTTATTTTATTCCTTGTTGCTTTCAACCGTCTCAGCGATATTTTATCATTACATAAAAATATCAGTTTCTGCGCTTATGCAGATGATTTTAACATATTAATAAAATCGAATAAGGCAAAAAGTCCCACCATTAATATTAATGGCCTCCTCGACAACATTTTACAATGGTGCGAAGGTTCAGGTGCTGTTCTATCAAGGACAAAGTGCAAGTATATGCACATATGTAAAAGCACAAGTGCACGTGTAATATGACTTCAACCAATGTCCAACTCTCCCAAACTGATAGGTTGAAAATACTGGGAATAAAATTTAGCAAAACCCTTAAATGGAACCTTCACATTGTGTCTCTGATCAAAGCTTTGTCAAATCGTATCAATATCGTTAAGTGTTTATCTTACCCAAAATTTAATACCAATACGATCACCCTACTAAGTGTAGTTAAAGCATTGATTATTTCGAAAATAAAGTATGGTCTATTTTTGTATGGAAAGTCCTCAAAAATATCTTTGAAAAAAGTGAAAAGTGTTATTAATACAGTGAGTCGCTGCGTACTAGGCGCACTACGAACAACTCCAGTTAACAACATATTATTTGAGTCAAACAGTTTAAACTTGGAGCTTCTGTATCAAGTTGAAACCAAAAAAATCGTTAAAACAGTAATGAATTGTCAAGAGACTCCTTTACGTAAAATTGTGGATAACTATTTCAAGTCAAAGAAAACCCGAAAAATTGATTCCTCTTTATTTAACACCTTACAATCTCTTCAAGACTTTGACCTGCCTTATAAAGTACTTACATCCAATTCGTTGTCTAAACCTCCATGGCTATTAAATACTAATTCTGTAGATGCAACACTCTCAAACTATAAAAAGGAGTACACACCATCCAGTCAATACCGTTCCCTATTTTATGAAATGATCGACAAATACAGCGATAGAACTTTTATATATTGTGATGGTTCCAAAATAAATGGGATAACCTCTTTTGCTATAACTACTGTTGACAAAGTCTTAACCTCGTCCATACTTCCAGACTTTAGTTCCGTTTTTTTCTGCCGAAATAATAGCAATATACAAAGCTTTAGAGTACTGTAAAAAACCGGGAAAGTTCGCGATATGTACAGACTCTCTTTCGGGAATCCACGCTATAAACAATATCACGAATAACAATTTCTATGCAACATATATTAGAGACAATTTAATAGTATACTACCCAAAAATCATTATTATTTGGATACCAGGACATTCTGAAATAGAAGGAAATGAATTCGCTGACCTTGCAGCCAAACAAGCTCACAAATCACCATTATTCAAGACAATAAATATAAACTTTTCCGATATACGAAATAAAATTAAAACTCAAGCCGACAGTTTAAGGTCAAGTACTTGGAATCTTGCAAGCAGTTGGTACAAAACAATTAACCAAACGCCAATCAATATTTATACTTGGCTACCCGTCATCAAAGATATAAATCGAATAGACATAATCAAATTTCTAAGATTAAGATTGGGACACACTATTCTTACACACAGCCATATCATTTCAAAAGAGAATCCACCTATCTGTGGTTGCAACAACAGGTCTCCCCTTAATTTAACACACATTCTATCTGATTGCATATTTTACGATCCCCAAAGAAGTCAAATTTTATCAGGAATTAATCCCATTACCCTTTTATCCTCTCCATCACACGACTCCGTTGAATTAATAATGCATTATTTAAAAAGCACTGAATTATACAGCAAAATTTAAATCAACTATTGTAATTACTTTGTAACTTGTACATAACTTTTAACACTCCATTAGCTTAAGGCCTCGTTGCTATAGCCATATATATATATATACATATATTTAGTTTATACATTTATGTACGATCTGAATTTTAAATAAATAAATAAAATAAACGTTAACAGGTGCCAGCAATAACACAATTTAATTAAGTTCGGTGTCACTAATTTGTAAATAAAAAAAAAAAAACTTGTGGGTTACAATTAAATTAACTTTTTTTATTTGCAAAATTTCGTACGTTCGCGACTGTAAGTAAATTTTTTTTCATAAAGAATGCATTTATTTTCTTAACACGCAAATATACTTTCGTAGATGTGTAAAACATGTGATAAATCGCAAAATGAAAAACAAAAGCGTGATATTAACAAAATTAAAAGCGATCCACAAAAACTAAGAGGATGCGAAGACGACGCTTAGCATTAACAAAAAATAAAAAGGTTTTAGAACAAATGCAAGAAAAAGAACGCGCAACATTGAAAGATTACCGACAAAAGAAGAAAAATGAAGCTCAACAAGAAGAAGAACATGAAGCGTATTCGTGTAAGCAAACTCTGGGAAAAGCAATGAAAAAGGCTGAAAGGACTATTTAAGAAGTATGTTGAGCCGGAAAATTACCAATATAAAACATCTACACAAGTTGATTTGGAATGGGAGAGGAAGTTGAAAGTGGTGAGATGCATTTACTTGCGTGAAGATGTTAGCGTTCAGTCGGCAGCCAAAAAGGACACCCTAGCTGTTGATGGACAAATTGTTGCTAAACGTTATATGCGGCTAACCGTATCGGAAGCTTACGAACTTTATAAAAACGAATCAACTGAAGAATGCGTAAGCAAGACAAAATTTTTCAAATGTCGACCCAAACATGTTCATCTCTCGACCAAAATATCGCATAACATGTGTGTATGTATTCATCACGCCAATATTAAATGGTTGCGCAACAGTTATTCAGTCTTTCCCCAAAACCTTCGAAACTTTTTTGCAATTAGCTTGTTGCAATATTAAGAATGAAAGCTGTATGACCAACGATTGCGAAAACTGTACAAAAGATGTGAAATCTATTGTTCCACTAAAATATTTAACACAAATGGATGAAATTGTAAAATGGCAACACTGGAGGAAAGTAGACGATAGAATAACTTTGACTTACTCTGTTGCTCCGCTTTCTGATTTATTTCATGAGTTTGAAGTTCAGCTGCCTCTTTTTAAACGACACTCCTTTGTAAAGCGAGACCAACAAAATTATTTTGAAGCCAAAAGGAAAATAAAATTATAGGCTGTTCTGCCAAAATGAAGTTCAAAGCGCGCACTTTAGCTACAAACAAGTTTCGATTTTTACTTGCATCGCATGGATGCTTGACAAAACTATGTCATTTTCCGTAATAAGCGATAGTTTAAGTCACAGCAAATCGATGTGTACGTTTTTATAACGAAGACTGTTGAAGAAATTAAAAACCAAGAAGGCAAATTTCAAAACATATTGATTGATAAATGATGCATTGTCTTTTTGCAACTGTGCCCATCACCACATTACTGGAATTAACATAATATACATTGGAGCAGATACAATTGACAAGATGTCCCCAACTTTACTTGAAAAATGGAATGATATACCGAATATTCCAGGCATCAGAATGATGCATTCGATTTTTTGTGATGAGGACTTTAAATTAAGCACAGCTCTAACAGCCTATTCAATAAAAACAAAAATATCATAATGTAGAACGCTCCGTTCAACCAGGTTCTAATGTGCTTTGATTTTTTATATAATATTTACCTTTTGAATGTGTTAATCTCTTGTCACAAGAGTCTTTAATTACACGGTGTGACAGTCAAAAAACTTCTGGGATGCGACATAGCGTAGGTTGTAGATATAGTTAAATGTAACATTGTGGCATACTAGAATTTTTTGGTGCACATCGAAATTCTAAATAACGGTAAAAAACCCGTATTTTTGAGGTTGATAGGGTTAAACAATCATATGTCTTAAACTGTTCACGCTACAATAGTTTCAAATACGTTGTAAGAAAGAGAAAAGTAACACCTTTCCAACGATGTATTACACTGTAATCTCGGAAATAAATTGAGGGAGTTACATGTAAAAATACATGGATTTTTTGAGTTTTTTGAGACTTCACCGTACTTTGAACGAAAATTAATAAGTCAAATTTGTATAAGACTATTTACTTTTGGAATGCAGTTTCAAGACGCATTTTATTTTGCGCCTGCTGCAGCTTAGTTTATTAAAATCGAGTAATATTTAATTGAGTTATTCAAGTTTTTAGGAAAAAATCCATTTGGCCATATTTTAGATTCCTTGGCTTGCATGCACGATTGAACGCAAAAATTATAAACCGAATGTACATGCTCATTTTGACATACATACAGAATTACACATAGGTAGATAAAGTGACATGCAGATGGAAAATACATGCTGTCTGATAGCGCCTTTACTAAAAATAATATAAACATTCTGTAAACAGAATACCGAACACGAGTGGAATGAGAGAATTGAGCTTTTTGTATGATACAGTTATTGCAAGCAAAGGCAGAACAAGTTAAAAAAAAATAAACAATACCTACTTCAACGAACCAGAAAACAAAAACTACTTTGAATTTTTACTCAATTCTGGTGTCATAGAATTCGTATGGACAAGGAGAACCTTCAGTCCAAATTTAATACAATCCAAAAGGTGTCGGGTTCGAAAATTCTGAATTTTGTGTCGATTTTTTTTGGAATTACCCAACAAGCATTGAAGCGCTGACAATTTTGGTTATTGAGATCGTGTAAAATTTAAACTTAAAATGTGTGATAAGCGAAATAAATTTTGCTATGTTTGTGGTTTATTTACTGACATTAGTCGTAGGCGGAATTTCCGAAATAATATTTCTGCAGTGGAAACATACAATGTTATCTTCGATCGTACTTACAAAACTAGTCGCTGGTACGAACCAGAACATATTTGCATGTGTTGTTGTGCATTACTAAACAAAGCAAAAGACAATTCCTCATTGAATTTACCCTTTTCTGTGCCCATGACTTGGCATCATCAGCCTTATCATAAGCAAGACGATTGCTATTTTTGCCAAACCAATTTATCAGGCTACAGTTTTAAGACACGCACGGCTATAAAATACGCTGATGTTCCAACCGTAATAAAGGCGATCACCGCAAGTGATAACCACCATGTTATGAGCTCGTATGATAGTGATGCTGATGAGTATGAATATGAGAACCCACAACAGTTCCTTGCGTCAGGATCCAAATCTGCAGAGCGACATATCATATCCAAAAAGGATTTCGATGATCTAGATCGGGACATGAACTTGTCATGCCGACAACAAGAAACGCTTGGTTCACGATTTAAACAGTGGAATCTGGTAGAAAGTGAATTCTTAACATCAAACAGAAGGAGCAGCGAAAGGATGTTACTGGCAGAGAATTTTAAGTCCGATGTCGATAACAATGACTTTGTGTATTGCGCAGATGTAGCGAAATTATTTAATGCATTGGGTCACAAACACAAAGCCGATGAATGGAGGCTTTTCATTGATGGGTCATGCAAAAGTATGCAGAAATATAAAAATTTATTAGAATTTACTACTTAATATAAAATTTGAAATATTAATTTGCATTGGCTTGAAAGCTGTTTTATTCCACAATCAAAACCAATTTCCCTCAGGCCCTATTGCGTACGTTACTGGCGTAAAGGAGACTTATGAAGTGATGGAAAAAATACTCCGTTTTGTTAACTACGCAACATACAAATGGAAAATTGTTGCTGATCTAAAGGTGTTAACAATTCTCTTCGGCATGCAAGGTGGAAACACGAAGTATCCATGCTATCTTTGCGAATGGGACAGCCGAGCACTAAATCGCTATCAACGCAAGAAATGGTCACCACGTGCGTTACCTCAAATTGGTAGCAAAAATGTCCTAAACATCCCTTTAGTGAATTGTGAAAATATAATTTTGCCACCGCTGCATTTGAAACTAGGCTATATGAAGCAATTCGTAAAGAAGTTGGATGTAGATAGCAAAGCTTTTCATCATCTGAAAGAAACTTTTCCACGACTAAGTGAAGCAAAAATAACGGCAGGTATATTTTTTGTTTTCAAATTGCTGACAGTATTTGATCGTTTTTAATAATTTTTCCCTACAATTAGGTATTTTTATCGGACCACAGATTCGAAAGCTAATGAAAAGTGACAATTTCAAAAGCAAATTGGACCCTGTTGAGAAACGAGCTTGGGAAAGTTATATTGCGCTCTGTGATAATTTTCTTGGCAATAACAGGAGCGCCGACTATGTTACAGTTGTAAACAATTTTTTAACGGCGTATAATAACATGGGCTGCAACATGTCTATAAAAATTCACTTTTTGCATTCCCACTTAAATTTCTTCCCAGATAATCTGGGCCAGTTCAGCGACGAACAAGGTGAACGATTTCACCAAGAAATTGCTACTATAGAAAGGCGCTTTGATGGCAAAAATAAAATCAACATGATGGCAAATTACTGCTGGTCACTTAGACGAGAAACCGATGATGATCAGTTTAAAAGAAAAAGATCGAGTAAACATTTTTGAGTGTGTACTTAAAGTTCAATAATAAAAAAAAAAATATTAATAAATTGAAGTAGCTTGGTATATTTAATTTAATTTTACAGTATGTATCTACTTCTTTATTCTAAAAAAAATTCGTCAAGAATTTACTATAAAGTGCTCAACAATATTAAGGCCGACAGTGCTATAATGGCGCGACTCATCAACATTTTGCGAAAGTTTCGTCTCCGAAAATCTTTTATAACTTTGCTAATTGTTGATCGATTTTAGAAAATAGACACACATTTTACTCTTGAAAATGTGTTCTTTTTAAATAATAAAACAAAGTTAAAGTGTTTCTAATAAAATACTGTTCGAAAACATCGCCAAAGTCAAAAAATATAAAAAATACACAAAAAAAAATTGGTTTACCTAGCAAATACTCTAATAAGCGAATTGAAATCTGTTAAGTCAAGTATAGAACGTTTACATATCTAAGTTTCTTCTTTCCAAAACCGGTAACAAAATGAAAATCAGTGGATATTTGACGAACCTATAGGCGTATTAGTGAGCGCATGTGCGAAAAAACGGGTTTTTTACCGTAATTTAAAATTTCGATGTGCACCAAAAAATTCTAGTATGCCACAAAAATCTATTTAACTATACCTACAACCTACGCTATGTCCCATCCCACAAGTTTGCTTTTGATTTTTTTTTGTCACAGTGTGTTATCAAACTTTAAAATCACTTAAGAAAACGTCCGTTAAATCTTCTCTGTCATTTGAGTATTTTGTTTGAGTACAATTAAAAGCATACATACATTTCTCTCTCTCTCTCTCTGAGTATTTGCAGCTTAATGCTGCCTTTGTATATTCTTATAGTTTTAAGTTCATTTCAAACTTCAATAAAGAAGGTTCACAAATACCTTGCTTGAATTCATGTGGAATTCCCTTGACTTTCACTAATCAATTTATAAGAAAATAACGTTAGGCCTACCGGTTCACGACCAGGCCTCAACATATGGTCCTTCGATACATCTTAGCGGAGATTAGGATGGGAATAGTTCCGGCTATTCAAATATTGCAAATTTCAATATTGTCGGTTTTCTAACCTAAAAAACTACGCATCAACTTATAGACAAGAAGTCTACTAAAAGCGAAGTTCTTTTTCTCTGCCATTCCGAAGCAGAAAAACAAAACACAAAACGTTACATCAATATCAAATCTTCAAGTCCAAGGTCAGCGAAGAAGTTCCAAAAGCCAAGAAAAAGAGAGGAGCCTCTACATACGGTAATGGTCAACCTGGCAAGTCAACGTAAACCACAGAAGATTCGAAATATACCCCAGGAAGAAGCACATAAGTCATCAACACAAAAAAGTAAGAAGACTTGGGAAGGTAAGTGGAGTGAGAATTGACATTTTTTATGAAATGATCATTGTTTCTTCGAATATAAAAAGCAAAAAAACCTAATTAGTACAAAATTAAAACTCGGAGTTTCGGATAAAAACACAAAAAAAACATATCCATAATCTAAAATATTAAAAACAAAAAAAAAATCCAATGAGTGTTCGAACTCACGGGCGATGTGTTAACACCTTTTTGCTACACGGTACCTGTTCGATTTCTATGAACACATTCGCAAATGTTACGTTGGAAAATAAAAAACAGCGTTCAATCATATGATGACGTTACAGTTAAATAATATTAATACTTACAATTATTTAAAGACCCAGTGCAAGCACATGTGTCATTATTTTCTTGCTCAATACTTTTTGTTTTATTCCCACAAAAGTCAAAGAATGCAAAGCAACAGACACTTGTACATACATACATACATTGTTATATTCGTACGATATAACCGAAGATCAACATAAAACACTTTTTTAATATTACTCCAAATTAATACTCCAAATTAAAACACTTAAATCTCGGCTCGCCGATATCGGATCGCCTTAATTTTTGGCCTAAACTCTTCGTCGAAACCCGCACTAGCTTTTTAATCCAAAAATTAATAAAATCGGCTATGAATTTCCGGAGAAAATCGCGTGGGAAAATTATATGAAAATCGCCCAATAATCACTTTCAATACCGACTGCCAAGCAACGAACAAACAAACGATGACTTACTCCAAGCAACGAACAAACAAACGATGACTTACTCTTACATACCTAACACTTGCGTATGTATTCAAACTGATAGTTGTTTGCCCTAGAGGCGCGCGTATAGATGTTAACCAAACCTCTGCAATGAATGGCTTGAATAAGAAATCAAGCCATTCACTTGTAAAACAAATACATACTGTAGTTATCTCAGTATTTGCAAAACAAAGCAAAGAGTGAAAAGAGAATTCACTGCCGAGCCGTTATCAAAACAAATGAGTATCAAGATGTGGGAGAAGTGTGTATTTTCAAGCACTGACTAACAAAACAAAACTTCAGTAGTTCACTGTACACTACAGTACTGTAATCATTGTCATTTCAAATGAAAATTGTCTTTGTTTGCGTATTGTGTTTTTGTGTTTTGCAGTTGAATTTGATTTTATTTACAGTATATATAAATTAATATGTAGGCATGTTTCTATAATTTTGTAATTTTATTAGGTTTTAAAAATAACATTCACATGTACATATCTACATAAAACATAAAAAGTATTCAAATTACATAAATCATAAAGACAATCAAAAAAACAAAAAACAAACAATTAAAAATAAAATACAAAATTCATAAAAACATTTGGACAATAAAAAATATAAAATTAAAGGGTAATTCCATTTTAAATCAAAAAAAAACGCAATTTTTGACCTTACGCTCTTAGAATTGTACAAAAATTATCACGAATGTTTTACAGTACTAAACTAATATAAATTGAAATATTTTAGGTATCTCGCTTTTGTGGTTCCGGAAATGTGGTGCTTCAAAAACTAGAGAATTCATTAAAAACCGCGTAAGTGGTCTGGCAATATTGGTGATATCTTCAAAACCTTTTAACGCACATGATCGAAATTGGTATCATTTAATAGATATTGCAAATAGCTTTAAAACTACATTTATATTTTTTTTTTTGCGAAAGGTCAAAGGTCAGTGTCACACGATTTATAGTTTAGGAAGCTATATCTCAAAAAGTGAAATTTTTAAAATTCTGAAAAAAATATATGTTGATCCTAATAGTCTCTTACGCATTTTGTGAGTGTGCTCTTATTAGTTCCTGAGATATAGACAATGATGTGAAATTGTTTGAACAATTTTAATACTATTTTTTTTGTATTATTCATTCTTCACTTTATTTCTCCGTTCAACAACAGCAACAGACACATGTACATACATACATTGTTATGTTAGTAAATACGCTATACAAGTTGACACAATTTCAAGCCGACGATTTTCTGGATTCACTTTGCGAAAAATTATTGACACTTTTGCCTCACTCGTTCATCGCAAGGAACAAGCTGATTTTTTGAATGCAAAAAAAGCATTGCTTGGAGAACATGAGTACATTGCAATATGTGATTTTTCGGAAAATGCATCGTTTTTTGTTCAGGACTGTTCACAAGGTTTTCATTGGAACAACAGCCAAGCTACTTTATATCCGATTTCTATATATTACAAATGTAATGGCCACTTAGAGCACACCAATTACATAGTTATATCTAATTGTCTTATCCACAACACAGTTGCAGTACACTTGTTCCATCGCCATATGATAATGTTTCTACAAAATAAGTTTTGTTCAACACCAAGAAAAATTTCTTATTTTTCGAATGGCTCAGCCGCTCAATTTAAGAATAAAAAAATTTTTCTTAATTTATGTCATCATGAAGATGATTTTGGGTTTCCAGCCGAATGGCATTTTTTTGCCACAAGCCATGGAAAAGGTCCTAGCGATGGTCTTGGTGGAACCGTAAAGAGAGAAGCTCGCCGAGGCAGTTTGCAACGTCCAATACAGGACCAAATTACTAGCCCGCTTCAATTGTATGAGTGAATCTTGAATTCACCACTTATAATTTTACTTTTTATTGAAGAATTAGTTAATAGGCATTCATTTTGATACTTCTGTATAATTGGAAGCATTTATTTGCACCTATTATGTTATATGTATGTGAAAATACATAGATTAAGACTTATTCTAATAAAAATAGATTTGGGAAATTACTTACACCGTTCGCATTCATAATTAGTTTGTTTTTTAAATATTTTGTATTTGCTCTGACAATTTCTTACTTACATACGTGCATATGTTTATGACAACTGCCGATAACCACCTCTATTTTCGTACTGATTGGCATGTGACATAAATTCTACACACATTTTAACAGTGAGTACAGCGAGTACAGTACTGTAGACGTCGCCTTCAGCAGTGCACATACTTCAATTTGTCGAAACGAAACGGGAAGAAACATTAAAAGAAACGAACAAGCTGTAACCATGTTTTGTTTTCATGCACCAAACAATGTACAGTGTTTGGTTTTGTTTTTGCGATCACTCAGTTATGTTGTCATATTATTGCAAAATACAGTAGTTCAGTTTACAATGAAATGAGTGCACTACTGTGGACGAAGAAACGAATGTCTTGATGCAGAGGTTTGATGTTAACACATCAAAAAAAACAACAAAAATCTATACCTATTACGGGAAAAAAATTCAAAACGGAAAAAAAAATTAATAGATGTATATAGACTTATGTACTTTGTAGCGTCCATTAAATTCGACTCGTATATGCACATATTTTAAACTACAACTGTTTCATTTTCGCTCGTTTCGCCCTCCACTCCCGCAAGAGCAAGATCTTACATGCAAAAGTTCCCGCCTGGTTCACATGCATACAAACGTACACACAAGAAAAACAAAAGAAAGATAAAGAGACTATAAATATCAAAGTGTCAAATTGTTGTAAGTGAAAAGACGTAAAATTCTAAACGGGTCAAAATTCTAAAAAAAAACTTGGAAAAAGTGTAAAAAACAATAAAAATCGAAACAGAAAGTGAAAATTAGTTATCAAATATTTAAAACAAAATTAACAAACACACGAAGTATTGCATATTTCGTGACCTTAAATTCGAAAGTGTTTTACTTGCACTCAATGCAAAAAATAGTTCCCGCTTGCTACATATTCACATACATACTTACTCAACCTAAAACAGATCAAGGGTGAGTGAGAGTTATTGTTTGTTCGTTTGAAATTTATTTACAGAAAACAGCAAATAAAAATAAAATAATTAATCACAAATATTACAACATTACATTAAAAACAAGACATAATAAGAAGAAATAAAACCTAATACATCATATTTGTGTTAATAATTTTGTTTGGTGACAACATTAACAACAAATCTCATAAGTCAGAGTTTACACGAGCAATTGTCATTGCAGCAATTCTTGTCGATTCTCTTTTGGAGTTGCCATTTGTGTTTACACGAGCAATTCGTTCGCCATTGAATTGCTGCAATTCTTGTTTTTTATTTTGTTGCTTCTGACATTCTTATAAATTTGAGACGCACGTAAAATTGTTGTGGGAATAAATAAGCACACAAAATATATTTTAAAATGTCTTCTCTTGACCATTTTGCACTCATATTTATTATATTATTTTTTATTCAATTTTTTTTAACAATTCACTCTTTAACACGCAGCTTTTTTTTTAATTTTTCTTTACCGCGATGTTTCAACCATCAAAAACAAACAAACGATTAAAATGAAACGTCAAATTATTTGGCATCCAACTTCAATGCGAATGAAAACAAAAGGAATTGCAGAGCACTCGATAGTTTTTTCCCCGTTCCGTTCTTCTTACCTCTCTCTCCTAACAATGTAAGAATTGCAGCAGAATTGCATTCTCAAAATTGCACGTGTAAACTCTGACTAAACGGCATTCGGATACACCAAGATCATTTCTCTCCCTTCTTTTGTGCTGACAAACAAGAACAACAACACAATCAACTTAGGCGCGGGTCTGACATCGCAACGACAGACACAACAAAACGTCATTCTGCCGCTGCATCATCGTGTGTTTGTTTGGTTGTCTATTCAGCGAGAGCGGCAACTGCATTTAGAAAGAATAACAACAACAATATAGTCAAAAGGTATGCATGGTCATGCAAACAGAAAGATATAACGAAATTGTCATAGGGTTGCCGTGGCTAAACAAATAATTATCATCATTGGGATTTGCAGTATAGCACTTTTTTTTAATGCACTAAAATAATGCAAATAATAATAAAAGCGGATATAAATAAAAAATTTGGAGCAAACATTTAAAAAATTTATACACAAAAAGAAAAACCATTTTTTTATATACACTGGGAAAATTTTTGGCAAAATTCAAGGACCGTGGGCAGGCTCCAAAAAAAAACGAAAAAAAACACCATAAATCGAGTTAAATTAGAGAAAACGAAAACAAAAAATTTTTTGTCGGAGGGGCCTATTTCGACCACAGAGTACAAAAAAAGATCCGGAAATAGACCCAAAGTAGGTGAATTTTTTTAATCGTTATTTTTAACGCATTGTATAGAAAGTGTCAAAATAAGAGGAAAATATTAAGTAAATTTTTTCGATAACTGCCTTTTAAAAAGGGGTTTTAATAAAAAATAATATATTTAGTTCATTTTCTTAAAAATAAATTAACAAAAACAAAAATTCACTTATTTACATAAAAATAAAAAGTAATAAAGCAAAAAATAAAGAAAAATAAATAATTTAAATTAGCAGCATTCTGTGTCGCTGTCCGATGATGACTCCTCGGAGACATCCAACTGTGATTCAGGATTTGGTCTTATGGGGTCATATAAAGCGCCTGCGATGCGGCAAAATTCCTTAAATGGGTCGAGTCCCTTAGCTTTGCAGGTACGGACAAACATGAATTTTGCCAGGTATCCTGGCATAAAATGTTTCCTACGACCGCTGCTGGGTATTGACCTCTTGGCGTGTGCCCAAGATCCCTCGATGCCGTTGGTGTGGGCGCCGGTTTCCGGATCTTTAAAATTTATACTGTGGTTAACTTTTAGATGGTTGTAGGTGTCTGGATTCATTGAATCGTATGTCTTCCAGAAATCGGTTATTACCGTGGTTCCTGGAAGAACCCACTTCTCAATTATTGGAATGAGAGTGCTGATGTGTCGCCTCTCCACTGGCACCATAAAACACCTTCCAGTGGGCCACATAGGTTAGATCGAGGGCTAATTTTTCGATTTCTCGCATTCTTGATTTTTTCTTGAATTTGGTTTTTTTTTCATAATTTTTTGAAGCCTGTCCTTGAATTCACCCAAATTTTTATTATATTTTTACAAAGAAAAATATTTAATTGTTTCGAAATTTCTTCCTGAATTTAACAAATTGTGGATCATCTTGAATAATACATTTTATCTCAACGATAAAAAGTTTAGAGCCTTTGAATTTCGAAATAAATAAATCAAAATAAATAATTAAACGGAATTTCGAACAAACTATCCAAAAATAAACCACAACATTATCAGAAAAAATTATTTCAACTTGAAATGAAAGCAAATTGGTAAAATTGTTTGGTGTTTCTTTTTTTCGAACGGATTTAAAAAAATTAATAAAATATAGCTGAATTAAAGAATTTCTGGTTCGAACATGAACAACTAATTTCATTCTGCAAGCGTTTTAAGCCTGCTGAACATTCAAGTGTGCGCCTTGAAAGTGGAAGAAGGGGAACTGGAAAGAAGATGGACGGAATTAATATCATCCTAAAAAAAATCGTCACTGGAGATGATTTAGAGGGCGACTCAAAGGAGATGAAGAATGTCACTACGAAATATGAGGATGCCTGTCGTATTTACACAGGTTGTAAATCCAAGATTGCACTCCTGATTGACTCAAAACAAACATCTAAATCTGATGAAAGTCTAAGACTAAACTCAACTATGCAACTCGGCCAGTCGTCCGTGAAAGTACCGCCGTGTGATATACCATCTTTTGAGGGCGGATACTCTAAATGGCCAGCATTTCGAGACATTTTTTGGGCTGTGTTTGGAACACATGCAGAATTATCTCTGTTCCATCTCCGAGGAAAAACGAGAGGTGAGGCGAACCAAATTGTTTCGAGATTCGACTTAGTGGATGAAAATTTTCAACTTTCAAAAAGATAGGTATGAAAATCCTCGCATACTGGTACACCAGCAAATGAAATATTTTTTCGGTATTCAACTGCTCAGCATGAGACACCGAAGTGTATCAGACAAATTCAACGCGGAATCAATGATAGAATATCAATTTCCAAGTCTTTAAAAATCCAGACTAAGAATTGGGATCATATTTTAGTTTACCACTGTGCAACAAAACTCCCTGAAGAATCTCTTCGAGCATGGGAAGATTTGATTACAAATCATAAACAGCTACCAACCTGGGAACAAATGGATATTTTTTTGACTAAACGAATTGAAATTCTAGAAACAATTTTCGACATGAAAAAACATAATTCTCGCGACAATCAGCAATCACACCATAAATCGCAATCTTTTCAGATACGTATGGATTCAACCAGTCACACAACAGGTGTGCGAAGTTAGCCCCCCATTTTTAGAAATAAATATTTTTGAAGATTGTTCTGAATTGTTCTAGGATTGTTCTACAATGTTCCAAAACGATGATTTTCTAAACTATAATTTGTACCGGTAAATCGAAAAAAACCAATATTAAACTTTGCGCCCCATTTTTGGAAAAACGAAATTTTTGCGGTTGTTCTGGGTTGTTCTAGTTGTTCTAAACATTGTTCCAAAAAGATGATTATCTAAAATATAATTAATACCGGTAAATCGAAAAAAAACCAATTTTAAAGTTGCACCCCATTTTTGTAAAAAAAATTTTTTTGCGGTTGTTCTAAACATTGTTCCAAAACAATGATTTTCTAAAATATAATTTGTACCGGTAAATCGAAAAAACAAATTTTAAATTTGCACCCCACTTCTGTAAAAAAAAAATTTTTTGCGGTTGTTCTAGTTGTTCTAAACATTGTTCCAAAACAATGATTTTCTAAAATATAATTTGTACCGGTAAATCGAAAAAAACCAATTTTAAAGTTGCACCCCATTTTTGTAAAAAAAAATTTTTTGCGGTTGTTCTAGGATTGTTCTACAATGTTCCAAAACGATGATTTTCTAAAATATAATTTGTACCGGTAAATCGAAAAAAACCAATATTAAACTTTGCACCCCATTTTTGGAAAAACGAAATTTTTGCGGTTGTTCTGGGTTGTTCTAGTTGTTCTAAACATTGTTCCAAAACGATGATTTTCTAAAATATAATTTGTACCGGTAAATCGAAAAAAACCAATTTTAAAGTTGCACCCCATTTTTGGAAAAAAAAAATTTTTGCGGTTGTTCTAAACATTGTTCCAAAACAATGATTTTCTAAAATATAATTTGTACCGGTAAATCGGAAAAAAACAATTTTAAATTTGCACCCCACTTTTGGAAAAACGAAATTTTTTGCGGTTGTTCTAGGTTGTTCTAAACATTGTTCCAAAACAATGATTTTCTAAAAAATAATTTGTACCGGTAAATCGAAAAAAACCAATTTTAAATTTGCACCTCACTTTTGGGAAAAAAATTTTTTTTGCGGTTGTTCTAGGTTGTTCTAGTTGTTCTAAACATTGTTCCAAAACAATGATTTTCTAAAATATAATTTGTACTGGTAAATCGAAAAAAACCAATTTTAAATTTGCACCCCACTTTTGGAAAAAAAATTTTTTGCGGTTGTTCTAGTTGTTCTAAACATTGTTCCAAAACAATGATTTTCTAAAATATAATTTGTACCGGTAAATCGAAAAAAACCAATTTTACATTTTTTTTCCAAAAGTGAGGTGCAAATTTAAAATTGGTTTTTTTCGATTTACCGGTACAAATTATATTTTAGAAAATCATTGTTTTGGAACAATGTTTAGAACAACCGCAAAAAATTTTTTTTTTACAAAAGTGGGGTGCAAATTTAAAATTGGTTTTTTTCGACTTACCGGTACAAATTATATTTTAGAAAATCATCGTTTTGGAACAATGTTTAGAACAACCCAGAACAACCGCAAAAATTTCGTTTTTCCAAAAATGGAGTGCAACTTTAAAATTGGTTTTTTTTCGATTTACCGGTACAAATTATATTTTAGAAAATCATTGTTTTGGAACAATGTTTAGAACAACTAGAACAACCGCAAAAAAAAATTTTTTCCAAAAGTGGGGTACAACTTTAAAATTGTTTTTTTTCGATTTACCGGTACAAATCTATAACCTCCACATTATTAAGTCCAGATGTGGGGTGTGGTCTATAACCTCCACATTATTTATAACATTTGCCCTTGGGTCTTTAATCTTTGTTTGCTGTCCTCCCATTTTTGTTTTAATTTATTGTTTATTTAATATTTAATATAACATTTGTTTAGTTCATTTCAAGCATTACTTTAAATTTCATTTGACATTTTTTTTTTTTCATTTCCATTTTCAATATCAAAGTTTTCCATTTGTCATAGAATTTATTCATTTCGATCATTTGTTTAGATATCATTTAACATAAAAAATTTTTTTTTTTTTTTTTTGTTCAATTATCATTTAACATAAAATTTTCGCTTAATTCATTATAGTTTTGCTCTCATTATCATTTTTCCTGGGGGTGTTCAATTCTGATCTGATTACTGCAATTTCCTTCCACATTTCTGTTGTCCTTTGGTCATTATATGGAGGTGGTGTTGGTGATTTTAAAATGTCGAGGAGGTGTGCTAATCGCCGCCTGAGGCGAACCTTTCTCCCTCCGCGCCGGTGCTTGGGCTTCTCTGTTGGCGGTATTCTTATCAACCGCTCCTCTGTTTTGGCCGCTTGTCGTCTTCTGTAGTCCTCAATAGTCAGGCGTTTCGGACCCTCGATTGTCGTGGTGGTGGTTGTTGGCATGACTTCAAATATATTTCGGTTTAAGCATGTTCATTTTCCTTTCAGTCTTAATTCATTGAATATTTGTCGTTTGTATTGATCAGGCAGACAGGATTAGACTGGCATCTAAACAGGAATAGGTAGGATCGGAAGATTCCAGACTGGCAGAGGATCGCCATGTAAACAAGAATATATATATTTTGTTTAACGGCTAGGCTCTTAATAAAGCCGCCAGCCAGGATTCTTGTAGGCGACTCCGGGTAGCGCCAAACAAGTATAAAATAAAAGATTTTAATTATTTTTGCTGTGCCGACCGATCACTGCACAATGCTTGCTTTTTATTTATTAATCTTTATGTCTACATCGACTGCCTTTTATAGTTAAAATTACCTTAAAATCTATCAGCTTAAAATATATTCTTATACATTACTTTGCTTATTGGCTATGGGTTTAATCGTAGCATGAGTTTGTCAGTGTAAGTGAATATTGTTTCCCATTTGTCCACACTAAGCTTAAGCTTTGTGTCCGTCTCCTCCATAGGGAGAAATACGATAAGCCGAATGCATGGAGTCAGTCATTGCATAATATACAGAGTGTGAGAAAGATATGTTAGAAGCATTATCAAGGCTAAACACTTGCAATATGATATTCTTTTAGGTAACGAGTGAGGAAACTTAATGATGAGAAGTTCAAGTGACGAGTGAGAAAACTTAATGATGAGAATTTCACTTACACTACAAATCATTGTTTTGGAACAATGTTTAGAACAACTAGAACAACCGCAAAAAAATTTTTTTTCCAAAAATGGGGTGCGACTTTAAAATTGGGTTTTTTCGATTTACCGGTACAAATTATATTTTAGAAAATCATCGTTTTGGAACAATATTTAGAACAACCGCAAAAATTTCGATTTTCCAAAAATGGGGTGCAAAGTTTAATATTGTTTTTTTTTCGATTTACCGGTACAAATTATATTTTAGAAAATCATCGTTTTGGAACATTGTAGAACAATCCTAGACCAATTCAGAACAATCTTCAAAAATATTTATTTCTAAAAATGGGGGGCTAACTTCGCACACCTTCACACAACCTGCCAGAAATGTAACCAGAGGCACCCATTAAGAATTTGCGAAAATTTTAAAGCATTATCGGTAAACGATCGTATAAAATTCGTATACTCAAATAAAATTTGCGCCAATTGTCTTTCGTCTACCCACATAAAAACAAATTGCACAAGCATAAAATCATGCCGTGAGTGTCGGAAAAAACATCACTCGGTTTTACACCTTCAACCTAATACAGATCGAAATATATCACAACATAATCAAGTTTATCAACGAATACCGATTCAGCAACATTCTACAGATAACAATCTGCCCCCTGCTGACTCAGTCTCTGAAACGCCTGTAGAAGAAGTCCAAGCACATTTCACAGGGTACGAAGGAACGACTATTTTGCCTACGGCATTGATTAATATTGAACACGCTGGTGAATCATTTACGTTTCATTTAGGTGACAACATAGTGGGAAATTCAAGCGGGCGATGATTTGTTAATCTCAGATCAATTGGATCTAATTTCTCAATAACAATAAAATCAATTATAGTCACAAAATTATCACACTTGTTACCTTCAAAGCAAGTAAAAATAACAAATCTTCATGATATACGAAAACTAAATTTGGCTGATCCACATTGTTTCAAACCGGCTCCTATCGACGTGATAATAGGCAGCGATTATTTACCACTTATAAATTTAAACGCCGTTCTATCGAACATAGCTCATGGTCTGGAGGCCAGAGAATCTCATTTTGGCTGGTACCTATCCGGCCCGCATCCAACGAATGAAATCCAAACATTCTCAACTATTGTTTCCGATTCAGATGATCTTGCACTAAATGAACAAATAAAAAAATTCTGGGAAATTGAAGAAGTCACGAAAATAAGCTCTGCTTCAGAAAATGATGAATATTGTGAGGAGTTGTACCAAAGAACGAAGTCTTATATTCGGGCACGATTTTACAATCAGACATTATTTCAATAATTCTACATAAATGTACCGTCAGATACTTGTTCATAATGCTGACCGACCTTATCAGGAATATTATTTCGACCTTCTGCAAACGAACACTATAAAATCCTACGAGCATAACTTTTGGGATTAATTGTGCGCCCTTTTTGGCCATTAGAACGCTCAAGCACTTAAGCAGGGACTGCCATCAAACTAGCCCTGCAGCTTCTAAAATATTACAAAACGAAGTTTATGTCGATGAAGTGCTGTCAGGAGGACACACACTGGACGAAGCAAAAACTAAGCAAGACGAATTATCAACAACTCTTACTTCAGCTGCTTTCCCCTTAAGGAAAGTTACAGCAAATACCAAAAGTTTACTCGAAAAAATAGCCCGTGAGGATCTTCTAGACGAAGAATTTTTGAACGTTGACGATTCCAGTACAACAAAAACTTTAGGCATTCGCTGGAATGCGATGTCAGATTCATTTTACTACGTAGTTGGATCAATTAGCAACTCTTCAATTACAACAAAACGTCAAATCCTGTCGGTTATCGCAAGACTTTTTGATCCACTCGTCTGGCTGGGTCCTATCGTCATCCTGGCGAAAATACTTATGCAACGGCTTTGGGAAGAGAAAACAAACTGGGACGAGCCTGTTCCGCAGCATCTATTCATCAAATGGACATCGTTCCGCGAAAATTTGTCTCATATACACTTTTTAAAAATCCCTAGATGGGTCGACTTCTCACCATGGCACAAAGTACAGATACATGGATTCTGCGACGCGTCAGAGAAGGCATACTGTGGAGTGGTGTATATAAGGATCGATAACTTCGGCGAGCTTTCTAGTCACCTACTTGTGGGAAAAACTAGAGTTGCTCCAATAAAACGCACAACAATACCAAAATTGGAGTTATGTGGAGCTTTTTTGCTTACAAATCTCATAAACAAGGTAATGAAAACATTGGATTACGAACATGAGTTATATTTATGAACTGACTCTTCAATAGTCCTTGGCTGGTTGCAGAAAACCCCACAAACATTAAAACCTTTTGTCGCTAACCGCGTGACAGAAATCCTTAGCCTCTCTAATAAAACTTCGTGGCGACATATTAAAACCGAAGCAAATCCCCCTGATTTAGGAACATGCAGATGTTCGCCGCAGAATCTAATCCAGAATCTTCTTTGGTGGTAAGGCCCACCCTGGCTTCAAAAGCTACAATCAACTTGGCCCGAGCCACGTACATTCAGTCCAACGGATTTGGAAATAAAAAAACTTTCAAATTTTCACCTATCAATGGGTGATGACGTCACCTCAAGATTTTCATCTTTAAATCGAGCCCTTCGAGTAATGTGTTACGTATTTCGATACATCAAAGCATGTCGAAAAACACTTCGCCCCAAAACTCTAGACATTACTTCTGAAGAAATCACATTTGTTGAACACAGGTTAATCACCGTGGCTCAAAAATTGCATTACCTAAGAGAATATGAATGTCAGCAATAAGAGTCACATTCTCACACTATCGCCCCTCCTGGACAAAAATGGTTTGCTCCGAGTAGGTGGGAGACTTTGGAATTCCGGCCTTCGCTATGAAGAAAGACACCCAGTAATAATTCCCGAAAAATTACATTTTGCGGAACTGCTTGTCCGTTATACCCACCAGATTATACTGCATGCAGAATGCAATGTTATGTTGAGAGCCATACGGCAGGCATACTATATCCCTCGGCTAAAGAATCTCATCCGGAAATTTGTACGAGGCTGCAAGATCTGTACTATATACAAAAGTAAGTGGCAGCAACAACTGATGGCAGCACTTCCCCCTGAACTTTCGACTTTTTCCTTACCATTTACTTACAGGGGAGTTGATTTTGCGGGTCCTTTCAGCCTGAAAACGTCAACTTTAAAAAACGCAAGAATATCTAAGGGCTATGTAGCAGTGTTTGTCTGTTTTTCGACCCGAGCAGTGCACTTAGAAGTCTGTTCAGATTTGTCGGCAGAAGGATTCCTCGCAGCGTTTACGCGATTTACAGGACGTCGAGGTCTGCCATGAACTATGTTCTCCGATAATGGACGAAATTTCGTGGGAGCAAGTCGCCAATTATTACAACAACACAACCTTTTTTTAGAAAGTGGGGATAAGTGTCTCTCTGAGAAACATGCTATTGATGGATTTACATGGTCATTTCTCCCTCCATATGCACCACACATGGGCGGACTATGGGAGGCCGCGGTAAAAAGCATGAAGGTTCATTTAAAGAAGTTATCTAAAAATCTATATTTTACGTTTGAAGAGTTTAGCACCATCCTGGTCAGAATTGAATCAATTCTAAACTCAAGACCAGTGTCACCGTTATCTCAAAACCCATCGGAACTACTTCTCTTGACGCCTGACCACTTCTTGCGAGGTGCCCCACTCACAGCTCCTCCTGAGGGACCTATTAATCCACCAAATGTTGACTTGACTCATCTGCAACGCTGAAAGCTATTACAAACAATTCAACATCTTTTTAAACTCCGATTGAAATCCGAGTATGTGACCAAGCTGCAACGTCGATACAAGTGGATGACAACGCGGAACAATCTGAAGGAAAACGACTTGGTTGTTGTTAAAGAGGACTTCCTGCCGTCAACTGAGTGGCGTCTGGGCCCACTCACCAAAATCTTCTTGGGAATAGACAATAATGTTCGTGTAGCGGAAATAAAAACGTAGAATGGCTCTATTGTACGTCCTGTTGTCAAGCTTTGCGTTTCACCAAACACGGCGTCTTAAAATTCAACAATCAAACACAACACTAACAATGATCACTTTTTTAAATGTTAATTACCCATTGTACTTGTCTCTCTTTTCTTTCTACTTCTTAACAGATCCGCCATGGAAAGACATTATCTTTGAAGGAAGTCAGTACATCGAACACTGGTCACTCTCAAGGCAACCCTAATCAACAAAATGCGGACTTCTACAACTTTAAGTTCTACAAATCCTTGCGATGAACATATGACGCCGATAACATAGTCCCATTGGCAATGACTCATAATGACAACAATCGAAAGGCCGCTGGAGACGCACATCCTGACGCACTGAGGGCATACCGATTCTGGAGGCACATACTATTCATTCGGTCTATTGGCTCAACCTGGGTCACAACAACATTTTCCACCTTACACCGAGTGACGTACATAACGATTCAAGATGACTCACCTAGTAAGCAGCAGACGAATCCCTATCAGTTTTTAGAAGCCAACATGATTAAGATGTCTGAGGTCTAATCTGGCGTACCAATTCTGGCCCGGGAGTATATTAAACGCTCCGTTCAACCAGGTTCTAATGTGCTTTGATTTTTTATATAATATTTACCTTTTGAATGTGTTAATCTCTTGTCACAAGAGTCTTTAATTATCAAACTTTAAAATCACTTAAGAAAAAGTCCATTAAATCTTCTCTGTCATTTGAGTACAATTGAAAGCATACATACATTTCTCTCTCTCTCTGAGTATTTGCAGCTTAATGCTGCCTTTGTATATTCTTATAGTTTTATGTTCATTTCAAACTTCAATAAAGAAGGTTCACAAATACCTTGCTTGAATTCATGTGGAATTCCCTTGACTTTCACTAATCAATTTATAAGAAAATAACGTTAGGCCTAACGGCTCACGACCAGGCCTAATTAAAAAAACATATAGTAAAATCGTACGTTCGCGACCCGTACGTTCGTGACCGGTACTTAAGCCAATTGAACAAAAAGAAATAGAGATATTTTATTGTGTAAATTCTGGATAGAGACCTACATTAATACACTTTTAAAATAAATTAATCCCGTTTGAATATTCCGTTCCATTTCGCAGACTTTTACATTTTACTACTGTCAGCCAAAGTTGACTTCTATTTTGCGTACGTTCGTGACCACATGTTTATAACTATCATTATGAAACCTTAAACTCGATGAAATCCATCTTTCGCACTAAACATAAAGCTATCAAAATGCTATCGAATCGCAAAAAAATGCTAGGAAAAGTTTTGTATTCTATATTCTTTGTACATCAAAAGCGTACGAACTTACGTTCGTGACCCCAGGAAATGCCCATATTTGGGTATGAAATAAAAAAATTGTGGACCTTAGAAAAATTTATTTTATATTTTAATTGTATTGAACAGTGACGGATTTTTTGAATTAAATTACATGGTTTTAAATAGTGTATCTGGTATTCTGCCAATTTCAGCCTCAATATTATTAATTAGGTCTTCCAAGGTGTTGGAACGGTTGATGTACACCTTCGACTTCAAGTAGCCGCAAAGGAAACAATCGCATGGGGCTAAGTCTGGTGAGCGTGCCGGCCAGTTCACATCACCCCTCAAAGAGATAAGCCGTCCGGAAACATTTGTCTCAAACAATTCATGGTAACCCTCGCTGTGTGTGCAGTGAACCATGTATCCTCTAATTGCATTGCCTCAAGAGCCGCCTGAAAAAAAATGTGTATCATAGTCAAGTACCGTTCGGAGTTCGCAGTTACGGCAAGACAGTAAGGGCCAATGATGCCTACTCGTGATATGGCGCACCACACAGTGACGCGGTCCGAATGCAGAGGGTTCTGGTGAAGTTATCTGGGGTTTGTTTCCCTCCAGTACCGCATATTTTGTTTGTTTACACACCCACTGAGGTGAAAATGTGCCTCATCAATGATCGAATTCGAAAAATACGCTTCAACACAAAATGAAAGGCAGACGAATTCAAATCTCCCGTCAGCCACTATAAGCCACGCATACTCTCTTCGACCACAGTGCAAATTACTGCGCTCCACCCTGTATAATACTAAATGGAAAATTGTATGGAAAATAATGTTCTGATCACTGTGAACTGAAAGTAATTCCAAATCCCAAAATTAAGTTTATAGTTGTATTTGAATTAAGTACGTACGTTGGATGTTTTGTAAGAGAATTATAATGCATTTAAGTTAAAATATACTGAAAATAAGGACGGCTGAACTTGATAATTTTTTGTGTAATTTAGAAACAAAAGTCTTAACTGCCGTACACTTGTCATTGCATTTAGAATGTGTTAAACTCAGGCAAAAAAATGTGTATAAACTTTACGACAGTATATTTTAAAACACTTTTGGAGTAAAAATTAACTACAATTCAGGAAAAAGGAATGAAATTCAATTAATGCTGAACTACAATTGAGATCATATGACCTTAACATAAGAAAGTAAAACAGCATTTTAAATGAACTTAAATGGATGCAACAATTTTGAATATATGAAAAAAAAAATTTCCTTAGTTTGACTTCAGGATTAACTAGAATTTATTAGTTCAATAAAGTGTATCTAATTCGAGTAATAATAATATTAATTCGTGCATTATGTTCAATAAATACTTTTCCTGATTAAAGATAAAATTTCTACATTTTACTTCAAAAAAATTGAGTTTTCCTATATTTAGGTTCAAACGACATTCCTAATTGAATAAAATGTTCCTAAAGAACAATGTTGCATACATCTCAAAAACCGCATATCCTAACGTTGATTTCAGAATGAACTTGAAATTAGTTCACAATATGTAGTCAATTCAAGTAAATTTATACTTCAAATGAGGAAATTTAACACAATTTAAGTTCTTGTTTACTTGGTTTAGGTACATTTCGTAATTAAAGAAAAATATCCTACATTTTAGTTAAAACATAATTGAACTTTCCTATTTTTGAGTTCAAATTTTCTTATATTAAATTCATTCAATAAAATGTTCCTAAACCACAATGTTGCGATTACAGTCAAAAACAGCATATCCTAAATTTGAGTTCAAATTTAACTTAAAACTAGTTCAGACTATTTACTCGGTACAAGTTAATTTTTACTCAAAATTAGGAATTTGAATCTAAATTGTGTAGTACACATAAAAATTGTCCTAACTCAAAATAAGAACGTCAATCTCTTTAAATTCAATTCGGATCAGGAATATTGTGTTTTCCTAGATTTGAGTTCAAGCAGACTTATACTAAGTTCAACAAATGTTGCTGGTTTCATGAAATGTTCTTAAACAAAAACAAATGTATATGGGTTTCTATACGAATATGTATAAAATTTATATTGCATAGTTTTGAATTTCTATCAGTAGTCGTTTCAAAATATGTAAACAAATATTTTGATATTTCATTTGATATTTTCAAAACAAAATTAATATTTTATCAATGTGAAGGGTAAGTACATTAAAAAAAACATTTTGTCTTTAATTTTTGCTAATTCTTTCTATTTTTCTTCTCAAAATAGGTCACAGAATCTCTTAGTAATGGGACGATGCCCAAGTAAGTAGGCTACGTCCAAGTGTGGCTTAGATTTGTCGTTTCGTGGTCATTAATGAAATTTTTTTATTTATTTCTGAACAGGTTCCACGAATTCAGCTGGAAATTAAAAATGGCTCTGATTTGGGGCTTTGGCGGCCTTGGAGCGCAGAAACTTCTGTGAGGAAGCATATGGAGAAGGCCATAAGGGGAGTGGTAAGTGTTTTTTATTTTTTTTCACCTATTTATACACTGGTATATATATATATATATATATGGGACTGTTCGGAAATGCATCACAGCTCTGCACATGATGCGCAGGGTGTTTTGAGTTGGTAATTGCAAACAAAATATGCTAAAACAAACATCTGCATCAGCTGATGCATTTCTGACCAGACCTTTGTATGTTTTTGTACCGATTTGTATTGAATATTTTATAGATTTATATTCAGTCCAAATTAGGGTTCGTATTTCGTGTGTAACCATTTATTTCCATGTTTTATTTCCCTCAGAGTAATGTAGAAAATTATGGGTAGTTACCCACGACGATGGAGAATTACCTCTCACGATCACCCACTACGCACAGAGAAATGGGGAAAGTAATGGGTAGCTACCCACGACAATGGGGAATTAGTCATCAGGATTACCCATTACCCTCAGGGAAATGGGGGAAATAATGGGTAGCTACCCACGACGATGTGTAATGGGTTCGCCAGGGTGACCCATCCCCACTTTGGTCCAATTCGTATGAAAGAATTGTTTTTCCCACAAATCACCAAAATAAGAAAGTCGCTAAAATAAAAAAGTGGCTATAACCCGGAAACGGTGCGTCTGGCATCATCTGGCGTTGTACTAAATTCATCTGGCGTTATACTAAATTCAGTTTTCAAAGCGTTAGCTAATTCTGTCCACGACGTAAAAAATTCGGAAGATGCGTCGAGCCACATTTTCGCAGGATCTTTTAACTTTCCGTAGACTGCCAGTAAGACAATTCTCTCACCCCAGTCGTATGCTCTCATTAAACTTCCAACACGGTCGATAAACTGCTCGATACTAAAAGTCGCATCTTTCGTGGGGTCGCATTCGGGTAAGATATCGGACATATCCTTGACGTTATGTACGTTTCGTGGTTGGAAGTCTCGAGGTGATATAGATTGTAGTGTTTCACTTACCCTTATATTGGCTTGTTCTGAACTTGTATTTTGCGTATTCTTAGCTACCTGGTGTTGCACGACAGTTAATATGCTTTCCATCATATTTCGCAATTCGTTTATCTGCTCCCGAACTGAGCTCTCGTCTTCAACCTCGTCTGAACTTTCGTACTCAACTTCGTCACTTGCCATCGCCGTAGAAAGTCGCTCAACTAATTCTGACTTATTACCCGTTGATTTTAAATTACGGCCCCGAAGTAATTTTTTCAATGCGTTTAGTTTAAGTGACACTATTTTTCTCGGCATTTTTCTTAAATTTTCTCAATTTAACTGCTCAGAGTATTCACGTTATGTTTATTTAGTAATCGACAAATCCGTTTATACGTTTTTATTATGCCTCAGTAAACAATGCATTAATCAAATTCACATATTTTGTCATGTAATTCTAGAAAAAATAGCATACGTTTCGTTCACATTCTCCTAACTCGCTCATATATTTCCGTTTTGTTACTTTACGTTTAGAAAATCACTTCACTCGTTTACTAGCTAACTATTTTAGGCTCTGGTTCAGTTTCGTTACGTTAAGTGTACGCTAGTTCACTTCGTTCGTTTACGGCTTCGCTAATCAGGGTTATCCCTTTCGTTACGTTACGTTACATTCACTTTTAAACACCAATTTATAATCGTTTGCCATTCGTTCTTATTGTAAGCTTTCTATTCGTTTATATACACATACACATGCATATTTCGATTTACGTTTTCGTAACTTCAATTTATTTTGCAATTTTACTCATTCATATTATCGCGAACCATTTTTCTCTCTGTACCACTCACGTTGACTCTCATTTGTATTTTCCGTTACGTTACCGACTGAGTTTCACCCGCACTTGAATTTACGACTACTCGTTTGTTTTTTTTTCTCGATTCTTTTAAAACTTTGTAACGACAGTTTCAATGCAAATTTCTTTCTTCGCGTTCGCGTACTTACGTATAAATGTATGTATGTGTTCGTCGTTTAAGTTTGATTTGTTCCGATTTTTCTATTCTGTTTATTGAGTTTGCATAGACGAATAGTTCTCGCGCTTAAACATTTTGCACATTCGTTGGGGGTTGATTTTCTTGTATGAGAGCACTATTAGGATTCTTCCGTTTTGTTGTTTGTACACCTGCATTGGGTACTTTCAAACAAAAGACTAGTTTTGTAAATTAAATCTTTTATTAATTAATTTTTAACAAAGTTTATTATTATTGATATTATGGTGGTTTATAATTGATGTCAGGACGTCTGTCTTATTCAACGTTTGCGCGGCGACTGTCTTCTCTTGTCATCTTCATCTCGGCTGTTTTCTCTCTCTCCAGTGTTGCTAACTTTTCTTGGCCTTACACATGTAGTGTGTTTTGCTAGGGCATTTATCATCAGTCGATTTATGGGATCCGTTGCAGTTTGTACATTTAACTATACTCTCTTCGCAGTCAGTGGTATTGTGATTGCCAGCGCACTTTGCAGAAAATGTTTTGACTCTACATCGACTTGAGCCATGACCATACATTTGGCAGTTATGGCTTTGAGTGATGCGTGTCTTTTTGGTCATTTGGAAATCCCATTTGACTTTTACGTAGTCCATAACAGAAAAGTTCTGCCGTAATTCCTTGATGGTGATAGTCTTACGTTGAAAATAAACCACGTAGATGACAAAACATTAGTTTTATACAAATTTACATTTCTCTTTTTAAAAACGACAACACTGTTATCGAAATCATATGTTTCTGACTACAAGTTAACCAGCCTATTCAAAGTTGTACCACAACGAGGTTGACCACTGACCTAATTAGCCGTTTATGTACTCTTGTCGTATATGCCATTTGGTACAATTTAGGTAATTTTTACTACATATTATTTTTGCTACACATTTTGTTCCAGATTTTCGTTCATTTGGAGAATTTGTTTGGTACAATTTTAATTACATTGCTTGTAATATTTGATTAATTGTTGGTACTTTTTAGTACACCTTATTTACATTTTGGTACATTTGTTGTATATTTGGGCTGTTTGTTAAGTGTTCCTTATTCTTTGATACATTTTGCATATGATATCCAACATATAACCTTTTGGCTGCAGTGCAAATGGGCGTAATCATGAACATAATGATACATCATATATCCAACACTGTTAGTATGTTATATATATTTCTATTCATTCAAAGTCGGTCTAAAAATATATATTATCACAAATAATAAATATTAATAGAGTTTAACTTTATTCCTACTTCTTTACATTAACTTTATCTTGATCTTAAGATCTTAAACATTGATGTTGATTTGTAAAATTCTAAAGCTGGCTTTTTCGAGTAGTAACAGATTGACTCTGTTTATTATGTCGTAGGGAAACATTAAGCACATTAAAATTTATTCAAACATACACAAACGTTGAAAATCATACAAACTTCACTCACAAATCGCTTAAATTCGTGACATTATAAGATTTCTAGAAGTAGAAGAAGCTCTACAGCGAAAATGCTCTACTATTCAAGAGAGAAAATATTAACCGATTTTAAAGCTGAAGGTTTCCGAAAATAAAATGGCATCCTAATCAATACATAGTTCACCGTAAGGTTCGGTAATTTATATTAGGGCATTGAATATTTGGAGTAAACGAGCAAATATGATGTGTTTTTATTAACACGTTGTGCTAATAAAGGCTAACATATTAGCTGTGCGAATGGCGCGATGACGATTGGAAAAAAGCTAGTCTAACGCTACAGTATTGTATTGCTCTCCAGAGTTATTTATTATACCAAAAGTTACATATGTAAATGATAAATATACAATGGTTTGAACTATGTATGAAAGGATGCGGTTTTTCAACAGTTCATTAACCCATAGAGTCTACCTATAGATAGTTTAACTTATTCATTTATTCGAATTCTAAGACATTTTCATACTGACAATTTAATGATTATTTTGAGATATAATGAGAGTAATTAACACTTTATTTCATTTTCAATTATTATAGTCTATGTAAAAAAACCTTACAGACTAGCATGACAATTCAAAAATACAATTTTATACAATCAGATCATATAATAACTTCTTAAGTTTAACAGTAGGAAAACAAAGATCAATATTGTTACAAATGGAATTATAATGTCTCATGGCTCTAATTAAAGGTTCATTCGAGGCGTAGTTAGTTAAATGCATATTAATATTAAAAGTGCATTAAAGAAGGAGAATTAAACCGAATACGAGTATATGATAGAGATGAGCGATCCAGTGATTTTTAAGGAACGGCGTTCTCAGTGAACGTGATTTGTAAATCACCGTTCTTTTTAACAGTGACCGTGATCACGGAGTTTTAGTTTAGTGCAAACATATGTATATATCTGCTATTTGATTTAAATAACAATACAAATAAATCTATGTATAAATCAAATAATACATATCGATGGCTTAATATAAAAAGGCCCTAACTCGATTTTTTGTTACTTGACAGGAGAGGGAAAAAACTTAATAAAATCCGTAAAATTTTAGATACAAAAAAAGTTTGAATGCAATTTTTAATTAAAAGAGGCAACACATTTTTGGAAATTGCATTAAAACTTTTTGTTGTATCTAAAATTTTACGGATTTTATTAAGTTTTTTCCTACTCCTGTCAAGTAACAAAAAATCAAGTTAGGGCCTTTTTATATTAAGCCATCGATATGTAAAATTGATACGTCCAGGGTGTTTCAGTCACGACTGGACAAATTTCACCAAATTTCATCTACGACCATCCCCGAAAATGCAACGGGGCGAAAAGGCAGGGGTTTGAAAATTTTCAGATTGGTGGTCGGAAGCTAAGTGGTCGGAATTATGGTGGTTTATAATTGATGTCAGGACGTCTGTCTTATTCAACGTTTGCGCGGCGACTGTCTTCTCTTGTCATCTTCATCTCGGCTGTTTTCTCTCTCTCCAGTGTTGCTAACTTTTCTTGGCCTTACACATGTAGTGTGTTTTGCTAGGGCATTTATCATCAGTCGATTTATGGGATCCGTTGCAGTTTGTACATTTAACTATACTCTCTTCGCAGTCAGTGGTATTGTGATTGCCAGCGCACTTTGCAGAAAATGTTTTGACTCTACATCGACTTGAGCCATGACCATAAATTTGGCAGTTATGGCTTTGAGTGATGCGTGTCTTTTTGGTCATTTGGAAATCCCATTTGACTTTTACGTAGTCTATAACAGAAAAGTTCTGCCGTAATTCCTTGATGGTGATAGTCTTACGTTGAAAATAAACCACGTAGATGACAAAACATTAGTTTTATACAAATTTACATTTCTCTTTTTAAAAACGACAACACTGTTATCGAAATCATATGTTTCTGACTACAAGTTAACCAGCCTATTCAAAGTTGTACCACAACGAGGTTGACCACTGACCTAATTAGCCGTTTATGTACTCTTGTCGTATATGCCATTTGGTACAATTTAGGTAATTTTTACTACATATTATTTTCGCTACACATTTTGTTCCAGATTTTCGTTCATTTGGAGAATTTGTTTGGTACAATTTTAATTACATTGCTTGTAATATTTGATTAATTGTTGGTACTTTTTAGTACACCTTATTTACATTTTGGTACATTTGTTGTATATTTGGGCTGTTTGTTAAGTGTTCCTTATTCTTTGATACATTTTGCATATGATATCCAACATATAACCTTTTGGCTGCAGTGCAAATAGGCGTAATCATGAACATAATGATACATCATATATCCAACACTGTTAGTATGTTATATATATTTCTATTCATTCAAAGTCGGTCTAAAAATATATATTATCACAAATAATAAATATTAATAGAGTTTAACTTTATTCCTACTTCTTTACATTAACTTTATCTTGATCTTAAGATCTTAAACATTGATGTTGATTTGTAAAATTCTAAAGCTGGCTTTTTCGAGTAGTAACAGATTGACTCTGTTTATTATGTCGTAGGGAAACATTAAGCACATTAAAATTTATTCAAACATACACAAACGTTGAAAATCATACAAACTTCACTCACAAATCGCTTAAATTCGTGACATTATAAGATTTCTAGAAGTAGAAGAAGCTCTACAGCGAAAATGCTCTACTATTCAAGAGAGAAAATATTAACCGATTTTAAAGCTGAAGGTTTCCGAAAATAAAATGGCATCCTAATCAATACATAGTTCACCGTAAGGTTCGGTAATTTATATTAGGGCATTGAATATTTGGAGTAAACGAGCAAATATGATGTGTTTTTATTAACACGTTGTGCTAATAAAGGCTAACATATTAGCTGTGCGAATGGCGCGATGACGATTGGAAAAAAGCTAGTCTAACGCTACAGTATTGTATTGCTCTCCAGAGTTATTTATTATACCAAAAGTTACATATGTAAATGATAAATATACAATGGTTTGAACTATGTATGAAAGGATGCGGTTTTTCAACAGTTCATTAACCCATAGAGTCTACCTATAGATAGTTTAACTTATTCATTTATTCGAATTCTAAGACATTTTCATAGTGACAATTTAATGATTATTTTGAGATATAATGAGAGTAATTAACACTTTATTTCATTTTCAATTATTATAGTCTATGTAAAAAAACCTTACAGACTAGCATGACAATTCAAAAATACAATTTTATACAATCAGATCATATAATAACTTCTTAAGTTTAACAGTAGGAAAACAAAGATCAATATTGTTACAAATGGAATTATAATGTCTCATGGCTCTAATTAAAGGTTCATTCGAGGCGTAGTTAGTTAAATGCATATTAATATTAAAAGTGCATTAAAGAAGGAGAATTAAACCGAATACGAGTATATGATAGAGATGAGCGATCCAGTGATTTTTAAGGAACGGCGTTCTCAGTGAACGTGATTTGTAAATCACCGTTCTTTTTAACAGTGACCGTGATCACGGAGTTTTAGTTTAGTGCAAACATATGTATATATCTGCTATTTGATTTAAATAACAATACAAATAAATCTATGTATAAATCAAATAATACATATCGATGGCTTAATATAAAAAGGCCCTAACTCGATTTTTTGTTACTTGACAGGAGAGGGAAAAAACTTAATAAAATCCGTAAAATTTTAGATACAAAAAAAGTTTGAATGCAATTTTTAATTAAAAGAGGCAACACATTTTTGGAAATTGCATTAAAACTTTTTGTTGTATCTAAAATTTTACGGATTTTATTAAGTTTTTTCCTACTCCTGTCAAGTAACAAAAAATCAAGTTAGGGCCTTTTTATATTAAGCCATCGATATGTAAAATTGATACGTCCAGGGTGTTTCAGTCACGACTGGACAAATTTCACCAAATTTCATCTACGACCATCCCCGAAAATGCAACGGGGCGAAAAGGCAGGGGTTTGAAAATTTTCAGATTGGTGGTCGGAAGCTAAGTGGTCGGAATTTTTTTTTGGGCTTGTTGGAAAGGCCTTTAGAGACCTTTCAAAATCATTAAAAAAAAAAAGTGAAATCGTTGAGATACGGAGTTTGAAAATAAAATTTGTAAAAAAAACGACATAAAAACGTGCACATAACCTCAATTTCTGATCCAGATGGCACATAACTTAGTTTTTTCTCTTAAAAATACCTTTCCAAAATGCCCCAAACGAGGCCCAGCGGTCTTACCTTTCCAAAGTTATGACCATTTGACGCTAAACAGTGAAAACCAAACAGACATACAGATAGAACAGCAACCAAAATGTATTTAAAATGTTCAAGCACTAGAACAGCTGATTTAATTTTTTTAATTCGTTTGCATTTTTGTATAAGTTAATTTATGTTTAGCTTGTATTTATTGTTAAAGTGCTTCCACCTTTCAAATACAACATTGAAAGAACGACAACAGTGCAAGAGAGTACAGAAAAAATTAAAACGCCGAAAGAACGACATCAATAAAATAAGGGCAACACTAAAGAAACGACAACAGTGAAAGAACTGCAGCAATAAAAGAACGACAACGCTGAAAGAACGACATTGAGAGTAACGGCTACTTGACACATTCAGTCACTGCAGTTACCAGTGATTTCTCAATCACGGTTATTAAATCACCGTTCCTAATATATCGCTCATCTCTAGTATATGACAGTAAGTCAGTGCAATCAGCATAACCGAATGCAATGCTATGCAGAAACGTGATAGAGCTAATAATCCTTCTTGATTCTAAAGATTTCAAACAAATCAATATACAACGACTTTCATACGAAGGAATTGGATTGCTGAAATTTAAAGACATCGAAGCAAATTTCAAAAAATATTTTTGTACCTTCTCAATACGAAAAATATGAGTGGTAGCAGTCGGACTCCAAATGAAAGACACATACTCTAATTTGGAACGAATAAAATAAGTAAATATAATTTTTTAGTGTATGGGTCAGAAAAATTAGCAATATTTCTTCGGATGAAGTATAACAAAGAAAACGATTTTGGCACTAAATAGTTTAAGTGACCAATAAACGTCAACTTCTCATCAAATACAACCACCCAAATCAAGTACTCATGAATTCTTTCAAGGTCACAATTCATTATTTTATAAGAGGAATTAATCACATTCCGACAATGATGAAAAGTCATATGAAAACACTTATTAATGTTAAAAGGCAAGGCATTGACTTCAGACCAAATAGCGACCCTATTAATATCATCCTGCAACAACATTACATCATTCATGGAATATATAGCCTTGAAAATCTTAAGATCATCCGCATACAAAATATGTTTAGAATTTAAAAAACATTGGCCAATTTCATTTATAAATAAGTTAAACAACAAGGGTCCAAGTATACTACCTTGAAAAATACCAGAGGTTGGTATGTATATGTCAGAATAATATCCGTAAATATAAACAGAACACTGCCTACACGACAAATACGAGCGAAACCAATTCAAGATTGCAGAGTGAAACCCATACTTTTCTAAATTAGCAATCAATATACCATGATGAAGTCGGTCAAAGGCTTTGGAGAAATCGGTATATATTGTATCGATTTGAACACCTTTCTCAAATTTACATATACAACAATTTTGAAAAGCAGCTAAATTAGTAGTTGTGGAACGACCAGCAATGAAACCATGCTGATCAGGACATAGAAAACCTTTTAAATGAAAAAATATTGAATCATACACAATGTGCTCCAAAATTTTAGCTACATTAGGTAACTTAGAGATAGGTCTATAGTTAGTAACACTATTTTTAGCGCCAGATTTAAAAATCGGAAAAACAGAAGTAAATTTCCATTTTTGAATACAATAACCGGAAGAAAGAGGCTTTGACAACTATATACGGAGTGGTCGAATAAGCGTCTCAGTACACTGCTTGAGGAAGAAATCAGAAATCGCATTATTATCACATTTCACAGAATTGCCAAGCTTTGAAATTTCAGATATTACATCCTCATCACGAACGCTCAAAGTACCAGTATCAACACACGATGTGCTATTATTAAAAGAAATAGAGTTGGAAAGGAAATTTGACTGAAAATAGTCCTTGAACAGATTAACTGAATCTTGAACAGAAATAGAAACTAAATTATTGTACGTGACAGGCGATGGAAAACTGGAAGAGTTTCTTTTAGATTTAATAAAAGAGAAAAACCTTTTTGGGTTTGTTTTTAGAGAGTCACTAAAACTCATGATAAATATATTGATTGTAAAGGAATTTATTTAGAAAATTAAATTCCCTCATGTAATGCAAAAACATATTTTCATCAGAACTATTGCTGAAAATCAAAAATTTATTACGATATTTATTCCTTAGATTTTTTAGTTTCTTTAGACCCCTAGTATACCAAGGTAAGTTGTATACTTGTGGCCTCATGCGTGGAACCTTTTTAATTAACAATTTGCCAAATCAGCCTGAAAAATTCTTCGTAACAAACAGCGACAACATCACTTTGCATGCACTCTGACCAGTCAATATTTAAATTTATTGAATTAATATGCTCAAAATTACACGATTTGAAATTATATTGCACATTTAACAAATTGTAATTAGGGTTTGAAAACTGATAAATATCGGGTTCAATATATATATATCAGAATGATGGACATTAGGAGGCGATATGGCAAATTTACATTCTGATACTTGAAATTTCAAGTCAGAACTAACAAAGACCAAATCCAATAAACTACCCAGTTTATTAAAAGTTATATTTACTTGATGAACATCAATACTGAAGAAGGAATCAATGAGATCAATTTCGAAAGGTTTATTGAAGTTACTAGGGAGAAACTTCTCAGAATTATGAATTTCCGACCAGGTTAAAACCACCAACAATACATAGTTTATCATCATATTTCAAATTCTCCGATAAGTTAAGAATATTTCGAACATGTCCAGATTAAATATCATCCAGGCTATTTGGAGGAAAATATGAAGCACACAAAAAAAAACTACCATTACGTGATTTAATTTCCACACACAACTGATCCAATAACTTGCTGCCGTCATTCAAAACTGACAGATTAGATTGGATTTTACTTTTGACAGCAATTAACACACCACCACCTCTTGAAAATCCAGTAGAAATTTATTCTATCTTTTCTATACACATTATATAATTTAGTATTAAAAAATTCTTCATTAGAAATGCTGATTAAGCCATGTCTCAATAATAACAAAAATGTCATATTCATAATAAGCTGTGAAAGCAGAAAAATTTGCAGAGAGACACGTTATGATAATAAATTTTCAGATTATTAATATTTTTTGATAAATTAACTAAACTTTTTCCATTGGAGGCACTTTCCCCAGAAAAACCTTAAATGGACGAATTTTAATAGCAGCTGTCCATAAATCAGGCTTATGCAATTCCTTGTAATAACTAGGAATAATTCCCAATTTGAAATTAACAAACTTCAAGTCAGGAACGATTGCATCTTTCTTAATTAATTTAAAACATGCGAGATTATTCTTATCGATACCTATGTAAATGGTTGCTAACATACGAAATTATACAATGTTCAGTAACAGAAGGTTTGAATGAAGCAAGGTGCACCCACGGTCCAACCAAAATTGGTAACATTTAAACGGCTTTTTAACATGGTAACATTTTATTCATTTTGGTAACATTTTGAAAAGAAATAATTAGTATGTGAAAAAACATTTGATTTCAAACTTCTATTAGAAAATTTGTCCAAATATGATCTAAAATGTTACTTACAAAAAGAAGAAAACATGAAGCAGTGGCAACACTGTTTGGGAGAATTGAATGGTTACGGGCCTAAACAAAATACGCGCTTGCCGTCGTTCGCACTGAACAACCAAATATATTCTTCTATTTCGCACTAACGAACTCTTTGTGCTGTTCAAATTCACTTTTTGCAATCAGTAAACTTGCCAATGGAGACAAGTTCACGTTCCCCAGAAAAATATAAAGTGGAAAAACCTAACCAAAAAGGGAAAAGTATTTCAAATGTTTTGTTCTGAATTTATTTCCCTATTTACTTAGATATTTCTCTACATTTTCTCTGGGAGCAAAATGTTCCGCGCGGAGTTAGATTCGTGATTGATTATAAAAGCGTCTTTACACCACCGTTTATCGCGGTCAGGTTAGCGATAACCTTGTTCTCTAATCTGGCGTTTACACCATCCAATTTCAGATTAAATTCACATTTTAGTTGGCAATTCCGTGCTTAGACAAACTCCGCGCTGAGACAAAATTATGGAAGATGGCGGCACAACAGAAAAATTAAGTTGGCGGCTATTGGTTTTTCCATTTTGTACTAATTTGGGATGTTTGTGAAATAACTGAACCTTTAGAATTCGATCAGTGAGTCAAATCGCGCCAGTAGATAAAATCTGCTCACAGTTTAAACCAATATGAGTCATTTCTATTGGCGGCGGCGTGAACTTCAAAAAAGTTTTGGTGGCGGAGACGAGCAGTTGATTTTTTGTGTATGTTTTTATTATGGTTGCAATTTGTTTAGTAGCTAACAGTGTTGCGCCAAAATGAACACCAGTTTAAAATGAGGTTAAAATTGAAACTTAAGTTTCTACAGATTAAAATTGTATCGTATGAGTAATCTTCTGGGTTATCGCGGGTTAACAGAGTTAAGCATCGAAATGCGCCAATCTTGGTCGGTGCAACTTGTGCACTAAATAATTTTGCATTGCAATTGAAAGGCAATAAAATGCAAAGAAAGTGAAAGTGTATTTAATGTTTTGTTTTTTGTAATCTTTATATTCATATGTGCATATAATATGATTATCTATAATTAATTATTTTAAATAAACGTTTAATGTTCTAAATGTTGGTAACTTTTTTGGAAAATTCTGGTAGTTAAAAAATTAGCTTTGCGGCAACCGTGGGTGCACCCACTTTTTCTTAACTATAACATCCAGCTCTGTATTAACATTTTTGCCTTACATCACACATTCGTCCAGTCAACAGCGTTGACAGCAGAACTGCCACCAAACGCACTCAAACTGACAGCATCAAAGAACCCCAGCGGCGGAAATCATGAGGTGCAAGGCCTTATATCAGGCCTGCTTACTGTACCCGGAGGCCTTCCAACGACGTTCCCACTTCCTTTCCAAATAACATTATGTGAGATTGGGCGGCAAGGCCTTCCATCCCCCTCTACTGGAAGACCTTATGAAGGCTTGCAAAGAGAGTAGATTTAGAAGGACTTACGTACAAATAAAAAAATATATATGGAAATTAGCTTCATATTTCAGATTTATACTTTAACCAATTGTAATTCTTATAAATGATTTTTTTTAAATTCTGCAGCCACAGGAATCGAACACACGACCTTAGAACTTACAACCGGCCACTCACAATTCTGCAGCCACAGGAATCGAACACACGACCTTAGAACTTACAATCGGACGCTTTATCTACTGGGCTATCGGATGTTATGATTTTGCAACGACGAATTTCGAACATGTGGAAAGACAGGGTTTCATGAACAACAGCGTCTTCTGGCATTCTCTAAACAGGCCTGTGGAAGCCTCATAAAATCATGCATTTCGCAGGCATTATTAAGGAAGGCATTACCAAAGAATGATTCCGCATGCCTTATTCGTGGAAGGCCTCGCAAATTCCGCCGCTGGGACTCTTCATCATTCGGCAGCACTAACACATCATTATTGACTGCATGACAACTGATATCCGCAGCCACCTTCGACTTAGAAGCAGCACTATGAAGAGATGGAGCACCCATAGACATATCAGCAGCATTCCCAGCAGACACCACCGACAAATTCTCACCAACACCAGAAGCTTCTCTTGAAGAGAATTTAGCAATGCTATTAGAGCATAGGTCGCAGTGTTGCCACACCAAGTCGTTGAAATTCCCCAAGCTTTTAAAAAAATTTCCCAAATTTATGGCTTATTCCCCAAAGCAAAAGTGTAGAGTAATGCAAATTTAAGGACCGACTATTTTCGTCTATTTTTTCTAAACAGTTAGTAAAAGAAATTGATTAAGCATTTTTAATATATACATAGTAGGTATAAATTTATTTTCCTTTTACTGGGTAACTTAAAGTAGTATACAAAATAATATAAAACCATACAAAAATAGTTGTCTGGGGAAACAGTTGGTTTGTTAATTAATTCAATTGTTTAAATTAATAAATTATTAAAGTTCAAAAACTAGCGCCAAGATAAGTTATACTTTTTTTTGTCGGGTTCGAAATTTGTTCAACCATTTCCTTTAATTCCTTCTTTGGTGAAAATTACTGCAGACACTAAGTCTGTGGATAGGCGATTTCTCTTGTCGGTTTTTATCTGTTTCAGAGCGCTAAATACTCTTTCAACGGATGCATTTGAAAATGGTCAAACTAACAAAAAAGAAAAAATTTCTTTTAGTTTGGGAAAAATTTCTATTCCAGCAGAATTTTTAAAAATAAAAACAGCACCCCAGTATTCTTCCACAGACATATTTTGGTGTAAGCCTAAGTTCTGGTGTTCCAGAAAAGCATGTGCTCTCCACTCGTTATCGAGGGTTTGTAAGTCTAGATCAATAAATGGGAATCTTTTAATTATTGAAGAAAGAGATTGAATTTCGAAAGATTGCGCAATTGATGGCTGTAGGAATTTAATAATTTTAAATATTTCATCAGAAAAATCGAATTTTAATTTTATTTGTTGGACAACTTCTATGTAAAAATTTCTACAGACTTGCAAAATTTCATTTTTCTTTGAAGGGGGCACATCTTGTAGACTGGCTTGTGCCATTAACTCCTATATATACTTTATCTAAATCAACAAAATTTTAAGCATCTTTAAAATCTATTTTCCAAATATCATTTTCTTTTAAAGTCAGAACATTTATAAAATTCGATAAAATTGTGCGCATTAATAGATTTACCTCTTCTTGCAGCTTATAAAGCATGGGGCGCTCAGACTGAAACATTTTGTTGAAATCTGTTAATAGCCCTAGACTGTAGCTCATAAATTCAAGATAAACAAGTGTAGAATAATCGGCTAATGCTTCAAGCATATTTTCTGTAGTCTTCGAAGAGTCCTCAAAAACTTCAAGCCTCATGTATTCGCGCAGCGGCACGTACTGTTCAATAACTCTATCAACGCAAGATTTTATGGACAACCATCGAGTTATTGTAGGGGTCAAGATTTTGTGAATATCCACTTGAAAGTATTCTTGAAATTCTCTGAATTGTTCTTGGCGTAAATAACTTCGATTAAAATGGGAACCCAAATTTCTTAATAAATCTTCAACTCGAATTGGTATAATGAGGCTAGCCTTGCAGGCCACCAAATGAATGAGATGGCAAGAACATTTTATTGTCACAATATAAGGCTTTTCTTTCTTTAATAAAGCTGCCACTGATTCAAACTCTCCAAACATTACATTTGGGGTGTCTGCCGAAAACCCCACTAAGTTGTCGAAAGGTATACTTTTTTCAAGAATACTTTCTTTTAATAAATTAAATAAATTGCGTGCTGTTGCTGTTGTGTCTTATTTACATTTTTATCAAAATAAATTACCGTAAAGGCGCATTGCTTAACGCTTGAAATATCAGTAATTTCATCGACAATTATTGAGAAATATGTTTTTTTCAGAATTTCGTTTAAAGAGTTGGCAAAGCTAAAGCCCAAAATATTTTTCATTATGCCCGTTGCCTTTGTCCGATGTAGCCTCATATTTTTGGCTATATCTGAATCTGTGATTGCAGATTTGAGCACTGGGACAATTGCATCTGCAGCCAAAAAGGATAAATCGTTTGTTGCCAACAATCCAACTAATTTAAATTCAGCTGGTTGAACAGGGTCACTACTACACTTTGCCAGCATCGATGTTATGGGCCGGGATTGCTCAACAGCTTGCAGGTTGCCTTTATGCTTCGCCGAATCCTTATGCCGCTTTAAATCATTCTTGTGGGCCACAATTTTGTACTTACACACTTTGCAGTATGCAAACTCCTTATCTCCTTCCTTACATTTTTCCAACCAGCCTTTAAACTCTGGAACTTCGAGCCATTCCAATTGAAATTTGTATGAACAATCTTTTTTTCGATAAGTGGCGACTTTTCTTTTACGTGGGTTCATCGCACTTGTTGTTTGTTCTGTGTCGTCATTACCAGTAGTAGGCGCTGACTGAATATAAAACTTAAATACTAAGTCAAATATATGTAACATGTAAAGCTTCGTACAGAAGTTCTGAATCAGAACTGAGATAAATAAGAATCATGAATGAAAAAAGGGTTAAAATTGTTGAGTATGACTACGAAAATGAAACGAAAACAAAACGACTAACGTCTAAAATATTCATGGCAAATTTTTTTATTGCAAAATGTACCGCCAATGAAACCTCCTTCCCTTCCCCACCCTTGGTGCCATAATGTTTCGCACACCACAAACGACTAAAAAGAAAAACTGTTGACACTTCTCTTGGTCTCCCTTCCCCTCCCGACTATTACATATTCATTCCGCAATCATTTCAGTTCAATTCCATGAACTACTCAAATATATTTTTCTACTTTTTTGAAATTTCTTTGAATTACAAACCACTCACAAGCAGCCTCTTGCACTTGTTTCACTTTGCCCTCATCCATGAAACTCGGTATTTGTTTTGGCTTGAGGAAGTGGTGTGTAATTTAGCGTACTTTTCGTCATTCAATTTATTGGCGAGAGAGGAGAGGAAGAGAAACAAAACTCCTCTCTCGCCTACAAACTCAAGACTTTGCAAGACCTCTCTCTTATAATGACAATGTCATTTGAATGTAATATTTTTAATAAAGCAAAATAAAAATGTGTACTGGAATCGCAATTCCCCAAAAATCTCATTCCCCAAGCATTCCCAAAAAAAGTTCCAATTCCCCACATTTTGGGGAATTCCCCAATGTTTGGCAACACTGATAGGTCGGCACAAAGAGAGGCCGTAAAAATGTGTGAGTGTGGATTTGGGAGCGTATTTTGAGCACACTGGGATAAATTTGGTGCTACATACAGTGGTGGCCAAAACATTAGCAACTAAGTTATCTTATTTTAATAAAAAAATTCCATTATTAAATGAAATTCAGAGTGACAAGCTTCGTAATGGCGTTTAAGAGAGTGTGCGGCCATTCTTTTAATTTTTTGGCTGCATATAAGGCATTGTGCTTCATTCATTATATTGATCGAAAATAAAAATAAATGTTCCCATTCAACTTTCTACATTGCAAATTAAAATTGTATATATGTATGTATATAGCGAAAAATAGCGACGTCGGCCTGCTTGGTTGAAAGCTACCATGCTACTGAATGAAACATGTGTGTTTACTTTATTTATTATGCTCTTAGTTGATAGTTTTGTTGCCATTCGTGTTGTCTGCGTGTGAAAAGCTGTATGTGTGAGTGGCTGCCGGGAGCTATGAGCGCCGGCCTCTGTATTAAAGTGAGAAGCGCGCTCAAAACCGGTATTAACCAAAGGGAAACTACGAGAAGATGCACTTGTTACCTTGTTGTTATTGTTAAAAGATGTAACAAATTGTGAAAACGAAGACTTCATCTCTGCAGTCTCATATGAAAGCAGGCTTATTTTTCTCTACAGTTCACATGCAGATTGTAAACAATTATCACAATTGTAAACAATATTGGCAAAATAAGAAAGGGCTTTAACTGCACCCTCATTGTCCACTTTAGCACACCATCCATGAAATTTCTTTTGGCAAATACTGCACGTTATTTCACAGTTCTTTTGTATGTTTTTATAACAAATAGAGCAAATCAAATTATTCGATAGCGTCAGTTTACACAACTTGACTGCGCGCGATCTCAAACTCAGATGGGCGAGATCTCAAACTCAGAAATCAACAAATATAAATTATAAAATATCGTTGATAATTTGCATAGGGAAACCTTAAACACGATTATAGAATTTATTCAAACCTACATAAATAGTGAAATACATTACAAATTTAAAGGTATTATATGTTTATAGAGTGTGGAATATTTTAATAAATTATAAAGCTAAAGGTTTCGGTAAATAACCTGAATATCCAAAAAATTGCATGGTTCGCCGTAAGCTTCGGTAATTTATATTAGGGCATTGAATATTTGACGTCAATGAGGAAACATAATATGTTTTATTTAACATTGTTGGCCTAATATAGACAACGTGGTAAAGAAAACATATTGACTGTAGACTGCTGAGCTCTCTAAAGTTTACAAATATAAATTATAAATATAAACCAGTGATGGGCACTCTAACCCAGAGACCATCATATGTATTTGTGTGAGTGCCACAGAGAGCGACTGCGAATCACCTTACACTACGAAACAAAAACTGATTTGAACTTTTGTGTTAAATATAGAAAATATTAGTGCTTATTTATATTCATGCACAAAAAATATATTACTTAACTGCATTCTTGTTTTCCTTATGTCATAATAAGAGTACAGTATAAACGACTAATTTTGTCTTACATATATCTTGCATAAAGTTCAAATAAGGAAGGATTTATAATAGTTGTAACAACTTAGGGGACTTCACAATTTGGATCAAATCATACATTGTGCTCTCCCATCTAAATTTTCAATAGACATAAAATCATTTTTCCACTCTTCCGTAAAAATTTTTTTGTTGTACAGTGTATAAAACAAATGCCGATATGCAATCTTTGACTTGAACGAAGACGATCGTTTCCGAAAACTGCTAAGCTTATACTGTACGTGAGCAAGCAGTGCGTCGGCAGAATATTTCAATCCAACCATGCGTGATTGGATTTTGCAAAACTGCCCGACACTGGTTTACACTATGCGTGAAAGGATGCGGCATTGACGCAGTTTATTGATCCACAGCGAAAAATACCTGCAGATTTGTTCATTTATTAAATTATAATAATTATACTATACTAAAGTTATTGAAGTAATCAGAAGAAGGAATACTTTATTTAAAACACCACAAATATCAAGTATAAAATTACAGTCCGAGCGGGTGCAAACCGGGGAAACTAATTCGAGGGACATCTTGTCGAATAGGTAGATTGTTGACTCTGGCTTGACGTTAGCTAAAGTCACCGCTTCTTCCGCACCATTTGGTGCTGATAGATTGGGCACCGTGTCAAATGGTTCAGTCGTTGACTCTGTCCCTTGTTCTTCCCGGTTACGGGCTAGAGAGCTGACTGTAGTTCCGGCTAGGCGGGTAATTTTTATTTCAAGATTCTCACCGGAAACCACTGTGGATGATATTAATTTTTATTTATCATTTAAATTGAATAATACGGATTCTATAGCGAGTTATAAGCTTAACTCCGCGCATTCCGAAAAACTCGCCTCTTTTAAGCTTTTTGTTCCCGTGGGCTTGTTTGGACAATTGGTTAACTCTAATTTCTGGCCTTCAGGGGCCTTGGTGAAAGAATTTATACAACGCGATAATGGTAGGCGTTCGAACCCTGTTTCTCTCCCAAAATCGAATAAAACGGCTTCAAAAAACTAAATGGATTTGCCAACATTTTGTATCAAAATGTTCGTGGCTTAAATACTAAACTCTCTAGACTCTATGTGGACAGTTTTGGTTTCGATTATGATATAATAGTTTTTTCCGAAACATGGCTTAAACCCAATGTACTCGATTCAGAAGTTTTATGTGACAGATTTTCAATAGTCCGAAGAGATCGCGCGGTTAAATCTGGCGGTGGTGTATTAATCGCTGTGCTCAGATCATTGTCTTATGACGTTGTGATAACGAACTTTATATAAAGCAGTTAAAAAATGCCAAGAGTAGATTACATAAAAAGTTTAGGATATCAGGTAGATCTTTTGATTACAGTAAGTACACTATTGCCAGATGTCGTTACGAGGCAGAATCTCGCAAGTGTTATCAATCTTACTTGTCCAAGGTTGGTAAGAATTTTAGGAACAATCCTAAAAGTTTTTTCAACTTTGTTAACACCAAGCGTAAGTCCGTATCAAGACCTTCTCGAATTGTGATGAATGATGTCGAATACATAGACTCTGAATCTATTGCCAATTGTTTTGCTGACTTTTTCTCATCTGTTTACTCGGTTAATTCAGTATCGACTACCTGTGACTATCCTTATGATATTCGGTCATTAGATCCGTTCGGGATGACTTCTATGAGTGATACGTGGGTCCAGGAGAACCTTTCATCACTGAAGCCCATGAACACTTATGGACCTGACGGGATCCCTAATTCTGTGCTAAAATACTGTTCTACGACATTAGCTACACCATTGACTATACTATTCAATGCATCTTTGAAATTTAGCTACTTTCCAGCGGTCTGGAAAAGTTCGTATATTGTCCCTCTTCATAAGTCGGGTAGCATTACAAATGTGTAAAATTATAGAGGTATTGCGAAACTGAGTGCGATTCCAAAACTTCTTGAGAAACTGGTCACTGACATTATATCTTACAAAGTTTCCTCTATTATTGACTGTAGACAACATGGTTTTCGCAAAGGTCTGTCTACAGTTACAAACTTACTTCAATTTTCTTCTCACGTAATTTATTTCAGGAATGCAAACCGATGTTATTTACACGGATTTTAGTAAAGCTTTCGATAAGGTTAACCATCGCCTCCTACTGAGTAAATTAAGCGCTATCGGGTTTAATAGTAATATTATTGAATGGATTTCATCTTACCTTACTGGTCGCGAACAGATGGTAATTTTTGGGGATTCGTTATCTAGACCTATCCAAGTGTCTTCCGGCGTTCCTCAGGGAAGTCACCTCGGTCCTATTTTATTTCTCTTGTTTATCAACGATTTGCCTAATTCGATAGCTGAGTCTAATGTGCTTATGTACGCGGACGATGTGAAAATATTTATGTCATATAAAAATACTTCAGACTATATTCTACTTCAAAATGATCTGGATCGGTTTGGGAGTTGGTGCAATCATAACCTTATGGAGTTAAACTTGGGTAAATGTAAGCATATGGCGTTTTACAGATCACGTATGATTACCTCCCGGTATTCTATAGGTGGTTCTACATTAGAATTGATCAATTCTTTCTTGGATTTAGGTTTTTTACTTGATAGGAAATTGTCTTTCAATAGCCACATTATTGCTACTGTTAATAAGCGCTGGGCGAAGGAATTTTCTGATCCATATATCACGAAAAATCTTTTTACATCCCTTGTTAGGCCCATATTAGAATATGGATCAGTGGTATGGGATCCACAATATGACTTTTATGTGAATATGATAGAATCGGTACAGAAACAATTCCTTATTTTTTGTCTTAGGAACCTGAGATGGGATCCTAACGTCCATCTTCCTCCATATGTCAGTAGATTGTCTTTGATTAAATTACCTACTCTGGCTAGTAGACGGACTATGCTTAATTCGATTACAATATATAAGATTATCAGGGGCGATATACGCTCTGAGTATCTTCTTGGTCGTATTTCGATAAATGTTCCTTCGAGAACTTCTAGGAACTATAAACCCCTGTATATTAGTTTTCGACGCTATAATTATGCTTTGAATGTACCGGTTCGGAGAATGTGCACAGATTTTAATGATGTTTATCAGTTTATTGACTTTTCTTTATCACCGGACACGATAAAGTCTTTTATTATAAATCACATAAATAGCTAGTGTGTAGTATTTTATGTACGAGTATTAATGGTGTATTGATAATTTATGGTTTTTATTTAAGATTTATTATTTTTCAATAAGTATATAGTGGTAATCTGCGGATTTTATTCCTCTTTTAACTGGTATTGCTTTAATCGGCTGTGAAGTTTTATGTAGCCGTTGCACGTTTTCGTCTCAGTTACTCCCCGCTACGGACCGGTCTGTGGTGTGTACGTTATCCCTACGTCATAGGGATGAGGCCCCCTCGGTCGGTTGGGGCGGGTGTGAGTGGCGGCGATGGGATCGTTCGTTAAAAAAAAAAAAAAAAAAAAAAATATCATTGATAATTTGAATGTTCCTAAACACTGGTATTGGTTTGGAAAATTTTAAAGTTGGCTTTTACGTGTAATAGTTATAACCGACTGGCTCTGTTTTTTATATCTTAGGGTAACCTTAAGCACGATGTTAAAATTTATTCAAAACAATACAAATTTTTAAATACCCAACAGTTTCAATCCAAAATCGCTTAAATTCGTAATGTTAATGGATTTTTGATGAAATCCAATTCTACATTTTTGTCATTACCAAAACTTTAGTAGCGATAATATCATACTTTTCCACTTACTTACTTATCCGGTCACGTACAACCCCGGGGGGTTAGGGACCTTACAAAACGAGATAACATATTTCGCCAACCAGTTCGATCTTTTGCCTTATCTCTCCAGTTGGCAATACCAAGTGTACGCAGGGATTCGTCAACCTGATCCCTCCAGCGGAGTCTAGGTCTTCCTATTTTTGGTCTCCCTTCGAGTTCGGTTTCGAAAACCTGCTGATGGTTTTATTCATGTTGACAGCAGCTTTTCTCAGAATAATCTCTATTAAGATGTTAAAGAGATCGCACGATAGGGTGGCACCTTGTCTGAGACCTCGCTTAGTTTCGAAAGGTTCGGTAAGACCCTTACCAACTTTCACTGCGGATTTGATGTTCGTCAGGATCATCCTGCAAAGGCGTATGAGTTTTGCAGGAATACCAAGATCAGACATTGCTTCGTAGAGTTTCCCTCGTACCGGGCTATAGAAGGCCGCCTTCTAATCGACAAATAGATGAAAGGTGTCGATTTGTTTTTCGTGGGTCTTCTCCAGAATTTGGCGTAACGTGAAAATCTGGTCGGTTGTGGATTTTCCAGGCCTAAAGCCACACTGGTATGGTCCAATCAGGTCAGCGATAATTAGTTTTAGTCTTTCACACATTATACTTGATAGAACCGTACATGCTATGGATAAAAGGTTTATTCCAAGGTAGTTGGCACAGAGACTCTAGTCACCTTTTTTAAATATGGGACATAGTACACTGAGACTCCAATCGCCGGGCATGCATTCATCTCATCCGTTTCTTACGCCTAAAGAGACGGTTTACCTCCTTTATTTTCTCCCTATACCGCTCAGACGCAGCCCGCGTTGTATTGCCATACGTGCAGCGTTGTTTTCATCATTTGCAATGCGACACTCTTCATGGTACCATGGTTTGTTGCGAAGGGGTTTTTCAAAACCAAGTACGGTTGTTGCGGCAGTTTTTATAGAGTCGGAAGTGGGTTTCCACTGCGCTTCAGGATCGTTATCGGGAGGGGGTGGGTTCTGTGCCAAAAGTTGCGAGAGTTTCCTTGAGTAGGCTGTGGCTACCTCTGGCAATTGCAGCTTTCCGATGTCCAGCTTCCTCTGCGTCTGGTTGCGTACGATTTTCGCTCTACTTAATCTTGTGCGAACCTTTTCTGCTACTAGGTAGTGATCAGAATCAAAGTTAGCTCCTCTGATCACTCGTACGTCCATTACACTGGATGAGTGCCTTCCATCAATTACCACGTGATCAAGTTGGTGATCAATCAGGAGATACCGAAGTAGCCTTGTGGATGTCTTTATGCTGAAATCTTGTACCACTAATGACGCTTTCGCTATTATGCGGATTGTGGCTATACGTTCACTCACAGAATTGAACCCTAGATGTCGTAGTATTTTGCCAACTACAAATCCGCAACCAAATTCATATTTTTTCTCATGGCTACTGTAGTATATGTCGCAGTTTCTTTTTCTTGTGCAGCCATGTCCTGTCCATCGCATTTCCTGGATAGCGGTAATGCCAGCCTTATAACCTTCGAGGACGTCTGCCAATTGGGTACTTGCACCGGATTTATATAGAGTTCTCACATTCCAGGTGCATATCCGTAAATCGTGGTCCTTATAACGTTTGCGGGGGTCGTCAACAATTGGGGGTCGTTTATGTTTTCTTGTTCGATTATGTATTTTCACTGCCATTATGAACGGTGGCGGGAGGCAAACCCAGCCGCCCATTATGGATCAGACCCTGCCAGGATGCAATATGTCGAACCTACTTTTCCACAAGGAACATATATTTGGAACAAATAAAATATATTAACAGGTTTTGGTCTCTCTTTCTGAAGGTCTCGGAAAAACCTGGCTCCCTAATCAATACATAGTTTAACGTAAGGTTCGGTAATTTATATTAGGGTATTAAATATTTGGGGTAAACGAGGTAACATGATTTGTTTCAAATAACATGCTAGCCTGATGAAGGGTACGTGGTAAATAAAACATATTAGCTGTACGCAGGGCTCGATGACGCTTGGAAAAAAGATAGTTTAAAGATACACTATTGTATTGCTCTACAGTGTTATTCATTGTACCAAAAGTTACACATGTTAATGTTACATATACGATGGTTTGAACTATGATGGTTTGAAAATTCATCAAGGCATAGAGAAAATTACTGAGAGACTTGTAATTTATTAAGGTATCCTAATTCGAATACTATATATTCCCTGTAACCTTGTTATTTCAGCGTTCCCCTATATATACTTCGTCACATATTCCCGCATATTTATTATCACGTGCCGTTAACAAACTTTAGGTGATATATGTAATTGTGTGAGTATTATTGAATCGAAAGCACCTTATTTCATGAAATGAATGGATTTTCGATGGTGTCGAACTTTACGCGTTTTTCATCACCAAAAGATTCCTAATTCACATTTGTAAGACTATAAAACTATCAAAATACAATTTCCATACCCTTTGGAGCCACGGAGACATATTTGTATTTTATATATATCTTTTATTATTCAAGCGCAAGACTATTAATTGAGTTATAGTTTTTAAAAACAATATTTTCAAAATGCATCCTCATGATTATATATATATTTCAGGTCTAGCCACACATCTTCATCAGCAGTTTTTTTGAGTGATGGTATTGAAAAATTCATGAAACTAAATGCCATCGAAAACTCATTTCAATTGAGAATTTTCTACTTTGTACGTGTTAGAAAAATACCGCAAGCAAAACATACAAGAAACCATTTCCAAAAATTTGTTTTCATCTCCAGCGAACTATTAGACACGATTTATGTTTTTGCCTAATACACATCACAATTCTTACATGCAATAGAACAAATTCGGTAGCCCATAAAATATAATTGTTTATATACGATTTGCCCATAATTAAAAAATTGTAAAGCTGGAGCTTGCGTACCATAATACTTCAAATTTGTAAATTGCAAAGTTTGCTGTAAGGTCCGGTAATTTGTTAGGCCATTGGGTTTTTGGTGTGAACGAAGAAACATGCTGTGCTTAGTTACAACTGATAGCTTTGCTTACGTGGTAAAAAAAAGTCACAGTAGTGGTACGCTTGGACGTTATGTTTCCCGCTAGCCTCTATCCCACGGTATTGTTTACTACCAATTACTACCCAATGAGCCAAAAGTTACAATGCAACTGATAAATATACGGTAGCATTAACTATGCATGGCCAAACTTTCGACAGTTTACTGTGCCGTAGGGGAATCTAGAGCACAACTTTTAATTTCCTTTAGTTTTGGCAAATCGTATAACATGTTCAACATACACTTATTCCTACTTTTATTGATATATTACTTCACCTATATTCATGCAAATTTTTTAAATCATATCGTTAGCACACTTCGATGATATAATTGTGTGAATATACTTCAATTAAAAAGCTCTAAAATTCGTAGTATTAATGGATTTCTGATAGACTTTATTCACCACCAAAAGTTTTATAACGATAATTTCATACTTTACCATGAGGAACATATGGAATATAGTACATAACAGATTTTAAGATGAAGGTTTCGGAAAATAAACTGGCATCCTAATCAATACATAGTTTAGCGTAAGGTTCGTTAATTTATATTAGGGCATTGAATATTTGGAGTAAACGAGCAAACATCTGTTTTAATTAACATGCTGGCCTCATAAAGGTTACGTGGTAAAGAAAACATATTAAATGTACGTAGGGCGTGATGACGTTTGGAAACAACCTAGTCTAAAGCTACAGTATTGTAATGCTCTGCAGTGTTATTCACTGACTAAAAATTACACATGTAAATGATAAATATACGATGGTTTAAACTATGTATGAAAGGATACGGCATTTCCGACACAGATAACCTAATTGAGAGAATTTAAATTTGTTAAACTATTCTAATAGTAGTAGTAGTATTATTTCAGCTTTCCCCTGTATATTCGTCATCACATATTCACGCTGATTTATTAAAACAGGTTGGTAGCAAACTTTAGGTGATATAATTGTGTGAATATTATTAAATCAAAAGTCTTCTTAGTTCGTGAAATGAATGGGCTTAGGATGGAGTCGTAGTTTACAGATTTTTTTCCACCAAAAGTTTTCTAATTGCAATTTCCCAATTTACCATCACAAATATGTTTTTGAAGATACTAGCCGACCCGACAAACCTTGCTTTACCAAAAATTATTGTTCATTTGATCAGTACTATGTATGCATAAATAAACAGAATATTGATATTGGGCTTTAAAGTTAACTTTACTAACCTGCTAACATTATGATTTAATCTTTCATCACGAAACTTATCTTTCAAATTGAATTTCCTATACGGACATTTGAGAACTTTATTTGTTTATTCTTCCTTTAAACAACGGCGCGCACATATTCTATTATATTAGATTTGCTACTATTCTCTTATGTTACAGTTTGAAATGAACCATTGACAATATTAGTTGTGTTTTTTTTGTAACATATATACGAGACGTATATAGGATACAAACATAACGGCATTCCGGTTAGACATAAACGACTTGGCAGCTTTTTTTGCTCTTGTGTCATTCTCTATTTGGAAATTAAAATGTGTGTCATTTATTGTTTATTAAAAAATGGACTAGAATTTCCAAATATTGTAACCGAAATGGCCTACCCTTAACATGGATAAGTAGTTGTCAATGAATTGAAAAAGAAGATTCATAAAGATCCCGTCATTGATAAATCTGATTATTACAAATTCTTGGGTGCGGTGACTTGATAAATGCGCTTTCTTGCGAATGAGCCGAATGTTGTAATGATTAGAGGGAGATGTGTGGCGCACAAAATGTTAATATGGCATATAAATAGGATAAACGAACCCTAAAGACGCATTCAAATAATCATGGTGGATTTGACGCTGGCCGAGTGTGTGTTGGTCCACTATTGACTTAAAATATTCTATGAGATACGAGTTTCACCATATACATACTTCTGAAAAAAATGTGTCTTTGAATTCGACTTTTCATAAAAAGTATCTTGGAAAACAATATCCTACAGAAAAGATGTACTCGACAACACGTTTCCATACAAAAAGTGTCATGGGAAACAATTCTATGGAAAAAGACACTTATATGGTAAAAGTGTATTCCAAATAATATTTCGTTTGAAAAGGTGTACTTCCAGAAACTTTTCAATTGAAAATGTGTACTGCAAGATACTTTTGTACCGGATTTACTTGTCCGTTTTGTGGGTACAAATGCTGGAAACCTTTTCTTAGTTTGGCATTCACTGGATGCATAATTAATGTATCCTTTACTTGGAAAACTTTCCAAAAGAATTTCAGTCTAGACTACGTATATAGAGCAGTAGTGAAGGTGAGTGGCCAGATTTCTTAGTTAACAAGTAGCTTCAGAAAAGAATAACCCTGCCATCACCGTTTCCTAGGAAAGTGAACATACATACTTTATATCTTCAGCTCCCCAATTTTTATCTTATATATTTTATTATATCTTCACTCACTAAAGACATTTATATCTACTCACAACAAATATCAATAATTTGCTGTACCGTTGATAACAAATGTTCATAAAATAGTATACGCTGGACATTATATTCTTGACACGACTTACTCAACTAATAATAGGACCACAAATGGGATATGGAATATTTATCGCACAAATATATCGTAATGAGCCTCTTAACTTAGAACATACTAGATGTCAATCACGGTCCGTTATTTCTTATTATATAGATCTGAAAACCACAAAAAAACCATTAATTTTGAGCAGTGATGAAAACCCTCTAAATAATTCACGAAATTTTCACATTTAATGAGATAGTACATGTACATTCAGCTGCGTCCGGTTATTCTTAAGAAAAGATTGTAGCCCTTATCCATAAACTCAAATGCTGTAAGCCAGAAATTTTGAAATCGAATAATTTTCTATTTATTTTACAAATTCCTGTCACAATTAATTTTGGTTTGTTTTCAGTAAACATTTGTCAAGAAAACTTGGCAACATTTTAGCTATCACCATATTTTCACTACTTTGTTTTACAACCTATCCCCGATAGGCTTAACAGTTATAATTTTCTCCGTTAGCATATATATGATACCATTTGTATGGGGAATCGTATATAAGTTACAAACAAAACGCAACTATTATAATATAGTGTAAAAAATATTGTCAACGTTTCAGTTAAAGTTATGCCGGTTCAATTCGAAAATTTTGTATTGCCATTTCTGCAATGTAAGAATGCTATTAAATTTTTCTTGATTGAATCGACATACATATTTATTTTTCATAACTAATGCTTCTCTTTTATTTCAAAATGCAGCTCTGTTGCTTACATTGGAATGATTCTGGAAGTTCAATGGCTTCATCAAGCTGTACTGGTGTCAAATCCTCGACGGATTAAATTAAATCGTACCCTTCGGCCTCTGACCGAATAAAAATCAAAATTAAACGCATTTTTGTATTTAAAGTTTTATAAATTTATAAAAATTTAACTAGTATATGACAATTTTATTACGTATTACAAATGTCATTGTGATTATTCTTTAACATTTCGATATTGTACATATTTATTTTTCCATTTAACAATGTAATATATTAAGTAAAAATGTAATTAAAAAAATAAAACTAAATTGGAGTAACATGCTTACTCAAAATATAGTTTAAATAAACAAAAATTTAGTTCATTCGAACTGATTTTTAGTAATCCTTTTACTCAACTCACCTTTATATGAACTAAATTTTACTTCACATATATGTATATACTTATTTTGAGGAAGTGCCGAACTGATATTCAGTTGAAGGGACCAGCATCTAAACTGATATCTATTCATTTTGACCTTAATTCTACTTCATATGGACTCAATATAAGTTCAAATTAGTCCAATTTATACTCCATGTAGGTTCAAATAAACTACATGTTAGTTAAATTGAACTCTGTTTTAGTTACATTTATTTCATGTTGGTACATGTTAAATAAATAAAATAAATGGTTTCCCATTACATCCCATGAAGGGACTGGGGAGAACTTCTCACAATCACTGAGCTGTGCGCTTTCCAGTTTTCACTCACTGATTGGGACCTACAGTTTTACACCGGTTCCGAACGGTAATTTGAGAAGCTTTTTCATGGCTAGATACTCTATAGTGTCGCCGTCACTATGCGAGGTGACTGCCGCCGAAAGAAATTTTAAGGTGGTCAGAGCCGGGTTCGAACACTGGATCTCATGTACAAGAGCCGCGCACACTAACCATTGCACCACCGACGGTTGGTACATGTTACCAGGTTTAAAGATGTACTGAACTAAAACTTAATAATACTGGCGGAATTGTTATCTTGAATATGACAAATTTCTACCCATTTTAAGTTCAATGTATACTTACTTTAAGTACAGCGTTTACTCAATTTAAGTTCAAATAAACTTATTTCTATTTTATTTCTAAAAAACATTGAACTGGTTTGTGTTATCGTATAACTTACATTGGATAAAGGTTGCAGACGTTTGTACTGACTAGGAACATTTGGAACTAATTCCAAGTTTATTAATATACTTATTACAGATAAGGAAATAATGAACTGTATATGAATAAATAATATCTGTATCTACCTGCCGTGCCGTACAGACGTGTTTTTGGTTGTGCTCCGCATCCCGTTCAATGTTTATTGTTAAACCAAAATATCCAGTCCGCGTCGATAAGTCCCGAATCGCAAATTTAATATAAGTAGTATTATAAAAGTATATATATACAAAGTATATATAATAATTTGAACAAATCCAGAATAGAAAAAAAAAATTTAAATCTTTTCATATCCACAATCCAAATAGTGAAAACTTAATACAAAACCAAAACATCATTACAATATCAAAGTGCAAGCAAATAAAACAACAACAGCAATAAACACCACATCAGCCAATAAGAACAACAACAACAATAATCGACACCAAATGCTCGCGACCAGAGAAACAAGCCGAGGCCATATCGTCGGCGGCGGCGGCTCTGAAGTTTTTAGCCGGTCGGCGGCGACCGTTGTACATTTTTGCCGGCGGCGGCTCAATTTTCGGCTTGCAGTCAACAATTTTTTTGGTCGTGTAAAAACCATAGAGTAATCTCAGACTAGAGAGAATATTTGGATCATCTTTCACACTCTTCGTGATGCGGTCGGTGTGATAGAGAGATGTTTGACGAAAAGTGATATACACCAGGTGGAATTACAATAACTTCTTGCTTTAATTTTTCATGCCATTTTGGTGCAAAACTGTGAAATTTAAATGCCTTTTAACTTTTTTATTGACTGTTATTGTTAGCATATATTTGTGTTGTATTTAAGACAATAATTTTAACACACAAAACGAAATACCGTTGTTGTTATTTTGTTCGTTGTTTTGAACCATTGCCTCTATCTGGTATTAGTAAAGCAATTCTTTTCAACATCAAACGTAAATATCACACCAGGCCAAATGTCATAAATTTGGTGGGAGAACTAGTAGATCTACTATAAGTATTAATCTATGCTAAAAACAGTGTTAGTGCGAGTGTTAATTGTAATTGTTAAATAACAAAAGAATCACAATTGCAAAAAGGCACAAATAATTACATTACTGATTTAAAAGTTAAATGTAAACTTCATTCCCTTTTTAAGTTGCAGGCGATGTTTAGCGTCATGTTCGGAGATACAGCTCATACCACGAGAGGTACAATGTTATAGGTATTTCAAATCAGTCAGTCTTGTCTTGGTTTGTGCAAATGAGAGCAATTCAAAGTTATATCAGGTGGAGGTACAAGAACGGTTGACTTGACTCTTTTATTTCGTTTTCGTATGGAACTGTGAAATTTAAATGTATTTTGTACATTTTTATTGATTTTTGTCGTTGGTATACATTTGTATTGTATTTAACACAACTATTTTGCAACATAAATACCAAATTCGGTTGTTATTAGTTTGGTGGACGTTGTATACTGTTGCCTCAATCTGGTATTATTGAACCCATGCTTTCAACCATCCAATGTTCACTTGCAACCATACCCATGAAAATAAAAAAATGAGAGAATAAATTACTCTATCCTAAATTCCTCTCTGCCGTCTGTATCATAGAATAATACATACCATAGAAACTTTTATTCGCTCAATAAATTATACGTCATAGGTACGATGGAAAGTAAACACTGGATGGTGGAAAATATGGGTTCAATAATACCAGATAGTGGCAATAGTATACAAGGATCAACAAAGGAACAACAACCGAATTTCGTGTTTTTGTGGCAAACTAGTTTGTTAAATACAATACACATCTTTACCAACGATAAAAGTCAACAAAAAAGTGCAAAATATATTTAAATTTTTCAGTTCTACACCAAAACGATAGGAAAAAGTTAAGTGAACATATTTTGTAACTCCACCTGGTGTAAGTAAATTTTAAATTTAATTACTCTCATTGCCACAAACCTACGATGAAGAGTGTGAAATGAAACGTCAGATGAGATAATGAGTTTATCTATGTATGTATTATTCTATGCTCTGTATATACATACATATTTTATTTTTTGTTTCAAATGATATTTTATGTTTACGCTTTCTTTTAACTTTTAATTTTATTTTGCTTGTTGTTTTATAAGAACTTGAGGTAAATTTTTTAAATTAGTATTAAAAAAAAGTTGTTTGTTTCCTTTTTCATCTTTTAATTTTTATTTGTAAATATATAAAATTCGAAACAAAAATCTTTATCAGAAAATGTGAGAGAAGATTTATGAAATGTAAATTTTAAACAAGCAATAGAAATTTTGGGAACCAATTCACTTTACCCACATATGCCAGATTTTTTGTCCCTTTTAGGATTTTAGATTTGCCCATGGAGTGTGAAAAAGCTCATTATGTCAAAATATAATCGATTTGAGGTGTATAGTTTTATAAGATATACTCAAGGTAAGACTTCAAGCTTGAATTTGCGGTATTATTTGTCTCTTGAACCTTTTACACCCCAGAATAATGATGATATATTTTATATTCCAAAACTATTGGGAAAACTGAAAACTGATTTAAAAACAAATAAAATTAGAGAACGGCGAAATCACCCATTTTGAAAAATTATTTTAAAAACATCGCGCGAATTTATTGAAATAACTTTTCAAAATATGGTTTTTTGAAATGTGTACCTTTGGTGTTTCCAGGGTTCATGAGACATATTGAACCGTGGTTCATATTTTGCCATGAGTAGTCTCCCAAAATGTTTGGACCAAAACTTGAAACCGTCCCACAGTGGCTGAATGAAATCGGAATAATTAGACGTTGGGTCAAAGGGATTTACATAATCTTCCCAATGACAACCCTATCCGATAATAAACCACGAAGATATATATATATATATATATTATACTGAAAATTGGAACGACTATATCTCGGAAACTATGTGGTTAACCCTAAAAAGATATCCATATTTTTTTATACGACTAATTAGTAAAGGTTCCAAAATGTTTTAAAATAAAATTCGTTTCAAATTAATAAGATTAAATCTTGCTCTATCTATAAAAATTGCTATCTAAAGAAAACACCTCAATTTTTAAACTGCAAAACCGACGAACAGTATTCCCCTTAAAAATCATAGAAATAAATAAATGCTTATTTCTTATACGTCTCAGAGACGTACGTCATCTCAATAGGGTTAAACTGCATTTGTACTAACATTTTAAAATATCATTGAAAAATAAAAAGATAACTTAAACTTACTCTTTAAGAAGAAAATTTTCTTCGAAGCAGTGAAAATAAAATCTATAACCCTCTAAAATGGTTCTGCCTCCAATGATGAAAGGTTAAAAATGATTCCAGCATTCGGAGCCGGCCCAGTAACATGGAAAAATTTTTGCATGCTCTTTCGCATATTCTTTCTGTTTTACCAATTTCTGATAAAACGCCAGGTTTTGTTCGTTCCCGAATTCTTTGTGTTGTTCGTCAGTCAGTTTCACCTGCTTTAGGTTTGTGCCATTGTCACTACTTTTATATGTCTGTCATTCTCGTTTTATCCTGGAACTAGACTGTCTAACATGTCTTGTATAAGTCATCATAATAAGTACAACTACCAAGTATCTCGCTACCGGTGTTCTTTACTGGTTACATTAACGCTTTTAAGTACACCTAACGAAAAAATCGGCGGCTACGAGTTAATCGGCTCATATTTTAAGCCGATTTTAGCCGATCAAATCGGCGGCGGCTTGAAGTATAAAAAAAACTACCGGCGGCGGCGGCTCGTCGGCTCAAATTCGCTCGGCTTGTTACTCTGCTCGCGACACCACTCCGTTCCCAACGCAACATGTTCGATCACACGAAGAGCTCTATGTGTCACTCCATCAGTGTCCCCTCCCCTCTCCCTCTCCTCACCAGTACGACATAAACGGTTCTTACTTGTGTTGTCTGTCCATTCAATGTTCAAGGCATAAAGGTTCAATTAGACGTGACTTAACATAAGAAAACTTAACATAAACGAAACAGCTGATCGAACCAAACGTATGGGCAACAATGTAATTGATTAGTGGTGACTTAACATAATGCCAGCAACAAAGGGTAAAACGTAGAAACCAATTGGTTTTTGGTATTTTGACATAGCATAGCGAGACAGCTGATTGGTGTTTTCATTTCTTTGGTGTTTTCTTTTGTGTTTTGATTTGCTTGAGTACGGACGTAAAATATTGGTAAGTTTTAATTTATTGTTTTGGCTTCTTTTATTGGTTTATAATACATAATATTTTATAACTTTTAGACAATGGATGACGAAATTTTAATAGAGAGTGTTAGGAGCTCTTCGTTTGAATAAAATATCATTCGCTGGAATAAAATATCATAAAGCTGCAGGGACATTCTCGTGTGAGCAAAGAATTCTTGTTCGTCCATATTTTTGATATTCAGGAACACTTTCCGCTGGTATCCGTGTTCGAACCAATCCATGTTAATAGGCCGGGTACGCCATCGTCTTTTACGCTTCAATTTCTTTCTTTTAGCGTATAAACTCATTATACCAAGAAATAAATTCTCAATTTCTTCACCACTGCTCATATTTCTTTATTTTGTATTTGTTTGATAAGCACTTTGAAGTAAATAAACAACGACAACATACATACCAGCTGTTTATTGTTATGGCACCACTAATCGATGACAAAAAGCTAAGTTACGGTTGTTAGGCGTAAAAGTTTATGTTAAGTCACGTCTAATTGAACCTTAACACTGCTCATTGAAGGAACAACAACAACACTAGTACTTACTGTTTGTGTTTAGGGCAGCTTTTGTTTTGTTGGACTGTTTCTTGTTATCTTTACACTTTTCAAACATACGAGGGCTGAGGGCGAATTTTTTCGCAGTTCAAATTCATCGGCCAAATATTTTAGCTCTTTCTGAGACCCAGGTTTGTGAAGATTCTGACCCCAAGATTTTCACATTCCTGGTAATCACATTCATTAAATTTTTTTCTCACCCAGAGGTCTTGTGGTATATGTACGTGACGATGTTGTGTTTCAGTTCATGCAACAATTGGACATTACAGATCCTGAATTTACCTGCCTTTGGCTTAAGTTTCGGGTTAACCAACACGTGACGCATTTCGGCTTCCTTTATAGAAGCCCCAACCAAGAAAGGGAGGCTTCCCTCCATTTGCTGGTGATTTTAACATCCACAATAATTCCTGGCTTACCCATTCGAACCGTACAACTCCGGAGGGTCAATACGTTGAGCTTTTCGCTGCACACAATCACCTAGTGCAAATGGTAAATGCCCCAACTAACATCCCGTGCGTTGAAGGGCAATTTTCAAACACTCTTGACCTTTTTCTAACTTCACACCCTGACAAGTATGAAGTTAACATTCTTGCACCTATTGGTAATTCGGATCACTGCCTTGTTTCTGCCTCCTTTTCGTACTCTGATCTTGACGTCGCCGGCCATGAAGCGTTCCATATTAATGTACGAAAAAGCTCGTTGGGATGAGCTCAACGAATTTTATAGGAAGTTCAACTGGAAACTAAGTTTTCTAGACGATGATGTCAATGCTGCGGCAGAAATGGTGGAAAACATTATTTTAACGGGAATGAAAATATTCATTCCATCAAAGAAAATTTCGATTACACCTTCTGATAAATGTTGGTTTAACCAGGCATGCAAAGAAGCTGTCAGATCCAAAGAGGAAGCTTTCAGTAATTGGAAATTGAATAAAAATCCAACTACTGATATGCTGCGCAAGTTAGCTAGATCAAAATGTGCCAAGGTACTACGACGCGCAGAATTCCTGCATGAACAGCGTCTTCGCGCCAAAGTTATTTCTTCACCCAGGGGAAGTAAGAGCTTTTGGCCATTTGTCAAGAGAATTAAGAACAATAAAAGTTCTTCATCTATTCCAACTTAATTAAAAATGACATAATTTATACTAACCCGGTTGATAAAGCTAACCTTTTTGCCGCAATATTTGCAGAAAACTCCTCCCTGCCGATGAGCTCTCAACCACTCCCCGTCAACCAAAATATATCTAGCTCCATGCCTGAGATAGTTTTTCGTACGCGAGGAGTTAAAAAGGTCCTTAAGGAGCTCAACGTAGGAAAGTCTCCGGGTCCGGATGGCATTTCGGCACTAGTTTTGAGCAAATGTTCTTCGACGCTTGCCCGTCCACTGCGCAACCTTTTCAGCCTGTCATACCGTACAGGTATTTTCCGTACTCGCTGGAAGGTTGCAAATGTCCAGCCGATCCCCAAAAAAGTAGAGGCTACTAATCCCGATAACTACCGTCCAATTGCGATATGTTCTACGCTCTCAAAGGTGATGGAGACCATGGTAAATTACCATTTGGTGAGTTACCTGGAAGTTAACAGTCTACTCAGTGATCGTCAGTATGGGTTTCGCAGAAACCGTTCAACTGGCGACCTGATGGCGTTCCTCACGGAACAGTGGAATCGGTCCGTGCATAGACTGGGTGAGAGCAAAATAGTGGCCTTAGATATTTCTAAAGCATTTGATAGAGTTTGGCACCAGGCACTCATATCAAAGGTTTATGCGTTTGGTTTAGGAAGAAACTTCTCTCAATTTATTTCGAGTTTTTTGTTAGAGACCGTTCCATACGAGTTGTAATAGACGGTATCTCTTCCGATGAGTATACAATTAATGCGGGAGTACCCCAAGGCTCTGTGCTTTCTCTCTCTCTTTTTCTTATTTTCATCAACGGCCTTCTGGATCGGACTACCAATCCCATCTATTCCTTCGCTTATGATAGTAATTTATGTCACTCATATTCGTTCGATCGTCGACCCAATCCGTAGTGCAAGGAAAGAGACGAACAATGAGTGACACGCTTAATCATGACTTGCATCTGATTAGTGAGTGGGGCAGGGAAAACCGAGGCGAAATTAATGCACGCAGAATATCGCACAAGCACACTGGTGACTCGACCCTGCCAATGATTTCAATGGGTGGTTTAGATGTTGGTGTATCGGAAGCTCTTGATGTTCTGGGCATGAAGATACAATGTGACATTCGTTGGAATAAGCACGTTTCGAAAGAAGCATTCAAGTGCCTGGGCTTTTTAATGCGGTGTAAAAGCTTTTTAACCGCACCCGATCTCCTCAATATCTACACCACCTATATTCGGCCGAAAATGGAATTTAACTCTCATATTTGCGCTGGAGCTCCAGCGTCCACCTTGGAGCTTCTAGACCGCGTGCAAAGGAGAGTTTTGAAGCTGATAGGCCAGTGTATCCAGCACTGTTGCCTCCTTAGACCATTAACGAAATATTAGCTGTGTCTCGGTATTTTATAGGTATTTTCACGGAAAGCGTTCCGCCGAGTTACGAGTCCAGAAGTTAGTGTATTTAACCGAACGACGCGGTATTCAAGTGGAACTCATCCCTTTTCTGTTTCCTGGCCGTTGGATCGAACTGCGCATTACAGAAACAATTCGTTCTTCAGCCGAAAAGTCCGTATGTGGAATAACCTTCCGGCAAGTGTATTCCCCACTTCTTACAACATCAGCAAGTTTAAGTCAAATATTAACAAGTACTTCTGTCTCTTTCCCCCTTCTCCTATCCCATTTTCATAAGTCTAATGCAATGCTCTGCATTTATAGGGGACATCCCCTGAGTGTTGGTCTTCGCACAAAAAAAATAAAAATCCAAGGTTTCTTTGTACCTAGATTTTAGTTCAATTCAACTTGAATTTAGTTATATATGATGTACATATGAACTAAAAACAAGTAACGGTTTCCTATATTTGCTACAAAAATTTACTCAAGTCTAGTTCATGGTTAGACTTTATTAAACTAAAAACCAATAAACGTGAACTAACTCCCAGTTCGAATTATGAACTAAATCTAAGGAAATTCATGAACTAATATTGAGTTCAAAAAACTTTGGCTCCATACGAAGGTAAATTTTCCTCAGTTTTAGTTAATTTAACTCTAAATTAGTTCAATTTTTTTTGAGTGTAGTACATTTGCCTGTAGAGGATTAGGGGATAATTAGGTTTTGCGTCACATATCCACCACACCTTTATACCATATTTGGCTGGTTTCGATGGTATACACTGTAAATCGTGTACGTCCACGATAAGGAAACAGCTGTTCCTTCTGTTGTTACGAGCATCAACCAAAGAACGTCTATGGCAGTAGCTTTGCTTTGCTTGATGCGTTAGAGGAGTATTACGTTGTCAAATCAAATGAACCGTAGGACTGAATTAAAGCGTGGCATGTTGGCTTTATAAATATTGTGATGATACCCACGTGTTGTTCCGCAATTTAAAACGCCAGCAAATCGTTTTCACTTGTTGGTTCCCATTCTTGTATTTGTCGGGTTGGGAACTTTTCATTCAATGAACGAATTTACACCATCTCAGGTGTAAAAAATTTCCATTAAATTTTTTAGAAATTTTCGGGACAGGTCAGTTCTTGTAGGAACAGGAATGTTATGCGCTAGTGTTGTTATAATTGGTGTTGATTTTTTCATCTATATTATACCGGCTTTACTTTGATAACATTCACCTTCGCCACTTTTCGCAGCTAATTATTCATTAACCTCATTTTCCTCGTCGTCATCATCAAAATTTTCACCAAGTTCCGCAAGAACATCTCCGGTTTCCTCATCAGACTCAAAATCCTTTCCAGTATGTTCTGGAACATAATCAGCGTCGTCATCATCAGAGGAAGGTAATAGTTCTTGTTCATCGACGCAATTAGAAAAATATTACATCATTCTTCTTCGGTATCTTCTCTTTCAGCAGGTGTAAGATGACGAAATTTCACTGTTCTATTTACGACCATTTCAATAGTGTCTAGCAGAGATATGCGCCGATCGGCTCACAGCCAGCTGAGTCGAGCCGCCCATGAATTTTAGTAGCCGCCGCCGCCGAAAATTTGTTATCTTAAAATATTTAATTTATAAACATTTTAAAAAAATATACCTTACATGCAAAACTCTTTTTTTATTTTCTTTTCCAAGGCTTGTAGGAAACTAAGTTTGAAAAAGACAAATAAGACAAAGTTTGGAACCAATCCCACATTTTCCGAGTCACAGGCCTTCAAAGTGGGAATATATTTACCTATTAGTAGTCAATTTTCGTCCTTCTCTCCGGACAACAAAGTTTGGTTTACAGAGAGTAGAACACATTATTTTAAGCAAAAAAATTTATATTTATTTATTAGTTGTTATGGGCCCCAAAATTTCTACTATACGGGAGCGTATTTCCATTAGGCAACCATCTTTTTGTATAAAGCAAGTCGAAATAGACAAATAAAAAACTGAATACAAAATTTGGATAACTCGGTTAGTAATCTAGATATCGGATGTTGAAATTTTCAAAAATTATGGACAATTTTTTAAAATAATTGTTTGCGAAAAATTATTTAAAGCAACATAGCGTGATTCATTCAAAATTTCAACATCCATACATGTGTTTTGTTTTGTTTGTTTATTTACTCCGCTACATATAAATCCAGCTGGAGGTGGAATAATTTTTTCAAACTTCATCTTAAACTAAAATTTGCAAATAAAAACATCTTATAAATACAAGTACATACAAAGAAGAAACAAAAATAAAAAATTGAAAGAAAAATTTAAATATTGAACAGGAAAAAATGTATTGTTTAGCATAGAAAAATTAAAAACTTAAAAAAATTGATATAATAAAAACTTAAATCAGGCAAGGCAGCAAATATCACGTAGCATACCAAAACTAAAGACAGAACAAAATTAATATAATAAAATCTTAAAATAAGGAAACAGAAAATATCAGGCAGCAGGAGCCGGGAACAAGATGAAGGAGAAGAACTCGAAATCAGGAACAACAACACAAAGACAAGCGGGAAGAAATCAGGAACCATCATTCGAGATACACTGATTAACAGCAAATACTTCATATGGGATAGGATATTGGGTTGGGAGTATAAATAATAGTTAAAACACCAGAGTTACGAAGCAGGAAAAGCAACACAAATAAAATCAGCAATAAATGTGAAGACAGGCAGCAGGAAAGCAGGAATCAGGAGCGTAAGTTAAGACATCAGAGTTACGAAGCATTACAAATAACACCAATAAAATCAGGAAACCAGGAACAATACCAAATAGACGTAATACAAAGACGCCGTGATATCGAGTTGACGTTATACAGGAAACCAACAAACCACGAAATCAATAAGCAACGGCAAATAATTTAACGGGACAGGATCAGTAGAAATACGGGAAACAGGAGTAAGCAACAGCAATAATTAGACGCGATATCATCAGTCCAGGGACCAGGAACATACGTTAAAACACCAGAGTTACGAAGCAGGAAAAATATCAGGAAACCAGGAACAACACCAAATAGATATAATTAGAAGACGCCGTGATATCAAGTCGACAGGGAAAAATGAATAAGAATCAGGAATAATAAGAAGAGACATTATCAGTAGAAGAAATTCTTAGCAACCAGAACATATAGCAGTGGTCACAAACCATAGCAGCCTAACTCGAGTTAATACAAAATTGGGAAAAAAATTTTGAGAAGTCACCATGCCTAAATAAGCAACTCTTTTTTTTGTTAAGAAGTAAAAGAATTCGTTTTCTTACTATCTATAACAAAGTTATCACAAAAATTCCGACTCCTGATTTCCAGTAAAGATATTAGTCGTGTTTTGGTTACAAGCAAGCGATTGTCGTTTGCTAAGTTCCAAAGAAAACGGTAATTTAGCGATAAGTCATTTTATTCAAAAATATGTGTTGTGTATTGAAACGCTCAATGTCTGGTTAACGAATGACTTTATTGACAATTCCACAGTAGAGAAGAACTTATTCTAAGTAAAGCTTTTAAGCACTGTAAAATGTAAGATAATGTAATGAACATCAGTTAAGTTTTGGAGTTAACATAATAATATGTAACACGCCCCCACTTAAACTAGATTTTCTTTTTCCATTGTATTTATGTCTATTATATTTAATTAACCATAAGTACAATTTTTTTTCTTCAATAAGATACTAAATTTTGAAATTTTATTTTTTTTATAATAAACTTCAATTTAATGCATTTAATTTTTTGTTTTATTTCTAGGTCTTAAAACCCTTTTATATTCATTTTGACTTTCAACTTGTAAATTTTCATTTGCTGAATTGAACCATTACATTTTGAGAAGCTTTTTCTTTAAGAACATGTGACTCTTCAACTGTTGTACGCTCTCCAGCCTCATCCACACATGATGAGTCAAGTTGTGATGTCAAATCATATTCAGTATTCTGACATCCCATTGTCCCATTCTTATTTGATCTGTATGTCTTTTTATAACTCTTCCACCAGAAAGCATGCATTGATATGAATGTGAACCTGTTTTGTCCTTAACAACAGCTGGAGCCCATGACTCTTTGTTGGTGTTTGAATAATCACGAATATACACATTTTGTCCTTTTTCAAACATTGCTGTCCTTTTACCTTTATGATTTGAAATACTTTTATTTTGACTTTTCCGAATTGTTTCCTTAATAGTAGGTGGTTTCATTAACTCAAAACGAGTTCTGATTGATTTATTTATTTATTTATTTACTCGGCTAAAAACAGCTGGAAAAATATAATTTTACATATCTTCAGTTACAAATTAAATACAAAACTAAAGTATATTAATTAAATTAAAACAGTAATCAGGAACAAAATTAAAAAACAAATATTAATAAATTCATGTAGGAGATAAAAGATTGAACATGGACGATATTAACAGAATTATTATTTAAGTACAAAAAGACTACTATGAAGATATGAATAGAATAGGAATGCAAAAAAAAAACAGTAACAAATAAAGTTGTAACAGATGCAGCTGGATAGTAAGAGTAGGAACTGGTGAAGTATGTGGAGCAGGAACAAATGAAGTAAAAACATATGACACAGGAACAGATAAAGCAGGAACAGATGGAGCTGGAACAGTTGTAGAAGGACTGGGGAAGCACGAACTAATGAGGCAGGAGCAGATGAAGCAGGAACAGATGACACGGAAACAGATTAAGCAGGCACAGATGAAGAAGGACAGATGAAGCAGGAACTGATGAAGCAGGAACAGATGAAGGTGGAATAGATAGAGTAAGAACATATGAAGCAGGAATGTGATGCAGGAGAAACAGGAACAGATGTAGCAGGACAGATGAAGTAGGAACTGATGAAGCGGGAACAGATGATAAAGAAACAGAATAACAATGAAGCAGGAACACATGCAGCAGGATCTGCCTAGAAAAATTTTTGCTGGGCTTTCTTCGGTTGAGCAATGTTTGGTGTTTCGGTAATCCATTAAAAATCGGTTCAGGATGACATCAATATTTTCATTCTTACTTGAATTTAAATTTGCATAAACTGATTTTTTTTTAAGTTTTCACAAAATTCTCAGCCTGGCCATTAGTGGCTGGATGACCTGGCACTGTCAAGCCATGATTTATTTTGTTCATTGAAATAAAATGCTGGAATTCCTCGGACATAAATTGTCTTCCATTGTCACTACCGACTGTGTGAGGAATGCCAAATCTACAAAAAATTTCCCTTATTTTTGTAACAACAAAATTTGAAGTTATGTCTTTAGTCCTGAAAACCTCAACCCATTTCGAGTGTGAATCTATTACGACAAATAGATAATAATTTTTGATGGGACCAGCGAAATCGATATGAATTCGATGCCACACTGTGTTTGTCGGTGTCCAGGGTACAAGAACACTCTTTTCCGGACTTGCCAAAAGTTCCTGGCAGGGGGTGCAAGATTTTATAAAGTTCTCAATATCACTATCGAGCTTTGGCCACCAAACAAATGACCTCGCTAGTGCTTTGGTCTTAACCACACCCAAGTGAGACTCATGTTACAACTCCAGAACAAATTTTTTTAATTTTCCAGGTATTACAACTCTGTAACCCCACAAAAAGCTGTCATGGTCCACTGTCAACTCAAATCCTTTGCTCGTATACGCCTTAAATTCGTCACCTATTAGATCACAGACATTTCCTTTCTTGACAAAATCACAGACCTTTGACAACACAGGGTCACGTCTGGTTTCCCTAGATATGTCCTTAAAATCTAGACCTAACTTGTTGTCTTTCATTATGAAGTTAACATATGTGCTGTCGTCTTTGCCATCAGTGGAACAATTAGGTTCGATTTGAGGCATTCGTGACAAACTGTCGGCATAATTTAAACTACCTTTGACATACTCTATTTTATAATTGAATGCTGAAAGAATGAATGAATGCCCAACGTTGAATTCGTGCGGCTGCCATAAGAGGCAATCCTTTGCTCTCCCTAAATATTGAAATAAGAGGTTTGTGGCCAGTTTTCAGTGTGAACTCATTGCCAATTAAATACTGCCTCAACTTTGTCAAAATTATTGCGAGTGCCTCCTTCTCATGTGTACTTCTGCTCCGCTTTAGACAGAGCTCTTGACACAAACGCAACTGGCCTTAAATCCGCCGCATCAGTTACGAGAAAAATCGGAAGTTTAGGATTGAAATGAACCAACAATTTGTCTGACGTTATTTCCCTTTTTACTATTTCATATGCTTTGTGACAATCCTCAGACCACTCAAATTCAAAATTTTTTTGCAACAAACGGTACAAAGGAACTACTTTATTTGCAAAATTGACAATAAATTTAGAATAGTAGTTTACCATTCCAAGAAATGCTCGTAACTCGGAAACATCCTTTGGAACAGGAGCTTTCAAAACAGATTCTACTCTTTCATTATTCTTTCGTAGGCCAAATCTGTCTATCGTAAAACCTAAATATGAAATTTTATTTCTGAAAAACTCACACTTCGACAAGTTTGAATCAAAATCTGAACATGTTCTGACATAGTCCTACCAGATACAGTAATATCATCTTGATATACTACAACAAAGTTTATACCTTGCAAAAGGCTCTCCATTGTCTTTTGGAATATTGCAGCGGCCGGTTTTTTTCCAAAAGGCATGCGCTTCATCCGCAAAGTCCCAAATTGGGTTGACCACGTACAAAGCAGCTGTGATTTCTCGTCCAAAATAAGTTGGTTGTATGCACTTGACACATCAAGCTTGGAAAACTGCTCACCTCCTTGAAGAGATGCAAAGATTTCATCTATAAGTGGCAACGGATATTTAAAATCCAATAAATGCTTATTTATGGTGACTTTGTATGTCCCCATTCGGCTTTAAAATAGGAACAAGTGGTGTCCCCCACTCGGCATGATCCACCGGTTCTAACACATCCTCTGCTCTCAAATCTCGAAAACTTTTCTCAATCTTATCTTTCCATGCAAATGGAACTGAACGCGGTTTACAGAAAATGGGTCTTGCATCACCATCGATTTTTAACGTAATTTTGCCAAATCTATAGACGCCAAGTTCATTACTAAAAACCTCCGAAAACTCATTTTTAATCTGTTCAACAATGATAGAAGATTGTTCAACATTATTAATAGTATTCATCTGAACAAGTTAAAAATTGAATTTTCTCAAAAAATTTCGACCGAACAACGGACTGCTATCATTATTCGTGACTACTAATTTGACCCGTTTTCTTACACCATCACATTCAATCATTTCGTCATATTCTCCTAACACATACATTTTGTTACCGTTATAATCATCATACGGCTCACTACAAGAATGAAGACTCACATTTCTGTTTAAATCTCGTATAAACGATTTTGAAACTAAGCTGCACGGAGCACCAGAGTCACAAACAACCACCATAGAAATCCCATTTACTTTAATTGAAACGCTTTAGAGCTCAGTTGAATCGCCACACTTGTCATGTCTTATACTGTAAAAAGAATAATCAATTTCGTTTTTAATATTTAATTCTACACTTGGAGATTCAAATTCTGATACATAATTTACCATTTTGTTCTTTGCTCTACAAACAGACGCTAAATGCCCAATCGAACCACAGTGGTGACATTTACTCTACTTGTAACGACAATTATGTGAAGAGTGATTTCGCCAACCGCAATGTGAACAGGGTTTATGCGATTTATTGTTATGCGATTTGTTGGAACTGTCAGATGTAGTTTGTTCTTCATTTTTGTTGACAAATTCGTTATTCTTCTGCCAAGAATTCTTGCAGATGTTGTTGTTATTGTTCTTCTTCTTGTAGTTGTTGCTTTTAACATATCCAACCTGCAATTCACTGTCTTTTGATGATAGCTTCATCTCCATAATTAAAGCTTTTCGTAGAGCTACTTCTATCGTTAGTTTCTCATCTTCATCACACATTCTCTCAAATATTCTGCTGTCAATTCCCATTACAAACCGATCCAACACAAAATCTGACAAATTATTTCCAAACTTACAAGAGAGTGCAAGTTTCTTCACTCTCGCATACCAATCTGATACTGTCTCATCCATAGAGTAAATCTTAGTAGAGAAAATATTTGGCTCATCTGACGTTTCCTTTCACACTGTTCGTGATGCGGTCGGTGTGATAGAGATATGTTTGATGAAAAGTGATATACACCAGGTGGAATTACAATAACTTCTTGCTTTAATTTTTCATGTCGTTTTGGTGCAAAACTGAAATTAAAATGTGTTTTAAACTTTTTTATTGACAGTTATTGTTAGCATACATTTGTGTTGTATTTAACACAATAATTTTAACACACAAAACGAAATGCCGTTGTTGTTATTTTGTTCGTTGTTTTGAACCATTGCCTCTATCTGGTAGTAGTAAAGCAATTCTCTTCAACATCAAACGTAAATATCACACCAGGCCAAATGTCATAAATTTGGTGGGAGAACTATTAGATCTACTATAAGTATTAATCTATGGTCTCATCTATAGCTTGAGTTGCAGAATAAAAGCTTTTGCGCTCACGAAAAATAATTGTAGGCGGAGTGTAATGCACTTCGAGTAATGTACAAAGCTGTTTGTATGTTTTTAGTGCAGGAGCAGTTGGACTGGAAGCGGACCAATAGATTTTAAGAGTATCGCTTTCCTCATATTGTCATTGGAACAATCCATTTAGGCAAAATGAATATCCAATTTCTCTTTCCACAGCAACCAAGATTCATTTCGTGGGCAGAACTGCGGCACATTTTTTGTTGAAATATTGTAACTGTACTATTATTCGTGGTGTTTGGAGTTTCAGGCATGTCTCTTTTTTATAATTTAATGTACGTATGTACTATGTATATATATAATGTTCTGCCAATGTTGTGTGCAAATGTTGTGTTTGTTCGCTTGAGATTTGAACTCTTTTTTTTTAATTTATTGAATATGTATTTATTATGTTCAAATTTCTTTGTTTTATAGGTTCAAATTTCTGTTTGTTTTTTTTGTTTAGATTTTTTATTTTTGGGCGTAATACCCGCGCACTCGATTTATATATACAAATCTGCACTTTTAAGACGATTCGATTTTACTTTGTATATAACAAAGTTTTCGTAATTACAAAAAAAAAATGGGCGCCAAACTTTACACGATCTGCTTTTATTTGATTATGTATATACATAAATTGTCGTATTTACGAAAATGACTTTTCCTCGTCACCAATGTTGTGTATTGAAAAGCTCAATGTCTGGTTAACGAATGACTTTACATATTTACAATTCCAAAGTAGAGAAGAACTTATTCTAAGTAAAGCTTTTAAGCACTGCAAAATGTAAGATAATGTAATGAACATCATGTTAAGTTTTGGAGTTAATATAATAATATGTAACAATATGAATAAGGGTTGAAAACGGTAAAAGATGTAAAAAAAAATTTAGTTTAAACTTAGCAAAAATGATTCTCGTCGCTAAGTTCTCGCTAAGACTTCACTAAGTGCTTCATACAAAACAAGCGAATATATAAGCAAGCGGTGTAACCAAAACATGCTTATTAAACTTTAAGCTGCCCTCCCAGAGAAATTTTAGAATCGACTTAGGCTGTTATGACTTGAGACCACAGATATATATATCAGCATACAGAATCCTAGAATCGTCGGAGAAATGATTCTTACACGCAAAAGAATTGAGGTAATAAAATACAACGACTTTATTTAATCCTAACGGCATTACAAGCGTTATATTGATTTAACGATTCGAATGATATAAACTGGAAACCATATCATTTCATAATACCTTGCAAGTGACATCTGAATATCCTAGTTCTCTTGGCATAAGTCTTGTTCAAATGCAACTATCAGACTTATATAAAATTGTTAGCATCGATTTGTGGAATTTTATGCATGTACCCGTGCCAACAATGTTCTGACGTAGAATACGTTTTACCTTACGGTATGAGGAGTCATGTCAGGTTTTTATTGTTGTAATCTTTATTTCATTGAATTTGAGGAAACGGCTAGATGAATTTTTTTAAAATTTTTTTTTTAGGTAAATGAAGATGTTATTTTTCGTTTGATATACATTTCATATTGGTTGATATATTTCTAGTATTTTAATTTCTCAAATGAAAATTGTTTAAACACATACACTCAAACATATGTGTGGTGTTTGGTTGAGTGTTTTTGGTTGCTCAACATTGCTTTGGAACATGTATCTAGTAAAAAGTGAAACGAACAGCAAGCTAATGTTGCTTGGCAACATGTATCTAGTAAAAAGTGATACAAACAGTAAGCTAACGTAATAAAGCTTTTTTGCGAAAACTTCAATAAAGCTGTTGTAACATTAATTTTGAATTGTAAAGCGTCAAGCTTTCACACAACGCTCGAATGCTAATGCGAAGACTCGATAAGGTAAACCTTTTTTAATATTAGGGCGGCTCTCTCAACATTCGCAGAACTTATTTCAATAAAAATATTAATTAAAATACATAAATTAAATTAAGTTTAAAAAAATTGAACATAATATTTTTTTTTTTAAACGGACTTGAATCAAATGCCGTTGGTAAATATAAAAATTACAGCAGACAGTTGTCCGAGGCCTTCGGCCACGGACTGTCCCTGCAGGCTGTATCAGAGACACGGCCATTAAGTTTAACGTAGAATACGCCATCCGATAAGACAGAAAACATATATAACAATAAATGATAAATAATATAAGCAAAAGAATTTATTGTTGTATATGTTTTCTGTCTTATCGGATGGCGTATTCTACGTTAAACTTAATGGCCGTGTCTCTGACACAGCCTGCAGATACAGTCCGTGGCCGAAGGCCTCGGACAACTGTCTGCTGTAATGTTTTTATTTCGCTTTCAACATCATCTAATACTCTAAGCCAGATTTGTTTCCCAACTCTTCAGGTGTTTTAACCAATATTTACATGGTACGTCTGATGTATAATTAGTTCGTGTGCATATAGATTGACGCTTTTACAAACACGGTACATCATTTTGCTTCATTCACTCACTTTTTCGGCACTGTAACCGCGTTCATGTCCCGTTTGGACAACATTAGATTACATTAGGGTGACATTAAACCATTTGGTCTAAAACTAACGGTGAAAATTTGAGCCCAATCGGATAACTCTAAGCCGGACAGACTTGTGGTCAAACTTTTCGGGTTTTGACATTTAGGGTGTAAATTTGTATACACTAGAAAATTTTCATTTCTCAGTTCATTTGAATAAAGAATTGCACATTGATTTAGTTTGACCTTAATATAAAGTGGTACAAATTTAAGTTTGGAGGTTTCTTTTAGCCAAACATCTGTTTTGTTTTCAATACAATAGGTCTGACAAAATGATTTTTAATGCACTGTAATTAACCTGTAACAATTTATTTTAAATAATAAGACAGCTGTGATTGTTTTCAATGTTTTGTTCGAACTGCGGTTGTTGGTTATTCCAATGTTTACATTACAAATCAGCTGTTTACATACAACAGTTCTTATATCTTACAAGTTTTTACTGGATGTCGTACCTCTCATAGAATAACACATACATAGATAAACTTATTCTCTCATCTGACGTTTCATTTCACACTCTTCATCGTAGGTTAGTGGAAATGAGAGCAATTAAATTTAAAATTACCTTAAGGTGGAGTTACAAAATATGTTCACTTTACTTTTTCATGTCGTTTTGTTGTAGAACTGAAAAATTTAAATGTATTTTGCACTTTTTTGTTGACTTTTAGCGTTGGTATACATTTGTATTGTATTTAACACAACTAGTTTGCCACAAAAACACGAAATTCGGTTGTTGTTCCTTTGTTGATCGCTGTATACTATTGCCACTATCTGGTATTATTGAACCCATATTTTCCACCATCCAATGTTTACTTTCCATCGTACCTATGACGTTTAATTTATTGAGCGAATAAAAGCTTCTATGGTATGTATTATTCTATGAATTAATTTAGCAAGTCCCAATTGTAGGTTTGACCGAATTTCTTATGATAATTTACCCGCACATAATACAGCGGTGTCGTCAGCGAATATGAATATTATGCAGTAGTTTAAAATTGGGATATCAGCCGTACTTATATTATAAATTATTGGAGATAAACATGATCTCTGTGGGCAGCCCGCATTAATATGGAATACTTCAGAGGATACAGAACCGATATGGACTCAAAGTGTTCTGGTGGATAAGAAACTTTGGACTATCTTTATTATATTTGAAGGAAAGTTAAAGCGTATTAATTTATATATTAAGCCACCGTGCCATACGGAGTCAAAGGCTGCCCTTATGTCTAGTAATGCCATTCCGGTTGACCTTTGTTGGCTAAAATTTGACTTGACAAATTGTTGTATCCGGACTAGAGGATGAATGCTATTGTGCTCCCTACAAAATCCAAACTGTTGAGGCGGGAAAATATTATTTGCTTCCAGAAAATCTAAAAGTTTATCCTTAGTAACTCTTTCAAGTATTTTACTTATGGACGACAGTAAACTTATTGGTCGGTCACAAGGTTTATTGGGTTTCCTAATCCCAATTATTTTTGCCTCCTTGAACTTGTTAGGGAAATAGCTTAACTTGAGTCAACTGTTTACAAACGTCGTCAAAAATTGTATGCCCTTTCTTGGAAGCGCTTTAAGACATCTGTTATTCTTACCATACACTCCTGGGGATTTCCTTAATTCCTGTCGTTTCACTATTACAGCTATGTTCGAAAATGTAATAGAAACATTATTACTCGAACATGAGCTAGAATTGAATTCATTAATTGTGCCTCTCACTGGAATTTCTCTAGATGGGTTTCCAAGTTTAGTAGAGTGTGCGTGGATATCACGAAATTCTGAGCTAATAATTCACACTTCTCTGCCGTTGTAGTGATGCGTGAATTATTCTGTTTTAAGATAAGAACGTTCTTGGATTTTTTCCTTATAATTTTTGTCAAGTTCCAAAAAGGAGATAAACCTTTATCTAATGTGGACAATAACTGATTCCGTGCCTTGTTTTTAAATTGTTCGATCTCCCATTTAATTAAAGGGTTCAAAGTTTTGAATTCGTGATAATCGTCTACATCTCTATGCCGTAGCCATTTCCCACGGTGAGAGTTACGTCTCCGAATTAAGGACTTAATAGTCCGGGACAACTGTTTACTGCAGTTATTCCTTAGTTTTGTGGCACGCTGTATGAAATCGCATCGCTTATTATAGAAATGAGGGGTTGAAGAGCATAGTCAACTAATTCACAGCTTGAAATAACATTTTCTAATTGAAGAATAAGGTGTATGTTAATATAACGAGAGAACAGTTGCCAATTTGCATTTTTGAAGTCAAAATATCTTAGCTCTCTTTTATCATATTGAATTTTCAAAGTTACTTTAACAGACAGATTATCAACTAGTTTATAACCTCCGCTGAGGGTAAGTTTTGAATATTCGAGATGAATAGATCAAGTGTTGAGTTCTTTAATTGTGATCTTAAATATGTACCTTCATTAGGGTATATGATATTTAAGTTGTAGGTATCCTGCTTCTCATACAAAAGTATTGCCCCAACTATTCGCACTTAAATAACTCAAGATTGATGTCGACTCTTTAAGTCGCCACCAATGATGTATCGTTCGCCTCTAGTAAGTTTATGAATGTCTGCAGCAAACATTAGTTTCCTAGTATTCTCAGTACCCACTCGGCCTCCTGCAAAATAACAAGAATATATATTCACACTACCGATACCCCTGAAAATTTGTATACCGACATTCTCAATTAGGGAAGTATTAGTAATAGGAATTGTAAAATGGGAAATATATATATTTGTCCTTATTATGATATCTACGCCTAATCCTCTTCTTGAATCCCTATCGTTTCTTATATAGTCTATGGAAAAAAAAACCTTACAGACTAGCATAACAATTCAAAAATATAATTTTATACAATCAGATCATATAATATCTTCTAAAATTTAACAGTAGGAAAACTAAGATCAATATTGTTACAAATGGAATTATAATGTCTCATGGCTCTAATTAAAGGTTCATGCGAGGGCGTAGTTAGATAAATGAATATTATTATTGAAAGTGTCAAAACGACGCTATGTGCGAGAAGGAGCATTAAACGTAATACGAGTATATGGCAGTAAGTCAGTGGAATCAGCAGAACTGAATGCAATGCCATGCAAATTTCAAGAAAGATTTTTGTACCTTCTCAATACGAAAAATATGAGTGGTAGCAGTCGGACTCCAAATGAAAGACACATACTCTAATTTGGAACGAACAAAAGAAGTAAATATAACTTTTTTAGTGTATTAGCAATATTTCGAATGAAGTATAACAAAGAAAACGATTTTGGCACTAAATAGTTTAAGTGACCAATAAACGTCAACTTCTCATCAAATACAACCACCCAAATCAAAGTACTCATGAATTCTTTCAAGGTCACAATTCATTATTTTATAAGAGAAATTAATCACATTCCGACAACGATGAAAAGTCATATGAAAACAAATAGCGACCATATTAATATCATCCTGCAACAACATTACATCCTTCATGGAATAAATAGCCTTGAAAATCTTAAGATCATCCGCATACAAAATATGTTTAGAATTTAGAAAACATTAGCCAATGTCATTTATAAATAAATTAAACAACAAGGGTCCAAGTATACTACCTTGAAAAATACCAGAGGTTGGTATGTGAATGTCAGAATAATATCCGTCAATATAAACAGAACACTGCCTACACGACAAATACGAGCGAAACCAATTCAAGATTGCAGAGTGAAACCCATACTTTTCTAAATTAGCAATCAATATTCCATGATGAAGTCGGTCAAAGGCTTTGGAGAAATCGGTATATATTGTATCGATTTGAACACCTTTCTCAAATTTACATATACAACAATTTTGAAAAACAGCTAAATTAGTAGTTGTGGAACGGCCAGCAATGAAACCATGCTGGTCAGGACTTAGAAAACCTTTTATATGAAAAAATATTGAATCATACACAATGTGCTCCAAAATTTTAGCTACATTAGGTAACTTAGAGATAGGTCTATAGTTAGTAACACTATTTTTATCGCCAGATTTTAAAATCGGAAAGACAGAAGAAAATTACCATTTTTGAATACAATAACCGGAAGAAAGAGACTTGGAAAACAATACACGGAGTGGTCGAATAAGCGCCTCAGTACACTGCTTGAGGAAGAAATCAGAAATCCCATCATTATCACATTACACATAATTGCCAAGCTTTGAAATACCAGATATTATATCATCATCACGAGCGCTCAAGTACCAATATCAACAGGTTTTTTTTTTTAACCCATCGCACAGTGGTTCAAAGTTCACATTTAACGCGAATTTATTAAAATTTCTTACTTCTAAGAATTTTGTTAAATATCGTTTGAATCCAATATTTAGTAAACAAACTATACTACACCGTGTAAAATTTGTCATTTAAATAAGTATTTTAGTGGTCTGGTAACACCAAATTCAACAATGTACACAAGTGTATTTTATAACCAAAATAAACAGTTACATTACTTGACAGTTTTGTTTGACTTATTGAAATGTAATTTATTTTTTCCATTGTTCATTGAATTCTGTGTACTTTATTTATTATGTCCGCCGAAGAAAACGGTAAGTAGATGTTGTATATTACTAGATACGACCTCACTTAAAATTCATAGTGTTTTGTTGAGAAACGTAAAAATAACGGGGCCTACAAAAAATTGCAGATGATTGCAAGCTTAAAAGACTATTGTGTTAATTAGTTCATATACTGGTATTTTATAATAAAAAGAAAACCGAATCCCCGCGTTACCCCAACATTTGATATATTATTTTTTTCAGAAAATGTTGCTGCAATAACGTACTTGGAGCTATTTCAAGAATGGTTTAAGTTCAAAAATTTAACTAGGGTTGAATGTGTCAAATCGCTGGGAATGCATATATATAACATTATTCATATAGAAAACCAGGATATAGAAGGCCAATTAGAAAATTTTGTGAAAAATGTTGAATGTCGCTGGAAGAGACCAAATAATTACAGGGCAAGATTTTTGGAAGTGAATAAAACATGGCTTGAATCAATTATGACTTTTTCAATCAATGAGACTGAGGATACAACAACTCGTATATCGAAACCTGGTAGGCCCTCAAAACATTTCAGCGAATCTGGTACCAGGAGTCAGCAAAAAAAAGTGTTGAATATGGTTAAAGGTAATTCATTAGATCAACTTTCTCGTGCAACTCAATGTGCTTTGTGGAAGAATGGTAAGAGAGATGCCGCACATATGGTTAAAGATGCAACAGAGGGACGATCAGCTTCTGTCAAAAGACGTATGACCAGCAAAATCTCAGAAAAAAATATGGCTGTACCAATGTCTCCAGACGAAGCATTGGCACTTATAATAAACACCAAATCAAGTAAATCAAGTTATCTATCATATAGACTTGCTGCAAAGAACTGCAATGCTAATATTTATCCATCGTGGCATAAGATATTATCTGCTAAAAAAAGTTGCTATCCTGATGAAAATAGCATTATAGTGACTAACATAAGTGTGGAGATAAATCTACAAGCTTTACTCAATTTAGCAATAAGCCGAATATGTAAACTTCAAGAAGAAGTATTTCTGACCTGTACAAGCAAAACATTTACATTGATTTGCAAATGGGGTATAGACGGTAGCTCCGGTCAAAGTAACTATAGACAACATACCACCTCAAAAGAAAAAGACTCATCTGTCTTAATTATATCACTAGTACCTTTACAGCTACGAGATAGCCAAGATGACACCAATATCATATGGCAAAATCGGGTTCCATCATCCACACGGTTTTGCAGAGCAATTAAATTTATTTTTGCTAAGGAAACGCCGGAACTTACCCGACCTGAGGTCGATAATATTACACAACAAATTACGAGTTTGCAGAGTTTTAAATATCAGGATAAGAATATCGATTTCAATCTTGTGCTAACAATGGTTGATGGCAAAGTTTGTAATACATTGACTGAAACAAGATCTACACAAAGTTGTTACATATGTTCCGCTAAGCCTTCAGAAATGAACGATTTGCAAAATGTAACTAAAAAATTGCCTAAGATTGAAAATCAAAACTTTGGACTGTCCTCGTTACATTCGTGGATCAGGTTCTTTGAATGTAGCCTGCACATATCATATAGATTAGAAGTCAAAACATGGCAGGTCAGAGGAGAGAATAAATACTTAGTGGAGTCAAGGAAAACTGAAATCGTTCATAAATTGAGACAAGAACTAGGTATATTAGTTGATCAGCCAAAACCTGGATATGGATCTACAAATACGGGTAATACCGCAAGAATTTTTTTTGAAAATCATAAAAAATCGGCTGAAGTGACGGGTTTAGATGAGAATCTCATACACCGATTCTATATAATTTTGCAAACCATTTCATCTGGATACGAAATAGATGTCAATAAATTTCATGAGTATACTATGGAAACTGCAAGAAAGTATGTGTCTTTATATCTTTGGTACAATATGCCAACAAGTGTTCATAAAGTGCTAATTCACGGATCAGCAGTTATTAACCAAGCAATTTTGCCTATTGGACAGTTGGGAGAGGAGGCACAAGAGGCAAAAAATAAAGATTTTAAATTCATACGAGAACACAGAAGCAGAAAAGACAAAGCAGAACACACTAATATCGATCTTTTTAATTATTTTTTGTTATCATCCGATCCGATCATATCTGAATTAAGCATGCAGGGTAAATGTCATAGAAATAAAAAATTAGAGTCGGAGGCTATGAGTCTCCTTAAAGCGCCGCATGTAGAATTAAATATAAGTATGTAACATAAATATAATTTTCCTTATTTTTTAATATTAACTTTACTCTTTACTTTTTATTGAAATATTATTTGTTAATTTAACTAACAGCTTATTGTAAAGGACAAATATGGTTTCATTTTAGCAAAAACTACTTTAAGCAATAAGGTTTGTATAATTTTGTGAAGTTTCAACACAATTAGGAATTAATTCGCGTTAAAAATGTATTCTGAACCACTGTGCATCGCCGCCACTCTTACCCGCCCCTACCGACCGAGAGGGCCACGCCCCAATAACGTGAGGACAGCGTACACATTATAGACCGGTCTATAACGGGAGAGCAAGGATATCCTAAGTTCACACGTTGCAACCAACTACAGAAATTCTTCACCAGTTGGTATTACACTAACATAAATAGGTATAAAAGTACATCACGAGAAATATAACAGTCTGCATTATATATAATAATTGTAAAATGGGAAATATATATATTTGTCCTTATTATGATATCTACGCCTAATCCTCTTCTTGAATCCCTATCGTTTCTTATATAGTCTATGGAAAAAAAAACCTTACAGACTAGCATAACAATTCAAAAATATAATTTTATACAATCAGATCATATAATATCTTCTAAAATTTAACAGTAGGAAAACTAAGATCAATATTGTTACAAATGGAATTATAATGTCTCATGGCTCTAATTAAAGGTTCATGCGAGGGCGTAGTTAGATAAATGAATATTATTATTGAAAGTGTCAAAACGACGCTATGTGCGAGAAGGAGCATTAAACGTAATACGAGTATATGGCAGTAAGTCAGTGGAATCAGCAGAACTGAATGCAATGCCATGCAAATTTCAAGAAAGATTTTTGTACCTTCTCAATACGAAAAATATGAGTGGTAGCAGTCGGACTCCAAATGAAAGACACATACTCTAATTTGGAACGAACAAAAGAAGTAAATATAACTTTTTTAGTGTATTAGCAATATTTCGAATGAAGTATAACAAAGAAAACGATTTTGGCACTAAATAGTTTAAGTGACCAATAAACGTCAACTTCTCATCAAATACAACCACCCAAATCAAAGTACTCATGAATTCTTTCAAGGTCACAATTCATTATTTTATAAGAGAAATTAATCACATTCCGACAACGATGAAAAGTCATATGAAAACAAATAGCGACCATATTAATATCATCCTGCAACAACATTACATCCTTCATGGAATAAATAGCCTTGAAAATCTTAAGATCATCCGCATACAAAATATGTTTAGAATTTAGAAAACATTAGCCAATGTCATTTATAAATAAATTAAACAACAAGGGTCCAAGTATACTACCTTGAAAAATACCAGAGGTTGGTATGTGAATGTCAGAATAATATCCGTCAATATAAACAGAACACTGCCTACACGACAAATACGAGCGAAACCAATTCAAGATTGCAGAGTGAAACCCATACTTTTCTAAATTAGCAATCAATATTCCATGATGAAGTCGGTCAAAGGCTTTGGAGAAATCGGTATATATTGTATCGATTTGAACACCTTTCTCAAATTTACATATACAACAATTTTGAAAAACAGCTAAATTAGTAGTTGTGGAACGGCCAGCAATGAAACCATGCTGGTCAGGACTTAGAAAACCTTTTATATGAAAAAATATTGAATCATACACAATGTGCTCCAAAATTTTAGCTACATTAGGTAACTTAGAGATAGGTCTATAGTTAGTAACACTATTTTTATCGCCAGATTTTAAAATCGGAAAGACAGAAGAAAATTACCATTTTTGAATACAATAACCGGAAGAAAGAGACTTGGAAAACAATACACGGAGTGGTCGAATAAGCGCCTCAGTACACTGCTTGAGGAAGAAATCAGAAATCCCATCATTATCACATTACACATAATTGCCAAGCTTTGAAATACCAGATATTATATCATCATCACGAGCGCTCAAGTACCAATATCAACAGGTTTTTTTTTTTAACCCATCGCACAGTGGTTCAAAGTTCACATTTAACGCGAATTTATTAAAATTTCTTACTTCTAAGAATTTTGTTAAATATCGTTTGAATCCAATATTTAGTAAACAAACTATACTACACCGTGTAAAATTTGTCATTTAAATAAGTATTTTAGTGGTCTGGTAACACCAAATTCAACAATGTACACAAGTGTATTTTATAACCAAAATAAACAGTTACATTACTTGACAGTTTTGTTTGACTTATTGAAATGTAATTTATTTTTTCCATTGTTCATTGAATTCTGTGTACTTTATTTATTATGTCCGCCGAAGAAAACGGTAAGTAGATGTTGTATATTACTAGATACGACCTCACTTAAAATTCATAGTGTTTTGTTGAGAAACGTAAAAATAACGGGGCCTACAAAAAATTGCAGATGATTGCAAGCTTAAAAGACTATTGTGTTAATTAGTTCATATACTGGTATTTTATAATAAAAAGAAAACCGAATCCCCGCGTTACCCCAACATTTGATATATTATTTTTTTCAGAAAATGTTGCTGCAATAACGTACTTGGAGCTATTTCAAGAATGGTTTAAGTTCAAAAATTTAACTAGGGTTGAATGTGTCAAATCGCTGGGAATGCATATATATAACATTATTCATATAGAAAACCAGGATATAGAAGGCCAATTAGAAAATTTTGTGAAAAATGTTGAATGTCGCTGGAAGAGACCAAATAATTACAGGGCAAGATTTTTGGAAGTGAATAAAACATGGCTTGAATCAATTATGACTTTTTCAATCAATGAGACTGAGGATACAACAACTCGTATATCGAAACCTGGTAGGCCCTCAAAACATTTCAGCGAATCTGGTACCAGGAGTCAGCAAAAAAAAGTGTTGAATATGGTTAAAGGTAATTCATTAGATCAACTTTCTCGTGCAACTCAATGTGCTTTGTGGAAGAATGGTAAGAGAGATGCCGCACATATGGTTAAAGATGCAACAGAGGGACGATCAGCTTCTGTCAAAAGACGTATGACCAGCAAAATCTCAGAAAAAAATATGGCTGTACCAATGTCTCCAGACGAAGCATTGGCACTTATAATAAACACCAAATCAAGTAAATCAAGTTATCTATCATATAGACTTGCTGCAAAGAACTGCAATGCTAATATTTATCCATCGTGGCATAAGATATTATCTGCTAAAAAAAGTTGCTATCCTGATGAAAATAGCATTATAGTGACTAACATAAGTGTGGAGATAAATCTACAAGCTTTACTCAATTTAGCAATAAGCCGAATATGTAAACTTCAAGAAGAAGTATTTCTGACCTGTACAAGCAAAACATTTACATTGATTTGCAAATGGGGTATAGACGGTAGCTCCGGTCAAAGTAACTATAGACAACATACCACCTCAAAAGAAAAAGACTCATCTGTCTTAATTATATCACTAGTACCTTTACAGCTACGAGATAGCCAAGATGACACCAATATCATATGGCAAAATCGGGTTCCATCATCCACACGGTTTTGCAGAGCAATTAAATTTATTTTTGCTAAGGAAACGCCGGAACTTACCCGACCTGAGGTCGATAATATTACACAACAAATTACGAGTTTGCAGAGTTTTAAATATCAGGATAAGAATATCGATTTCAATCTTGTGCTAACAATGGTTGATGGCAAAGTTTGTAATACATTGACTGAAACAAGATCTACACAAAGTTGTTACATATGTTCCGCTAAGCCTTCAGAAATGAACGATTTGCAAAATGTAACTAAAAAATTGCCTAAGATTGAAAATCAAAACTTTGGACTGTCCTCGTTACATTCGTGGATCAGGTTCTTTGAATGTAGCCTGCACATATCATATAGATTAGAAGTCAAAACATGGCAGGTCAGAGGAGAGAATAAATACTTAGTGGAGTCAAGGAAAACTGAAATCGTTCATAAATTGAGACAAGAACTAGGTATATTAGTTGATCAGCCAAAACCTGGATATGGATCTACAAATACGGGTAATACCGCAAGAATTTTTTTTGAAAATCATAAAAAATCGGCTGAAGTGACGGGTTTAGATGAGAATCTCATACACCGATTCTATATAATTTTGCAAACCATTTCATCTGGATACGAAATAGATGTCAATAAATTTCATGAGTATACTATGGAAACTGCAAGAAAGTATGTGTCTTTATATCTTTGGTACAATATGCCAACAAGTGTTCATAAAGTGCTAATTCACGGATCAGCAGTTATTAACCAAGCAATTTTGCCTATTGGACAGTTGGGAGAGGAGGCACAAGAGGCAAAAAATAAAGATTTTAAATTCATACGAGAACACAGAAGCAGAAAAGACAAAGCAGAACACACTAATATCGATCTTTTTAATTATTTTTTGTTATCATCCGATCCGATCATATCTGAATTAAGCATGCAGGGTAAATGTCGTAGAAATAAAAAATTAGAGTCGGAGGCTATGAGTCTCCTTAAAGCGCCGCATGTAGAATTAAATATAAGTATGTAACATAAATATAATTTTCCTTATTTTTTAATATTAACTTTACTCTTTACTTTTTATTGAAATATTATTTGTTAATTTAACTAACAGCTTATTGTAAAGGACAAATATGGTTTCATTTTAGCAAAAACTACTTTAAGCAATAAGGTTTGTATAATTTTGTGAAGTTTCAACACAATTAGGAATTAATTCGCGTTAAAAATGTATTCTGAACCACTGTGCATCGCCGCCACTCTTACCCGCCCCTACCGACCGAGAGGGCCACGCCCCAATAACGTGAGGACAGCGTACACATTATAGACCGGTCTATAACGGGAGAGCAAGGATATCCTAAGTTCACACGTTGCAACCAACTACAGAAATTCTTCACCAGTTGGTATTACACTAACATAAATAGGTATAAAAGTACATCACGAGAAATATAACAGTCTGCATTATATATAATAATTTCGAGCAAAACGAAAACCAAATTATAAATCAGACAGACAGACAGATAGTAAGGATAAAGAAAATTTACATATGTAAAGGAATATATAGCACTAATGCAATCTGTGCAAATGACAAATTATCCTAGACTTAGTAGTTTCCAAACTACCAATGAAATCAATAAACTGATATAGCTCATTAAAGTCACGACACATTCTCCTAACTGGATCAAAGGACGCATAATTCGAACGCTGAAACTCGATGTGAATGAGTTTATAGTACCTCGTGGGTCTCAATGGGACATTTATGAAAATCTTAGATAACAAAAATTCAGAACATATACATCCATCAATTATCTTCAAAACTTTAATAGAGTTTTATCATGGTACGTCTACTACTAAGAGTCGGCAATCTGGTAAATGCTAGTCTACTGCTATACGAAGGAAGATTATGGTTCGGGTTCCATTGAAGATTTCTCAGACAAAATATGAGAAACTGTTTCTGGACCGATTCAATCATATTATCCATATTCGAGAATAGGGCGGACTTGTGAAGTAAAAAAATTTTTCGTAACGTAGGGATCTGAAAATTCCTTTGCCCAACGTTTAATAAAGTTCAGAACGCCATAAGCCTTATTTACCATCGTAATTATGTGGGAGTTGAAATTCAATTTTCTGTCCAAGAGAACACCAAGAGCAACAAATGAATCCACCGATTCAAGAACATTGCCACCTAAAATTATTTTGCCGAAAAGAATGATGACCAAGAGAACAGCATATTCTTACATTTCGCAAAATTAAGCTCCATCAAATTGGTTTCGCATCACGTCTGGAATGTAGACAAATCCCTTTGAAGTAAAGTATATTCACAAGGATCCTTGTAAGAAAAATAGATCTTCACGTCATCAGCGTACATTAACAATTCAGAGTGCATTATGGAGGCGGGTAAGTCGTTAATGAATAACAAGAATAGAACCGGGCCAAGATGACTGCCCTGAGGCACCCAGATGACACAAAAATGACACACAACAACTAATCCAATTCAGCATGATACAATTAAAACCCATTGACCCGAGTTTATATAATAACAAATTGTGGTTAACTTTATCAAAAGCCTAACTAAAATCGGTAAAAATCACATCAGTTTGATCTCCATTAATAAAGCCGTTAATAATGGAAGAGGAAAACTGAAGCAAATTAGTCACGGTGGAACGACCCTTCCGAAAGCCATGTTGACATGGATCTAAAATAGAGGAAACATGATGAGAAATTACCTCTGTGACTAACTTCTCTAAAAGTTTAGGAATGGTACTCAATTTTGCAATTCCCCTATAATTTGCAACATTTACTAAAATACCAGATTTGTGGAGAGGGATTACATAAGAGCTCTTCCACTGTGCAGGAAAATGACCGAACTTCAACGTAGCGTTAAATAAGAGAGTCAACGGTAAGCCGAGAGAATTCGATCAGTATTTCAACCGAGTCCGGGACCATCAGGACCAGCTTTATTCGAGGCTTTAAATCTGATCAAGTTATCTAGCAACCACGAAGAATTTACGACAGGTGCATCAAACGGAATGGTAGAGCGGACAGTGTACGGGTATGATTTGGAAACATCATAGGCTTGGGTGGAATAAATAGATGCGAAAAAATCTGCGAAACAATTAGCAATAGACTCCTCATCTGAATAATCAATACCGTTCATTTTGATCCTACACGGTGTGGAAGATGAATTACGCTTCAAGTTAAACAAATCTAAAGAATGATTTGGGGTTCCATTTAAAATTAGCCTTCAACTTATTCAAATATAATCTGTAACTCTCACGAGATTTAGAGTTGTATCTACTCCTAGCAACAATATACCTAGCATAGTCTGCTAGCAGTCCAGATTTTTTATACTTTTTCGAACATCTATTCCTTACATTCTTAAGACTGTTTAGAGCCCTTGAGGACCATGGGGGACCAGTATTACCCATTATAGCCCTCTTGGGTACCGACTTAGAAATATAGCCATTAATAATATTATAGAAATCATCCAGGGCGATTTCAAATTCAACAGCATTATCACATTGACATATACTATGCCAGTCGGTATCAAATATAAGATTATTCAAAAGAATAAAGTTCGCACGCGAAAAGCATAGGCCAACATAGGACGAAGAGCGATTGCAACCAACCTGCATGGTATCATATGTATAATTAATTCCCAGCGTTGGATGGTAACTATCCTCAGGAGGAATTAACGGATCAATTCGAGAAACATCAAAGTTGTTAGAATCATCCACTAAAACTAGATCAAGGACTCGATTCATAGTTCGGAAATATGCGTAACAAAATCAGATGACCAATCACATGGTGTCAATATAGTCAGAGAAAGAAATAGAGTTGGAAATGAAATTTGACTGAAAATAGTCCTTAAACAGATTAACTGAATCTTGAACAGAATTAGAAACTAAAAGAATTTCTTTTAGATTTAATAAAAGAGAGAAACCTTTTTGGCTTTGTTTTTAGAGAGTCACTAAAACTCATGATATATTGATTGTAAAGGAATTTATTTAGAAAATTAAATTATATCATGTAATGCAAAAACATATTTTCATCAGATCTATTGCTGGAAATCAAAAGTTTATTACGATATTTATTCCTTAGATTTTTCAGTTCCTTTAGACCCCTAATATACCAAGGTAATGCGTGGAACCTTTTTAATTAACAATTTGCCAAATCAGCTTGAACAATTCTTCGCAACAAACAGCGACTACATCAATTTGCAAATTTGCATGCACTCTGACCAGTCAATATTTAAAATTATTGAATTAATATGCTCAAAATTACACGATTTGAAATTAAATTGCACATTTAACAAACTGTAATTAGGGTTGTAGGGTGTATAGGCGATCCTGGGTTCGATCGCTGCTCCAACCACCTTAAAATTTCTTTCGACGACGGTCACCTCGCTTAGTGACGGCGACACTATCGAGTATATAGCCATGAAAAAGCTTCTCAAAATACCGTTCGGAATCGGTGTAAAACTGTAGGTTCCAATCAGTGAGTGAAAACCGGAAAGCGCACAGCTCAGTGATTGTGAGAAGTTCTCCCCCATAATGGGAAACCATTTATTTTTTTTTAAACTGATAAAACTCGAATGCAGAATGATAGACATTAGGAGGCGATATGGCAAATTTACATTCTGATACTTGAAATTTCAAGTCAGAACTAACAAAGACCAAATCCAATAACGTACCTAGTTTATTGAAAGTTATATTTACTTGATGAACATCAATACTGAAAAAGGAATCAATGAGATCAATTTCAAAAGGTTTATTTTAGTTACTCGGAAGAAGCTTCCAAGAATTATGAATTTCCGATCAGACTATGCTATTAATAACAAAAATGTCATATTCATAATAAGCTGTGCAAGCAGAAAAATTTTCAGATTTAGTACACATTCCAAACACGTTATGATAATAAATTTTCAGATTATTCATATTTTTTGATAAATTACATTGGAGTCACTTGCCTCGGAGAAACCTTAAATTGACGAATTTTATTAGCAGCTGTCCATAAATCAGGCTTAAACAATTCCTCATAAACTTCAAGTCAAGTAATTTAAAACATGCGAGATTATTCTTATCGATACCTATGTAAATGGTTGCTAACATACGAAATTATACAATGTTCAGTAACAGAAGGTTTGAATGAAGCAAGGTGCACCCACTTTTTCTTAACTATAACATCCAGCTCTGTATTAACATTTTTGCATTACATCACACATTCGTCCAGTCAGCAGTGCTGACAGCAGAACTGCCAGTAAGCACACTCACACTGACAGCATCAGAGAACTCTTCATCCCCAATAAGCACAAAGTCGGACAAAGTCGGACTCGAATCCGATTTGAGTCCGACGCGTCGGATTCCGCTTACGCTGATCCGATTCGGATCCGGTTTGAGTCCGGAACCTCGGATTTCTCTGATCCGATTGGAAGTGATGGAGGTCCGCAGTAAAAAATACTTCCAGTATGTTAAAGATCGACTAACTAAGAGAAGCAAATATACTCCAAAATAAATTAATTTATATATTCGACGTGGTTGCTGGTAACTCTGTACCGAATAAATTCTTCACATTGATTTTGTTAGCGTTTTCATTTTCGGGTACAAATTTTAATCCGAAATTATTTCAAGACTGAATCCGATATGATTTACACATCGGATCCGTTATCGTTTCGAGATCGGATCCGACGTCATTTCTAGATCGGGCACATTCTCGTTTCGAGATCGAAGGAGGAATTGCGGCCGCTTTAGTATCCGATCTCGAAATCAATTCAGAGAAGTCGGATCCGATTCGGATCCGACGTGCTTATTGGACCATTAGGCAGCACTAACACATCATTATTGACTGCATGACGACTGATATCCTCAGCCACCTTCGACTTAGAAGCAGCTCTATGAAGAGATGGAGCACCCACAGACTTAGCAGCAGCATTCCCAGCGGACATCACCGACAAATTCTCACCAACCCCAGAAGCTTCTCTTGCAGAGAATTTAGCAGTGCTATTAGAGTGAGAAGCGCTCTCAAAACCGGTATTAACCAAAGGGAAACTACGAGAAGATGCACTTGTTACGTTGTTGTTATTGTTAAAAGATGTAACAAATTGTGAAAACGAAGACTTCATCTCTGCAATGTCATAAGAAAGCAGGCTTATTTTTCTCTACAGTTCACATGCAGATTGTAAACAAGTATCACAATTGTAAACAATATTGACAAAATTCGAAAGGGCTTTAACTGCACCCTCATTGTCCACTTTAGCACACCATCCATGAAATTTCTTTTGGCAAATACTGCAAGTTATTTCACAGTTCTTTTGTGTGTTTTTATAACAAATAGAGCAAATCAAATTAGCCGTAGTTTCAGTTTACACAACTTGACTGCGCGAGATCTCAAACTCAGAAATCAACAAATATAAATTATAAAATATCAATGATAATTTGCATGATTTTGCAATAGGTGTAGATTTGGAAAATTCTAAATTTGGCTTTTTCGAGTAATACCAGATTGTCTCTGTTTTTTATGTCGTAGGGAAACCTTAAGCACGATTATAGAATTTATTCAAACCTACACAAATATAGAAATACATTCAAATTTAAAGGTATTATATGTTTATAGAGTATGGAATATTTGAAGAAATTATAAAGCTAACGGTTTCGGTAAATAAACTGAATATCCAAACAATTGCATGGTTCGCCGTATGCTTCGGTAATTTATATTAGGGCATTGAATATTTGACGTCAATGAGGAAACATAATAAGTTTTATTTAACATTGTTGGCCTAATATAGACAAGGTGGTAAAGAAAACATATCGACTGTAGGCTGCAGAGCTCTCTAAAGTTTGGAAACATTCATAGTTTAAAGCTACGGAATTGTATTCCTCGCCAGTTTTATTCAATGCACCAAAAGTTACAACTGTAAATGATAAATATACGATGGTTTAAACTAGTGATGGGCACACTAACCCAGAGAACATCATATTTGTGTGAGTGCCACAGAGAGCGACTGCGCCGCACCTTACACTATGAAACAAAAACTGATTTGAACTTTTGTGTTAAATACCGAAAATATTAGTGCTTATTTATATTTATGCACAAAAAATATGTTACTTAACTGCATTCTTGTTTTCCTTATGTCATAATGAGAGCACAGTATAAACGACTAATTTTGTCTTACATATGTATATCTTGCATAAAGTTGAAATAAGGAAGGATTTATAAAAGTTGTAACAATTTAGGGGGCTTCGCAATTTGGATCAAATCATCCATTGTGCTCTCCCATCTAAATTTTCAATAGACATAAAATCATTTTTCCACTCTTCCGTAAACATTTTGTTGTTGTTCAACATACATTTATTCTGACTTTTATTGATATATTACTTCACCTATATTCATGCAAATTTTTTAGAACATATCGCTAGCACACTTTCGATGATATATTTGTGTGAATATACTTCAATTAAACATCTCTAAAATTTGTAGTTTTAATGGATTTCTGATATAAACATATTCTACACTTTATTCACCACCAAAAGTTTTATAACGATAATGTCATACTTTACCATGAGGAACATATGGAATATAGTACATAACAGATTTTAAGATGAAGGTTTCGGAAAATAAACTGGCATCCTAATCAATACATAGTTTACCGTAAGGTGCGGTAATTTATATTAGGTCATTGAATATTTGGAGTAAACGAGCAAACATGATCTGTTTTAATTAACATGCTGGCCTCATAAAGGTTACGTGGTAAATATAACACAATAAATGTACGCAGGGCGCCATGACGTTTGGAAACAACCTACTCTAAAGCTACAGTATTTTAATGCTCTCCAGTGTTATTCAGTGACTAAAAGTTACACATGTAATTGATAAATATACGATGGTTTAAACTATGTATGAAAGGCTACGGCATTTCCGTCACAGAGAACCCAATTGAGTGACTTTAAATTTGTTAAACTATTCTAATAGTAGTAGTAGTATTATTTCAGCTTTCCCCTGTATATTCATCATCACATATTCACACAGATTTATTAAAACATGTCGTTAGCAAACTTTAGGTGATATAATTGTGTGAATATTATTAAATCAAAAGTCTTCTTAGTTCGTGAAATGAATGGACTTAGGATAGAGTCGTAGTTTACAGATTTTTTTCCACCAAAAGTTTTCTAATTGCAATTTCCCAATTTACCATCACAAATATGTTTTTGAAGATACTAGCCGACCCGACAAACCCTGCTTTACCAAAAATTATTGTTCATTTGATCAGTAATATGTATACATAAATAAACGGAAATAAAACAGAATATTGATATTGGGCCTTAAAGTTTACTTTACTAACCTGTTAACATTATGATTTAATCTTTCATCACGAAACTTATCTATCAAATTGAATTTCCATATACGGACATTTAAGAACTTTATTTGTTTATTCTTCCTTTGAACAACGGCGCAAACATGGTGTATTATATTAGATTTGCTACTGATCTCTTATGTTACAGTTTGAAATGAACCATTGACAATATTATAATATAGTGTAAAAAATATTGTCAACGTTTCAGTTAAAGTTATGCCGGTTCATTTCGAAAAATTTGTATTGCCATTTCTGCAATGTAAGAATGCTATTAAATTTTTCTTGATTGAATCGACATACATATGTATTTATTTTTCATAACTATTACCTCTCTTTTATTTTAGAATGCAGCTCTGTTGCTTACATTGGTATGATTCTGGACGTTCAATGGCTTCATCAAGCTGTACTGCTGTCAAATCCTCGACGGATTAAATTAAATCGTACCATTCGGCCTCTGACCGAATAAAAATCAAAATTAAATGCATTTATGTATTTTATGTTTTATAAGTTTATAAAAATATAGTATATGAAAATGTTATTACGTATTACAAATGTCATTGTGATTATTCTTTAACATTTCGATATTGTACATATTTATATTCCCATTTAACAATGTAATATATTTAGTAAAAATGTAATTTAAAAAACATCAAACTAAATTGAAATAAACTAATAATTCTAACTAAGATATAGTTGATTAGAACAGATTTTTAGTAATCCTTTTACTCAAATCAGGTTTATATGAACTAAATTTTACTACACATATACTTAATTTGAGGAAATGCCCATCTTATTTTCAGTTGAAGGAACCAGCATTTAATCTGATATCTATTCATTTTGAACTTAATTCTAGTTCATATGGACTCAATTTAAGTTCAAATTAGTCCAATTTACACTCCATGTAGGTTCAAATAAACTACATGTTAGTTAAATTGAACTGTGTTTTAGTTAAATTTATTTCATGTTGGTACATGTTACCAGGTTTAAAGAAGTACAGAACTAAAACTTAATAATACTCGCGGAATTGTTAACTTGAATATGACAAATTTCTACCCATTTTAAGTTCAATGTATACTTACTTTAAGTACAGCGTTTACGCAATTTAAGTTCAAATACACTTATTTCTAAAAAACATTGAACTGGTTTGTGTTAACGTATAACATACATTGGATAAATGTTGCAGACGTTTGTACTGAGTAGGAACATTTTGAACTAATTCCAAGTTTATTAATATACTTATTACAGATAAGGAAATAATGAACTGTAAATGAGTAGGTAATATCTTTGGCTCAATCCAAGGTTTATTTTTACCTAGATTTTAGTTCAATTTAACTTGAATTTAGTTAAATATGATGTACATATGAACTCAAAACAAGTAACTGTTTCCTATATCTGCTACAAAAATTTACTCAAGTCTAGTTCGTGGTTAGACTTTATTAAACTAAAAACCAATAAATGTGAACTAATTCCCAGTTCGAATTATGAACTAAATCCAAGGAAATTCATGAACTAAAATTGAGTTTAAAAAACTTTGGCTCCATACGAAGGTAAATTTTCCTCAGTTTTAGTTAATTTTAACTCTAAATTAGTTCAAATTTTTTTGAGTGTAGAACATTTTCCTGTATATGTGTATATGGCCTCTTAGGGGATAATTAGTTTTTGCGTCACATATCCACCATACCTTTATACCAAATTTGGCTGGTTTTGTTGGTAGACACTAGAGTGGGTCGCCAAAAAAAAGGCCTTTTTGGCACCCCTAGTTTGAAAGGTTAGCCCAAGAGGATCTCAAAACAAAAAAAAAATTTTGCCACGCCCCAAAATACCGCCCATTTTTGTTTTTTATATCCTGTGTCGTCATTTGAAGTCCGATCGGGACATGTGACATATCGTTGTTCATGGGTTTAAAGCAGCTTAATTTTCTTTATAGACGCGTTAACTTTTTTGTTTATGCATTAAAGTAAGTGCATCAAAAGCAAAATGTTCGTTATTTTTACGCAGCTTTTATAAAATATAAAAATTGTTGTACCTTAGGGTGGGTAGGAACAAAAATAAAAAAAATAGTTTTTGAATTAAGCAATTAATTTGTAATATTTGTAATTTGTTGTATTTTTCAAGCTCATCTGAAGGTTATCTACACAGAAAAAAATACTTCATTAGAAGTACATGACATTTTTTCATTTGGTTGACTAGTGAGATAATTTCAAAGGTAAAATGCAATGTACGAATTAAAAAGTAGATTCTGAGGGCTTCAGCGAAAAAATTCACAACTTCATTATTAATTGATGGATTTTCTTAAAAAGTAGCTTGTTTGATTTCTAAAACCTGCCACATTGCGTATAAAATACAAAAAAAATGCACTCTGTGAATTAATATTTTTTTAAAATGCTTTAAGGGGCTTTCACTTGTAAATTTTCGGTAAAATTTTGTAAAATTCCTGATTCAACAACCGATTACGACCGCTGTAGCTAGCCGATGAATGAAGACGCACATTATTTATGTTTTGGGGTCTACTACCATTCATTTAGTATATATTTTGGCGAGATTTGTTAGTTGCTGAAACAATTTTTCATACAAAAACAAATTAACCAAAAAAAAATTTTTAAAATTTAAAAAAAAAACAAAAAAAAAACCAAACGAAAAAAAAAATTTTTATTGCGTTGTTCGACCTAATGTCAAGGTTATCTACACAGAAAAAATTATGGTATCCGGAGTACATTTTGCTTGTTGACTAGTGTTATTAGCGTTACTGAAGGATCTGATTTACGTTTACAAATTTCTTGTAAAATTATTCTCCATGAGTAGTTCTGAAGTGATTTCCAAAGACGCAACAACTAACATGGTGAGAATTTTAGCAAGGCAAAATAATGGACGAAATATTTGTCATATTAACGCTCAGAGTCTAAGCAACAAAATTGATGAGTTTCGTCTCGCTTTTGAACACTCTGTAGTAGATTTAATCTGAATTTTTGAAACTTGGTTTAAAGGATATACGCAAGATAGTCTTCTAATGATTCAGGGTTATACTTTTTATCGAGCAGACAGGGTTCGGCATTTTGGTGGAGTGGCTATAAGTATATACATATGTATGTAAAATCATGTCTTAGTCCTAACTTATGTGTAAAGTCAGTAGTCGGTGAGCCTATGGAATTATTGTTTGCTGAAATTTCATCATGAGATACGAAAATATTGATTGGTAGTGGTTGTCGTGCTAATCGTAATATTGGCTTTCCAAACCTTTTCAATATGCTTGAAACTTTGACGGTATCTTTCAATCATATAATTATTGCTGGGGACTTCAACTCCCACATTTTACTAGAATCGTCGCTTCTGGTTGGCTGGTCAATTATTTCAGTAAAATAAAAATAAATGGCTTCCCATTACATCCCATGAAGGGACCGGGGAGAACTTCTCACAATCACTGAGCTGTGCGCTTTCCGGTTTTCACTCACTGATTGGGACCTACAGTTTTACACCGATTCCGATCGGTATTTTGAGAAGCTTTTTCATGGCTATATACTCGATAGTGTCGCCGTCACTAAGCGAGGTGACCGTCGTCGAAAGAAATTTTAAGGTGGTTGGAGCAGGGATCGAACCCAGGATCTCCTGTACAAGAGGCGCGCACACTACCCATTATGATGTGATCATATTGCTGCCCCATGATTCTCGAAATATGATTTAATCTTACATAGCCAAATGACGAGATACATTGTGCACCAACCATTCCATGTGGTCTGACAGACAGTCCGGTTTCCATCCCAAGCATAGTTGTATCACTACTTTAGCTGAAATAACAGAATATTATACAGGATTTTGATGACGGTAATATATAGCATTTCTTGTATTATTAGACCACTCCAAGGCTTTTGACTATGTTAACCATACTATTTTTAGTTTAAAGTCAATCATATGCTCAATTTTTCGACCACTTCTACCCGTTTAATTTAGTTTTATCCAACTGGGCGCAAACAATCAGCAAGTTCCAATAACTTAGTATCAGTGCCTCTACCTGTCACCAGCGGTATCCCTTTTATGTCCAATGCCAGTTTCGATTTATGCCAATGATTTGCCAGGACAACTATCATTTTGTAAACTGCATTTGTATTTTTTTAAGTATTTATTAAGTAGTCCTATTGACTCACTTGTAGAACATATTGCGAAGCTAAAGGCTGATCTGTCTAATATTCAACGAATTGGCAACTGCTAATGGACTTTGCCTTAATACAAGTAAATCGAAATGTCTTACAATTCACAAAACAAATTATGCACCTACAATGTAGTAATAAATCAAGAGAAAATTGAAGTTGTACACCATGCGAAAAATTTAGTATTGTTTTTAATGGCAATCTGACCTGGTCGAACCATGTTAATAACATTGTTGGTGAAACGTACATATTTAAAAGCCGGGACACTCTGGCAAACACAATATTTAACTTCCTTAATTATTATCAATCTGTTGGCCAAATCATATAAGTATTATGCCAGGATTATTCTATGGTTTTCAGCTTTTCGGTAACTGCCATTCGTAAATTGACGGTTGCTTTTAATAATCTTGTAAGATATGTGTACGGTTTAAAAAAGTTTGATTCTGGGTCTCAAGTGTAATCTTTATTTAACGGTGTACCATTTGAAAATCTTTTAAACATTTAATCTCTTCTATTCCTAGACAAAATAATTTATACACAGGAACCTCCATAAACTTAATTTCAACAGATCAACTAGAGTTGCCTCGATATAACCTTGTATCCGAATGGTAATTATTTACTTATGCCGTTCGTCTTTGGTGCTCACTCCCACACAATCTTCAAATCCTTTAACTTTGTGTTTTACTAAGATTGCATTTATTATTTTTTGATATCATTTATTGTTGTACTTAATTTTGTTGTTTAGTTTGTTTCCGGGTCTGCGGTCATTGGAAGTAGATGCCCAGGTTGCATTAGGCATTAAGCTAGTGGTAATTTAGTATAAATAAAGTAGAGAAGAGCTGAGAGTTGATTTCTAGAAAATCCGAGCGGAGTGTGCCGTGGGTATGACCATCCGTTTCTACCCCCAATATAGAACATAGCGGCCATTTGGGCATCGAGAGAAACAGAATGAGAAATTAAAAGCAGAAATACAGGACAATTTGAGGGAGGCTGAGGAGCTCGATAGGAAAACGAGGCCTTCCGACCTTCAATTACGGGAAGAGTGTCACCCTATGCGACACGGAGGTTGGACTTTGAGGATATGCGGCCGGGAAACTATCGTATAAATGAGCTGCTGGCTCAACAGTGGTTAGTATGGCATGAAATAGAAGCAGGGTGTACGGAAACACTGGTTCATAAGAAACCAACTGAACCGCGGGTAGGACAGGTGAGTAATAAAATGGCTTCTACTGAGTTAATAAAGTCTGCGCAAGCCTTGGTTATTACGTTTGGAGGTGAACACTCTCTAACACTTCAGACAGAATTATGTAAGTTTGTGGATGCATGCAGATTAGTAGTGAAGGCGGTACCTCAGGAGAAGGTGATGTATTTTCTTGTCTTGTATTTTCTTGAAACAGAGTCTTTACGGCAATATCTGTCAGCTGGTGAGGCTTCGTCCATTCTCACCAGTAGAGGATTTCCTCGGGTTAATAAAGACAAAATTCCTCTGAACGAGGACACTGGATTCGGTGATGCGAGAACTCTGTGAAGAGTGTGAACGAAGCGATGATGATGTCAGACAATTTGCCCGGCGCCTGCAGACTTTTTCATTGAAGGCAGAGGCTGTTCTACGGGAGACGATAATGGAGCAGCCGACAGTGTGATAATGGCAGAGATCAATAAGAAATTTACATAATTACATCAGGTCTAAGGAATCCGATGCTTCGAAGAAGGATGCTGGTAAGCACGGTGATAAATTTAGAAGGGCTGGGAATCTTGAAGAAGGCCATTTGCGGAGTGGATTTCAGAGCAAGCGGAGAATGCCACGAGGCAGTAGTTGGATTTGGCGGTGGAACTAGCTGGGAATTTTAACGAACTCGCCAGAGACTAGATTCTGGAAGCCGCAGTCTACCTATTCGTAACAAGTTCAGCGATAACTTGGAATTAGGAGGCCGAGGCGGATTTACACTCTTTGGATATCCTGTATCTATTGCGGATAGCGGGCTATATACGGACTATATCCCTTGCTCGACTCTTGTATTGGTTAGAGTTATTTATTTTATCTTCGGTTCAGGGGGTGGGTAGCAGTTGTCCCTGTGCTTCTGGGAACGTCTACCCGGAAATGACTTGAGGTAAGTAAGTGACTGGGTTCGCTGGGTAATGAAGCAGCCACATTTATACCCTAATGGGAGAAATAAGTGCCATCAATAGGTACTACAAGTAAACATTGATTATTCTTACCCCATTCACAGTTTCCTACTGCTAATGAACATTGGGATAAAAACAAGAACCACCAATGGCTGCGGTGTGCAAGCATTGTTTGTTCTTTTCCAAGGGGGGTGGGTTCCCCCATTTAAGGTACAGGATAAAGATCAACATATTGTTACGACTAAGTAAAAGCTTTTACTTACTCTTAATGACCACACAACATTATGTAATTAACAGTGCGATTAGTGTATGCCTAAAAGTATGAATTGTAACAACATACCAGCTCGTTAAACCAGTAGCAGGAATTCGCTTCAAAAAATTCTTCGCTATTCGAGCTGGTTCTATTCGCTTCAAGAGTTGGATTCATTAGTCAGTATAAAGAAACAAACAGCAATGGCTAGAAGATTCTTGAATTGGCTAGAAATAATCCATTTGGTGTATATAAATAGCTGATGTCTTTGGCACGCATAGTCAGTTTGTGATCAACCGCTGGGAAGTAAGCAAGGCGATTGATAGTAAAACATAAGACTTATTGTAAAGTAGTGTAAATAAAGTAAACTGTTGTACTATATAAGTAAAATAAAAGGAAGTTAATCTGTTGTAATTATCGTAATTTAAAGCAAACCTTGTTTTATTATTGGGAATAAAACAGCGCAAAACGGACTAATAAGCAAATTCGTAGCAATCTGTTGCATGCAGGGACGTGCGGTGGAGTTTTTAGCAGGGTGTTCTCCACATTTAATAAAAATTGTCTATTCTCAGCTTATTCCAGGACCACGACGAGGACGCGATAGATAAGATCCCATTTGCAAGTTTTTTTTAATTTTTTTTTTATATATTTTTAAATTTTTTTATTTTTATTTTTTTTATGTTTTTTTATATATATTTTTTTTTGTATTTTTTTAATTAATACTTATTGCAAAAAAATTAAATTTTTTTCTATTTAACTTTTTTCAGGAATGGATCACATTTTTATTTTTTTTGTAATAATTTCTTGGTTTTTTCGTTTTATTTAAATTGAAATTTTTTTATTTATAAACCAATTCAACACATCGTGCTTTTGGACTGAAAACTTCAATCACATCATCGTAGATTTTTTTTTGTATTTTTTAAAAATTTTAAAAAAGACTTCTATAGAAATTAAGACTAACTCTGATAACCTTTCCTCTAACATTTGGTGTCTGGAATAAATCTTAATTCTCTTAAGTGCTGAAAAAGATCTCACAACAGAACGTGTTGATACTGGAATTGTTAAAATTAACATGCTTAATTTAAATACTTTAGAAAAGGTATCCGACAAATCAAAATTAATTAACGATCATAGTGAAACTTTGTCATTGGCCATTATTTAACCAAACTTATGGGTTTTATGGCCACACTCCTTCTGATACATCCCATACCAATCGATATATTTAGTATTTAGTGTATGTGATTAGCTTCAAATCAGATAGTGCTTAATAATCTGTAAATTTGTACTTAACTTAAAAAGCAGGGCTGCCGTCCGGGTTATCGATATGATAACTCGTGTAAAATACTCCCAAAATTAGTGAAATTTTCATTAGGCTTAATTTCGTAAAGCGCCACTCACTCAATAAAATAATAATGACTTTGCTACACCCATTTATGTGCCTCCCATATAAAATATGGGCAGCTTTCAGGATGACCGACACGGAAATTGGAAACACTCCAATAAATAATAACCTGTAATAATCTTTAAGTTATTCTAACCCGCTTGGAGATGCCGACTTCTCACAATTTGATTTTTTTGTCAACCTGTAGCATAGACAATCTTTTCCTTAAAAGGTACAAAGATTCATTCAGTATTTTCTTTAGTTTTTTTCTACGAAACCTATACACATTTGTTTATCTTTCTGAAAGACAAGGTCATTGGATGTGAAGCAGAATAAAACGAATGTCTATTTGAAGTAATTATAAACAATTAAGCAGCGTGACCATTCTCTAACAAATGCTGAGCCGCAACTGATTCGATTTGCATTGGAAGAATATAAACAACGCAAGAGCCGACCGCCCACGACCGAAACCACATGAAGAAGCTTTACGGTGCGTTTACACGGGACAGTTTAACACAAGATAGTTGAGAATATGTATTAGTTGTCACAAAGACAAAAATTGTTTGTGTGACGTACGCGTCCAGCCAGTTATAAAGACAGTACAGTTTTAAGCAACCACCGACAGTGTCGTTTCGTTAAATTTCGTGGTCTGATTTTTTTATTTCTTCGCTCGTTTGCCATTGTGTTTTGTCTTACTTCTCCAAATTACAATGGAACTTATGTACTCTGCAAAATTAGACATGTATTCATGTTTATATGTTTGTATTGTCAAACAATATTTCAATAAAAATTATCAACATTTTCAAATACAAATATATTGTCCAATTTGTGAAGTCGTTTGCAATGTTTTGCTTTTTTCTCAAATTACTATGAAACGTCACCGATATGGCCGATGGCTGAACTAGTAAAGGTTGACGCAGTAGGATTTGTTGTAGTTGTGTGAACCAACAACAGGCATTTGTTTTTTGTTTCATGACTAATCATCAAATTCAACACAGATCCATATGAACGAACACAGTAAACAAAAAAGTACAACAACAAAATACACTGAATTTAACAGATGGAGTCAGAAGAAAGTAAATTCAGTTGTTCTATTGCGCCAACCTTTACTAGTTCAGCCATTGTCTGGCCGCTTATGTCAAATCTCTTGCCGAAGTTACTGTCGGTGAAAAATCAGAGACAGTTGCGAGGCAAATGAGAGAAGTGTAAATGTGGTAGTAAAAATGTGTGAATGTATTGCTACTGTCGGAGCAAAACTGTCCTGTGTAAACGCCAGGTTACTATACATATTTCGGCAGCGCAGGACATTTTGATGTATACCACGCGTGAAATGGAAATTCAAAATTTGGGCGTCACTGCCATAGAGAAATAACGTATAGTGTAGCCAATTGACTCAGTAAATTGGTGACATTTGACATATTGCATACTGGCGGCTGGATGTTGGGAATTATTGCTTTAATAATACCAGATAGAGGCAAGGGCTCAAATCAACCAACAATAAATAAGCAACGGTATTACGTTTTGTGCGTTAAAACTTTTGTGTAAATACACCACCAATATATACTAACAATAAAATATCACTCATTTTGGAGTTTAAATGCGTATCAAAACGTCATGAAAACAAATGACAATAAATTTTGTAATTACACCTGGTGTAAGTCAATTTACGTCATATAATTCGCTATCGCACCGACCGCACCACGAATAGTGTGAAAGGAAATGTCCAAATCAAAACTAATTTATTGAATATAAGGTTGTTTTAAAACTCATAAATGCGAAGAAAATCAAATTTAAAGTCAGTTTTTTCAATTCGCCTATCGCTTATTCTCTTTCACATACTATTCCTGGGTAACAAACATAGAGTAACATATAGAGAGTGTGCATGCGTTACAGTTCTACCAAATTCTTGTCGAAAGGCACTGGACCAATAACTGTTTGATACTGTTTTAATTTATGCCCGAATTTGGACGCAATACAAAATAAATAAAAGAAAAGTGTTGTTTTCATCCAAATCAAAATTTATTTATTGCATATACATTTATTTTAAAAGTCATAAGTGATAACAAAAACAAACTCAAAGTCAGTTTTCAATTCGCCTTTCGCTCATTCTCCTTCAAATTCTATCCGCTATCAAATTTGCAGCTAGTAGGTCGAACAGCTGTTTCATCGAAACCCCTTGGTAACAAATGTATGGAATAAATGGAATTGAAACTAAAACAAACAAAAATAATAAAAACATTTATACTGCGAATAACATTATGAAGTGTAAAGTATCTTTTGAGCCCCAAAATCCAAAAAAAGCCCACCACAATGTTCAAACTGCTAGCAATTTGGACATACTACGTCATTTTGCAGACGAAAAGACTGGGGAAAATACTTACGCAAGTGAAACTCGTATACACGAAAATAATAGTCAAGAGCAGTCAATGAAAAATCTTAAAGATAACTGCGCAAAGCTTATAAACGCAGGGAACTGCGTTTTGGTGGGTCTACTTAATCAGTTGATACAGCAACTGACAAACCTAAAAATATCTAAAAATTAATTGCATGAAAGCAATCGTCTGGAACGCAAATGGTCTTAACCGACATGTGATGAACGTCATATAATTTCAAAAATTTAGGCATATAGATATAGTGTTGATATGAGTAACACATTTTACGAACAAACGTTACTTTGTACTAAATAAAAATTATAACACGTAAATTATCCCGATGGAAAAGCTCATGGCAGATCAGCTATTACTAATGTGAAGTTAGCCCACCATCGTATCCCACATATTTCGATGGTGGGCTAACTTCACAGTAGTAGTTATATAGTATCTAGTGTGAAGTTGGCCCACCTTCAAATTTTATTGTATTTAAGTCAAACCAAGCATATAAATTACATTGCACTGGTTATTAATAGTGTCATAATGTTCAAAATAGACATAGGAGATATCGAAACGACACAAGGTCCTTTAAATGCAATTGTCCTGCCCTATATATGTCATTATACATTAAATTGTATGACATTTTTATTTCCATACATACCTTGTTTCCATACATGTGTCTAGTGTTAATGATAAGAAATTTTTGTAAAAAATTTCAAGGACATTGAAAAAGGACTAGGTCCTTAAAATCCACGAAAACCAATTCCCGCCATATACAGGGTGATTCAGGAAGTTCCGGACAAATTTCTCCAGCGTATTCCTTGGCTCATTTCATGAAAAAAAAATGCAGAGCTTTCGGAAAAAAATGGAAAAAAATGCACATAACCTCAATTTGCTACCTTTCCAAAATGACCTAAACGAAGCCCAGAGGTCGTATCGTTCCAAAGTTATGACCATTCTTCTGCCGAAAATTTCAGTAAAATAAAATCTTAAACGTGATAATTTACAAAAACAAATAAATGTGTGCTGTTATTTCGCTTCCAATAACAAAAACAAACATTTTTGCATTTCAGTAAAATGCATTTCAGTTACCTGCCATCTGGCTGAGCAATTTGAGGTTATGTGCATTTTTTTCCCGAAAGCTCTCTATCTCGGCGATTTGACTTTTTTCAACTTTTTTTTTTAATTGATATCAGAATATTAAAGTGTGAAAATTTTCCAAACTTTATTTAATTTTCTGAAAGTTTTCATATGTATGGCGGATATTGGTTTTCTTCGAGTATAAGGACCTAGACCTGTTTCAATGTCCTTGAAATTTTTTATAAAGTGTCTACTTAATATTTACAATAACATCTGTGAATATTAAAGTGTGAAAATTTTCCACAATTTTTTTAATTTTCTGAAAGATTTCATATGTATGGCGGATATCGGTTTTCTTCGAGTTTAAGGACCTAGACCTGTTTCAGTGTCCTTGAAATTTTTTATAAAATTTCTACTTGGCATTTGCAACCACATATCAGAATATTAAAGTGTGAAAATTTTCCAAACTTTTTTAAATTTTCTGAGAAGTTTTCATATATGTATATATTTAGGATATTGGTTTTCTTCGATTTTAAGGACCTAGTCCTGTTTCACTGTCCTTGACATTTCTTATGAAATTTCTGCTTCGTATATCCAACAACACACGTGAATATTAAGTGTGAAAATTTTCAATTTTTTTTTAATTTTCTGAGAACGTTTCATATACATATTTCGCGCCAATTCATTTTCACCGATTTTACCTTTTTTAACTTTTCTGAACTTTTTCTGAAACGTACGTACATTAAAAATATTAAATTTCATCCTTTTTAAGGATCTCTTCACATAGCAATGTCCTGAATTTTAGATTACACATAACATCCTGAATAAGGTAACTAGAATTGACTTTAGAACTATTCCAATCGATTTGGTCTATTTTAACGTTGTACAGAAAAGTGGGCCAGCCATGGTGGGCCAACTTCACTTAGGTTCAGCTATTCTAGTCAGGGATAATATTACATATCAGCAGACTCAGCACTTTTGTTCAATAAAATTTCTAGACACAACATTAAAACACCATTCTACCAAACATATTTCAATACATTAGGAAGAAGATTTTTAGTAAACTTCGTGACTTAATTAGCTTTTGTGTGTCGAAAGTTGCATCGCCTGAATCAGAAAGATGTGCCTTAATCTCGGACTAATCTTCTGACCACTCTTTTATATATAGACACTACTATAGACTGCACAAACCATCCTGCCAAACTGCATTGCAAATGAACAAATTGGAACAATTGTAAAATATTTATAATGCAAAATATTAAAAACAATATACAACTCAAAACTGAGGAAGATATTGTGGTAGCCGTTGAACCTGTCGTGGGAGTAGTTGAACAAGCTGGTTGATGTTCAACACCTCCAGGGAATTCAATCAATATTGCAACGAACTCAAGTTTTATTCGAGGCGATGAAATAGGATAATTTCTGAATACAAGACCCGTTTTGACTGAGAATTAATATACTGGGTTTGTAACACACATGCAGTCACTTGGCAATACAAAAGGAAGCTTGTTGGAAAAAAATCAAGGGGATACCGAAGGCAAATCACTCAATTGGCAAGGCTGATATCTCATGGACAAAAAGTGATTTGGAAAAAGCAAACAGATTCGCATAGCACTAAAAGAACGTATTTACTCCCAACAAAGCTGATGGTCCTATTGATCCATTTTTTGAAATCGTTGGTAATGAAACACACCAACTTCATTCATCGAGTTAATAGTTCACAAGATCGGAAGTCTTAAATGAAATAAACAACCTCAAACTTAAAAAGCGCCAGGATATTGGAATCCGTATACATCGCTGGTATAACACATGTTTATTTCCGCCCGCAGTGGAAGGTAACACCAATAGCAATGATCCAAAAGCCTGGAAATCGTCAGAGCACGTAGACTCGTATCGCCCCATAAGTTTGCTGCCAATCATATCCTACGTTCTAGGGAAAGTATTTATGAAAATATTATATCCGCTTTTAGAACAGTCATCGCGTATTCCAAATCACCAGTAAGGTTTTAGGAAACAACATGAAAGGTTCGAACAAGTACAACGATTAGTGAAAACAAACACGACACTTTTGAAAATAAGAAATGCTGCACAGCAGCATTTTTGGATATTTCACAAGACTTCCACAAAGTGTGGCACGCTGCGTTACTATATAAGGTTGAAAAAAGGAATTCCAATAAACTACAACCTCTTCATCAAATCTTACCTTATGGATCGGCTATTCTGCGTAAAAGAAAAGAATGAAATGATAGATCTAAACGTAATAAATAATAGTGCATTACAAGCCAGTATTTTAGGGACCACACTGTACGTACCATAGAGTAATGCCGAATAGAGACACCCACTCTCTCAGTAAACTTATGACATTTGGTGCGTTGCAGTTCGGCGGTTGGATGTTGGAAAGTTTGCTTTAATAATACCAGATAGGGGCAATGGCTCAAACCATCCAAAAATAAATCAGCAACGGTATTTCGATTTGTGAGTTAAAATTTTTGTGTAAATACACCACAAATATATACTATGAATAAAATATATCAAAAAAAGTCCAAAATACGTTTAAATTTCACGGTTGTTCATCAAAACAACATGAAAAATGTAAGTCAAAAATTTTTGTAATTCCACCTGGTGTAAACCAATTTATGTCAAATAACTCTCTATGCACCGACCGCACAACGAATAGTGTGAAAGGAATTGTCAGATGAGAACAATGGCAGCGCCATTTGCTATCGATACAGCCCTTCTTGCCAGCCACAGATATCCCGAAATTCGGATATATCTGCTTGATTGAAACTTAATAATGTCGAGATACCACAGTACATTTATGTAGAATACTTGGGGATCTATTTGGAAAAAGGCTAATATGGGGAAAACACAAAAACAAAGAGAATGCCTTTGATATTCAGTTAGTCAAACTAAGTTTTCTCTTTAACACTCGGTCTCGATTCTATTTGGAAACAAAATATAAACCTACAAATGCATATTGAAACCTACATATATAGCCATATGGAATTCAGCTGTGGACGCAGCATCATCCTCTAACCTCGAAATTTTACAGCGATTTCAGTCGAAGGCCCTTAGAAAAATAATGCTTAGTATGTAACTAACGTCCTCATACACATCGATTTCGAAATTCCAACAATACAACAAGAAATCAGAAGCACCTCTCGTCATACCAAGATAGAATTCAGCACCATCCAAATCCATTCGCCAACTCATGACAAACAAGGATACTTTCGTGAGACTAAGAAGACAAGCTCCACAAGATCAAATAAACCGAAACATCAATAATACTTCATAATATTACACACATTGTATTTATTATATTTATATATAGTAGATATAATATGTTAACTTAAATACATAATAAGTAACGTTAGATAATAATATTGATATGATCACGGGATCAATTCCAATTACCTTCATCTTAAACGACTAAACCTATGCATAATAACCATATGTGATAAAAAACATAAATAAAGTTTCTTAAAAAACGAAACAAAAATAAGTAACATAAATTTTTCCGATTAATTTTTCTGTAAACCACGAAAATACAACTATTGTAAACCTCCTTATGTGTCAATAAGTCATAATATAGAGTACACGGGACCAACTTTTATGATAGTCAATCCGCTTAAAATAATGTACAACATTATTCGCTCTAAACAAGTACTGAAGATCCCTTTCATAGTTGGTAAATAAATGTGGCTATGCGAGATTTGATTGGTTGTATATTGTAGGATACAGTGAGCATTTAAGGGCAAGTATGGTTTTGTACATGTATATATGTAGTTGCTAATGATCTCAAGTACTTTTTACAAAGTTAGAACTACGATATGTATTTTATTTTAAATGTGGTGGTATTATTATTAATTATGGTGGTAGGTATGAATTATGGTGGTAGGTATGAATGAATGTAGAGAATGCCCACAGATTCTGTAAACGTTCATGAAGTATCATGTGTTCATATTTTCTAAATTCCGAGTTTTAGAAAGTCGTAACTTCCAGTAAAGTACTAGATTTATTACCTGTAAGGAGAAGGTGGATTTCCGCTGATTTCCAGTTTTCGATATGGATCCTCAATAGGACTTAGAATATCTGTCACACTAAACGGAGTTGAATGGGAATTATTATAAAACGAACTATGATTCGTGTGTTGATTTTGCAGATTCTGCAAATGTTGAAAACTTGACAAATTATGTTGCTGTTGTGCAACTGCTACCACAGCAGCTGTTGCTGCGACGTGTCTCGTAAACGATGGCTTTGAAACTTGTTTAAGAATATGTTGTTCAATGTGATGCTGACTTTGGGGTATTGAGGTAGATAGCGATGATTTTGAGGTCAAAGTCATAACCAAATTTATGCCATCTATTTCTGCTAAGCTGTGGTTAACTCCAAGCGGATCGTCAAAAAATTGTTCAGAATCCTTCTGTTTAGTATTAGCTGAGGCGTACATACGATTTCCTAGAAAGAAATCAGGTGTTAAAATAAATATGTTCTATAATAATATACATCCTATAAATATATATATAGGTATACAAAATTGGACGGTCAGGTATATAATCTCGGCGTACATTTGTTTCGTGTTGAAACAAACAACAAATATGGATGCAAACTTTGAAATCACTTGTATGTACTAAACCAATAGAGGAACAATATATATTTTTAACAGAGTTTTTTAAGTAAGCATTTAATTGGCCAATAGAGGAACAATATATATTTTTAACAAAGTTTTTTAAGTTAGCATCTAATTGGCCAATCAAACACAATTTCGTAATCCAGATTATAATTATTAACGTGCGCAGTAGTTCGACTCCTAGACAATCAATAAATGTAATGTGCTGACTTTTAGCTAATACAAAAAATAAATGTATTAAATGAGTCCATTGTTGTGGCACGACCCTTTGTAACAAACTCGTGATCAACTAACAAGGGTACTGGTGGCAGGCGATGAACCACTAATTTAGAGCTGTTGGCCCAATGTCACACTACGGGCTAATGAGATTAGGCGTTGCCTCCACAGGATAATCAATTAGGCTTTTCCATGAGCTCAAAATCTTGTGAACGATTAGATAAGACAATACCTAAGGAAGTAGGAGCCAATAGTATATATCATCATGACGACTTCTAGTGGCAGCCTTTACAAAAATTATTTGACCTGACCTTAACACTCCCCACATTCCTATTAATCAAACAGAGTCCCGTCACAAGGGATACAAGCATTGAGACCTTAGGCCTCGGTAAAGACAGAATTCGCTAACTGTATGCTAATATGAGCCAATTCATGTGTCTAAGGCCCCTGGGTTTGCCAGCTCATCCGCTCTGCCGTTGTCCTGAATTCCTCTATACCCTAATAACTACGTATGGTGACAAGACTGTGCCATCTCGTTAAGTTAAGTTTGTTCAGGAAGACTGATTCCAGGGACCTGATGATCTGGTAGTCCATGTAAAAGACACCACCAAGCTTACTAGATTATATCCCACATCCCGCATGATCATTGAGTTTCAAAATTCCGTGTAGAAACCAGGAACTTCTTTGTTTTAGGAATCTATTTCCGGTATGAGATTGCCATATTTCCGGTCGAATGTTGGTTCAGAATTGTTCGGATCACCTTCAAAACCTGTTTCTTGACCGATTCCGATCATGCCCCATGGTGGCATTTGCCTTAACCAGTCGTCCTAGTCGTCCACCGGCAGCAAACGTAGCATTTCATTCAATGTATCAGTTGGAGTGGGCGCAGAGTACAATAAGTGAGCTTCCACCCACTAAACTAATACAGCATGATCGATCTCACCATTGCTGAATAGATCCAAATATCGATCCACGGGGAGGGTCTCGATTTACAACCTATAGCAAAATTATAGGTGTAGATGATCATCATCTTCTTTCTCGTCCTCAAGTGTCATCATGTCCACGGAAGTTATATTGGGTCTCAAACAAAGCTTGCTATCTATAATAATATTCAGGCATTTGGACATTCTGCATATATAATTTCAGGGTCGCTTAAAGTGATAGGTTCCATAGGGGATTTAAATCATCAGGTAATTCTTTCGTGCCCATCTAATCAAAGTATGTAGGGTTCCCTTTAGGATACCTGTTCGCGTGTGTTTCTGCTTTGGGAATAACCACCACTATTGTAACCCTACTTCTTTTAGGTAAGTATCTACAGTATAAGTATAATCAATAAATCAGCTGGTGTAAAGAGTTTGAAGCTGCCGTTGGATCGTCGATTGAGTAGCAAATTACATGGCAACTTCTGACATAGTGTGTTCACCTATGTATATCAGTCTCCTCGTTCATTAATTTGCCAGAGAAATAGGTGTTCATATTGCGGTTGAGTGGATCCCCACTGTATGTTGTCCAGTGCCAAGAAAATACGATAGATTCGTCATAGTACCTAAGGCCAGTTTTTGCATCCATTGCATTGCATTGCATCCATCGAATTAGTTCCACATCGTACTATCTCAGTCGTCTTTATCCCTTGGCTCTATCATATAGTTTCAGGCTTATTTAACTGCTCATTGAATGATACTGTGACAAAAGAACTAGTCGGAAAATAACTTTTCCAAATCATCAATTTAGTTTTGATTTTACAATGTTTCATTCAGGGGAAAATACTGTACACATTTCTTTCATAATATTTCATTGGAGTACGAAAGTCGAATTTTATTTTGTAGTCAAGATCGGAAAAAAGTCAATAACACTCAATTATTTGTGAGAATGTGTTTCAAGGTATTGTGCACGTTATCACGGCTATTGTTAATATTTTTGAATTTTCCTGTTGGACTCTCAAATTGGAGAGTTTACGCTGATCGAGTTCAGAGTATGAGATTTTGTGAATATTTGTTATATTTTTTTTAATATGCTCTCCTTATTGTAATATAAACTACGACATCTTTTTAATCGACCAGAATCTAAAAAAAGTATATTTAGAATTTTACCGATTGCGGTAATATTCGGTAGCTATTGATAGTTATAATTTGAATCAATATATCCATCTGCGTTGGTGACGTTTTTTAGAAACACAATATACAGAAGAAGCCCGATTTAACGAACAATTGATTGTCAAGCCTGTTCGTTAAATTGCAAAGTTCGGTACATCGAGTATTAGAAATATCTGTTTTTTAACTTAAAAATCAAGAATTAATTTATTAAAAACTTAACACATATGTACATTCAACACAAAAATTTAAACATTTTTATATCTTACCATATTTGTGACTAAAAAAGTCTGAATATTTAAATCTATTTAAAAACTTGGTTTATTAATGTTTCTTTTTGACTTTTCTTCAAACTTTTTCTTATTATTATATTTCTCTTAAAACCAATTCATTTGATTTATCTATACTATTTTCTTGGCTCCATCGAATACATATATCAACACTTTTTATTGCTTCAAGGTTTTTTACTTTTGGTTGTGCTTCTGAAGATATTTCACGTTCTTCGTCTTCATTAGTGTTAGCGCTTTCATCAGACTCTGTTTGATGAATATCGTTCAAATCGTCTGCGGTTAGACCGGTCTGCAATTAAATTTAATTATAAAAAATGCCAAACACGCAAAATTAGAGTGTCAAGAAACTTACATCAGGAAAAATTGAATTGAGTAAATGTACACCATTATTTACTGAAAGAATTTCTTCATCTTCCTGCAATGGCCTTCCCATAGGTATATTATCTTCATAATCAAAACTATTATCATTTCTATGAAGTATTTTATTCCAGCAATTAGATAATTGTTGCTGCTTCATACAGGTTCAATTGTTTTAAAAAGCGTATAACATCATAATTATCTGATGATATGATTTTAGATAAAAGGTTGTTTTTATAATGTAGTTTTACTGGCCTGGCCGTATCACATTCTGGTCTATGGGTTGAATTAAAGGAGTAACATTTGGTGGCATAAAATGTACCCAAATTGTCCCATCGCATGTTTCTTTAACCAACTCATCAGCATGTGGATGACATGGGGCGTAATATCAATAAAGCCTTAAGAGGTAAATTGTTTTGTTTCAAAAAAGACTACCTAAAAACAAAAACAAATAAATTTTTAAAAAATTAAACCTCTGGTACAAACTTTTAATAGAACCAATTTTTAAAAATTATGCATTTCATCCACTCGTTTTTAGAATGGGCATAATTTAAAGGCAAAACTTTGTTTCTAAACGCACGAGGATTTTGAGCTCTTCCAATTAATAATGGGCGAATTATTTTGAACAACTTGCGTTTGCACAGAGGAGCAAGGTAATTCTTTCTTTTGCCAATTTACGACCTGGGGCACTCTTTTCATCTGCGTGTACATACGTTATATCTGGAAGTATCTTCCAAAATAACCCAGTCTCATCGGCGTTGAACCGTGCTTCCTCAGACAAGTTATTTTCATCAATAATGTGTTGCAGCTCTCTTTTAAAAGGTTCCACAAGATCAACCCTTGCAGATAATTTTTCAGTAACCTTATGGCAAATATTTTTTGAAAACATGTTAACCATCCATCGCTGGCATTAAATTGACCATCGTAAAATTCCTTATGAAACTCAATCGCTTTGATTTTCATTATTTGACCACTTACAGGCACATGCTTTTTACGTTGATTTTGAATCCATTTGAACAATCTGTTTTCCATTTTCGGAAAGACGCCGTCTTTTGCATTATCCAATGTGGTAACAGTTTTTTTTGCCTACTTTTAAGAATTGTCGATACTGTAGATTTGAATAAACCATACATACAAATACACAGTCTTATGTAAGTGTACACACGGCACCCAACGTCTATTATTTTAAGATATCTAAGATATTTTTGCCATTTAAAACACTTTTCATAACAAATCGCCACATTTACACATAACTAGTCCACAAAGATGGTAACATTACGCACAAACTGTGCAAACTGGGTGAAATAATAATGACAAAGAGAACTGCACAACTGAAATGCAAAAACTGATAAAACAAGTGAACTACTGAAATAAAAGAGCGTAACTGCATGAGCTATTTCATCTAGTTTACAGGAGTGAATAGTTCAATTGAACTAATTCGTTCGTGAACAACACAACTCTAGTAAAGTTGTTGTGGGCGCCTAGGGCGTGGATTAATTCTTTATTTCAAAATTGTTTGCTGTTTTGGCTCTCTCAATTTTAATATTACACAATAATTTTTAAAAAACTTTCCATTGTGCCTTTTTTGTAACATTTTTTTACTCTTTTCGGGAATTAGTCGATTTTGGCACATCCTGACCTACTATTTCGACATTTTATTAAAAAAAAAATAATGAGAACATATGATTTTATTCCCAATAATCAGAGGTATTTTGCCACGCATTATTATTTGAAGCCATCGTTCATATATTTATGAGAATCAGCAATACTAACTCAGATATCCCACACTTGACCTACTTGGCACCCATTCAATAATTTTCAACAATTTGTCCCACTTACGTACTTCATTGGAAAAATACTAACTAAATACTAACTCATTTGACAAGTGTGGATGAAAGCAAAACGCACAATTTAATCCACAATAAGTATATTGTTCATAAATATAAGAGCCATCTGCCATCCAGACATCATATTTATGAACTACAATTGAAAGAAGTGTTCGAAACCCAATTCGGCAAGACGCCTGGGCCAGGAGCGCCAATGTTTGCCCGTTTCAAAGGGCAATGGGAAAATATTACGAGGGCGGATCAATAAGTCTGTGCCTCATCGAACTTCCTTCGAAGTTATAAGAAATGCAACACTGATCTCATCAAGTACCTCCTGGTAATAGACTACTGTCAAATTCTGAGCAAGTTCCGTCATTTACTTTGCGTTCAAAACGTACAACCTCGTGCATTTGTTTAAAAATGGGAAAAAGTGAATTTCGAGTGGTCATTAAACATTATTTTTTGCGAAAAAAATCGTCAATCAAACCAAGGATAAGCTTGATAAATACTATGGGGACTGCACCATCGATTTCAATGGTAAAAAAGTGGTTTACTGACTTTCGTTGTGGTAGCACAAGTACAAATGACGCTGAACGTTCTGGACACCCAAAAATGTCGGAAAAATTCTCGATATGGTGTTCGCCGATCGAAGAGTAAAAGTGCGTGAGATTGTTGGTGCCGCAGGCATTTCATATGGCAGTGTGGTTTCGATTTTAAATGATCGGTTGGGTTTGAGAAAGCTGTCTACAAGATGGGTGCCGCGTTTGTTCTCAATTGACCATAAACGTAAGGGTGCACACTAGTGGTGGGATAGTGCACGACTTTTTGATTTCGATGTGCTAGAACGCCTAATTTTGTGAGGTTTATAAAAAAAAGTGCATGAGCCAAAAAATTAAATGGCTCCTCATCGGGGTCAAAACCAGGGGAAAACGAGACAAAATACACGAAACGCTTCACAACTCTCACCGAGTCGCTCCTAGACGTGTAAAATGTAAGACCGACCCGCAATAATATTCCCCCCTCTACATTTCTTTTGAACATACTAACTAACTATCTGCGCTCCCTAAGGTGGCTCCCATACTAAATATTATTTATCATAAAATTACCCGCCACCGCCGTAACTAGCCCCAGAGTGCCCCTAGAGGAGTCAAATATATGACCGACCCCAATATTTTTGTTACCCCAGCAGTTTTTCAGCCTCCATCTTTAATCATTAGGGTGGTCCCCACACAAAAATTTTTAATTTCTAAAAAAAAATTTTTATTCAACATCAGTGACAAATTTCTGTATAAGTACGCATTAAATAAAATAAATAATATGAATAAATTACGCAATATTTACAGAAATTTTCAGTTTGTATAGCGTTCATGTATACAAAAGAGCTGCCACATACCTTGTGCAACGTTTACAACTTGATTATAGTACTTAAAACCTTAGTGTGTACGCGAGCCCCCCTAATGTTTAAATTGAACCGGATTGGTCAATGTAATAACCAACCCTGTTCTAATGTGCTCTCAGTGTAGAGATGCTTCTTCGCGTTTTTGCCGTATGCCTCTCTGGTTGACTTACATTTTGTTCACCTGTCATTTCAACCACCAAACCAACAAGACGGACTTCGTAAAACAAACCGTTATTTTTTATTAATAAAGTAAAATTAAATTAAAATAAAGTGTTTTTATTTCGTTCGATCCCAATGTGAATTCGAGATGGATCCGTTTCTGCCCAATGTGCACAAAAATGAATGTGGATCATTCCCGCTATGAAAATGTGTTCATCAACTGCAAATTGCTCGTTACTGTGGTGAAAGTATGGTTGTTGCTGCAATGAATTTGCTTCATTATTGCAACGAATTTGTGTCATTGCTGCACTGAATTTGTTTCATTGTTGCAATGAATAGGTATCGTTCTTGCTAGGAATTTGCTTCATTGCTGCAATTAATTTGTTCATTGCTGCTATGAATTTGTTTCATTAGTGCAACGAATTTGAGTCATTGTTGTAATGAATATGTTTCATTACTACAATGATTTTGTTTCTTTGCTGCGATAAATATTTTGAAGTGTGTTTGACATGATTTATTGACAATTGTACATAAATATACTGTTTGTATTATATTTCAGGTGTTTTGATAACAATTTTTTCAATTTTTGTTTTCGAATATATATTTGCTAAACAGATTATGTTCATTCCATGTTGAAATACTCATCTGGAGAAGTTTGTGGCAGTCGAGGGGTTGAATGTTATTGTGACCGTCATATTCAGGTCCTGCAATTAAAAACATATACGAGGAATTTATTGTCAAGATTTCTATTTAAGTTATGTACATATCTAGTATGTTCTATGCTCTACTCCTTTAACATAGAACCACATCATTGTTTTGTTAAACCATGCAATTGTTGTTGTGTTGAGCGTTTTGATATTCAATTGTAGCGCCAAAGCTCTTCGCAATTAAGCCCGTAATCTCTCTGTAAACATTTTCTTCAACTGCTCTTTTATTTATTTTAACCAAATTTGTTAAAATTTCGATTGGTATTTTTTATATTCGTCATACTTGAAACACGTTGTTTCTTTGACTTCTTCGTTTTCATTCACTTCGACTGCCCGCACAAAAGTATGTATGGCTTTCGTGTTTTTCTGAATCCAAATACCAACACAACGAAACAGGTGTGACCGAATTATGATTAAAACACAAAAACACGGACATTTTGTTGTAACTTACGCGTATTCACACACACAAATTTTCAGTTACACATTTCGGGGTAGTTCTTCTGCTATCGATGCGTCACTTTCGTTGCGTCGTGTTGCTCCTTGCATTCTGGTTATTTATCTATTTGATTTATAGATTCGCAAGTTGCACAAACAATCACAGCAAACGCATAAATTCACAGAATTTAGTTTTCACAATAAACGATTATTTTAAGTATAACTAATTAGTCTGTTTTAACTAATTTATATAAATTATTCCGGCGGAGAAATATGTCTACCAGTTTCGATTGTTGTAATGGAACTGATTTAAGATGTGTACGTGACCCACCACTCACGCTCACCATTTTCTCTTGCTGGCCTCTTTGTTACGCTCGTTCATTTTGTTGAATGCTTCTCTCTCCCTCTATACCATCATAAAAATTAGTTTCGTTACAATAACGAAATTGTTTCGTCAACTATAAATGTCTACAAACCTCCAAAATAAATAAATAATAAATATACACTATAAAAAGTAAGAGATAAACCAAATATCAGTAGTTTAAAACTCATGCCTTTAATTAATTTATAATTTATTTATCATTTTTCTACAAAATTCAAACTAAATAAAATTGTTGCAGGAACAACAAGTAAGTTGTTGCAGCAACGAGAGTAAAAATTGTCAAGGAAGTCAAGTATGAAATTTTTCATTGCAGCGACTACCAAATTGTCGGATATACGACATTCTTCACTATAACAACGTAAAAAAAATATTTCATTCATGCGATGGTCGTTTTTAACTGCATTTTGTATTGGATCCTCCTTATGGATTAGAGAAAGAGGGTAAGTAAAAAAAAAAAACAAAAAAAAATAATGGTTTCCCATCACATCTCATGAAGAAATTCGGGAGAACTTCTCACAACCAGTAAGCTGTGCGCTTTCTAGTTGTATACTCACTGATTGGGACCTACAGTTTTTCACCGGTTCCGAACGGTATTTTGAGAAGCTTTTTCATGGCTATATACTCGATAGTGTTGCCGTCACTATGCGAGGTGACCGCCGCCGAAAGAAATTTTAGGTGGTCAGAGCAGGGATCGAACCAACCCAGGATCTCAAGTACAAGAGCAGCGCACACTAGCCATTGCACCACCGATTGCACCAGCGACGGTAAGTATATTCGGAAAAAATGTCAGGTGACAAAAATAAAAGTCGATCGATCCTACATTTCACCCCTCTAGGAGGCACTATGGGAGCGGCAGTAGCTGATTTCATAAAAGATTAATACAAAAATGTACGGCGATCACCTTAAAAGGTTGACGATAGAGTTTTGATGTGTTCAGAGAAACTGTTGGGGTTGCACAAATAATAAGGGGCAGGCATATATTTGACTTCACTAAGGGCACCCTTGGCAGTTAGTGCGGTTGGAGCAAATTTTATAAAAAAATTAGTTTTGTGTGGGAGCCCTCTCAGGGGATGAAGATTGGGAAGATAATATGTGTGGAAAAAATATTGGTTGGGAATTAGTGGGGGTCTGTTTTACATATCACCCCTCTGGGGGCGATTCCGGGTCAGTTGTTGGGCTTGTTATGGATTTTCCCCTTCACCCCCACTTCTGACCACCATGCGCAGACATTTGCCCCACTCCACCAACCCTATTTTTTGGTTCATGAAATTGTTTCTCCCACATTTTGAAACAATTTTAAATGCAGCTGTTCATTTCGGACATGTATGCAGTGAACCTATCTCCCAAACTACTTCAAAATATTCCATAAAAAAGGAATTAAAATATTTTGAAGGATGTGGTCAAAAATACTCGTTTATATCCCATTTATCTTTTTGACCTACTTCTTTGTTAATAATGTTAATAAAATAAGAAATAGACGTTCGATAAACGTGCTAAGTGTATTAAAGAATTATTTTCTAATCCGAAAAAAAACGTATATCATATATTTTTTCTAGTTTTAGATCACATATCTTCTTATTCGTTTTATTATTTTTAATGTTGTTTTAAGTTTTTATGTATTTATTTTTGATCTCATATCTCGTACGCCTTTGTATTATTTTTAATGTTATTTCAGTATTTTCGAATTGAATTACGTTTTTAAAGTCATTTATAGAGACCTTTTATTATGTGAACAGTCTCGCTCAGGCTATTGATTGTGACAGACGTGTTATAAACAGTTCTCTTATTCTCGCAAACTTTAATCTCAAGATTCCTAAACGCAATTCCGATCATCGGAACGATGAAGACACGATGCCTTCATCAAAAATATAAAGAACTGGGTCCAGGAAAAATTTCTGGACCCCATTACAACTATTACACAATGATGATGAAAATGTTACGTCTGAAGTCTGAAATGGAACAAAATGTAAAAAGCCAAAAATTATATATACCGCCAATCAAAGTGCTTACACAAAACAGTGATGTTGTAATTAAATTACTAAAAGACAAGATGATAACACAATATTTAACTAAAAAAAATATCAATCGGTATTAAGATATTATGTGTAACAATTGAGACATAATTGGGTAAATGTAGTTTTGCGCGAAAATAAATTACAATTTTGTACGCACGACCACAAAAACAACAAACCGTTCAAGGCAGTAATGCGCGGTTTAGATGGCAAAACTGACACTGAATTTAAAAACGAATTAATTTCTCTCGGACTTAAATGCAAAGATGTGAAAGCGGTGAAAAGAAACTTTGAAAAATATAGCGATACTATATACATACATTGTTCACTTCGAAATAGGTACGATTAATTTTCAAGATTTAAAGAAGAATGTGCGCTCATTGTTTCGCATAATTGTTTCATGGGACTACACAAAACAGTGAAGTTGTAATTAAATTACTAAACGACAAGATGATAACACACTATTTAACTAAAAAAAATATCAATCGGTATTAAGATATTATGTGTAACAATTGAGACATAATTTGGTAAATGTAGTTTTGCGCGACAATAAATTACAATTTTTTACGCACGACCACAAAAACAACAAACCGTTCAAGGCAGTAATGCGTGGTTTAGATGGCAAAACTGACACTGAATTTAAAAGCGAATTAATTTCTCTCGGACTTAAATGCAACGATGTGAAAGTGGTGAAAAGAAACTTTGAAAAATATAGCGATACTATATACATTGTTCACTTCGAAATAGGTACGATTAATTTGCAAGATTTAAAGAAGAGTGTGCGCTCATTGTTTCGCATAATTGTTTCATGGGACTACCAACGAAAAATTAAAAACAAACGAGTTCAATGTCGTAAATGTCAAATGTTTGGTCATGGTGAGAGGGGGTGCAACGTAAAAACAAGATGCGCCAACTGTGCTGAGGCATAATACTGCAGACTGCACTGCAGAGAATAAAATACAATGTGCTAACTGCGGCGAAAAACATAAATCGAAAGACCTCTCATGCCCTAACCGATCTAGTTATCTAGAGTTGCGAGAGAAATTGGAATGAAAACGCGACGATCAAAGAAGTATGTAAAGACTTTCAACTCAAGCACTGTGAACTTTGCTGCTCTTAACAGAAATGTGCAAAACACAACCAGCTATGCTAACAAAAATTGGGGGCCTATAAACTACAACAACAACATCAATAATAATAACATAAACAACATCGAAGCTGTTAATAACATGCCAAATGTAAAACACTCAGATAATTCTCTCTTCAGTGAGGAAGAGCTTTTGCAGTTAACGACGGAGATGATATCTAAGCTACGTCCCAGCGGAAAATTACCACATGAAATAATCGATTCTGTATAACTTACTTTGAATGCGTAAGCGCTTCCACCCCTAGGTTAATTCTGATTACAAAACAGATTAGTTTTATATGGAGATGGCCGGATTTTAGACAGTCAGCAAACAAAGCAGATTACTTCTTTGCAAAAGTAATGTATATTGTGGTCAGGCGCGAGAATTCTGGTCGGCGTACAGCAAACGCACTACAGCTTCCATTACTTTTTCGTGCAATGTGGATTGGTTTGCCACTTTGCAGATTTCATATAATGGCGTTAGTGGGCAGCCTCGCTACACCGTGTATTACTTTTGAAGTAGATGTGGACTCTTTGTTGATTACAATTTATGACGTTGTGGATAGTCATGCTACACCGCGCATTACTTTTGAAGCAGATGTGAATTGATTATTGATTTACTACTTTTTTGATTACAATGCATGGTGAATCTTGGCATACTATTCATTACTTTTGAAATACAATTTGTAGCATACAATTTAACATACAACTTTACGCTTGCTCCCGTAATGCTAACTAAAACCACACTGAATTCTAATTCCAAATATGTAAATGCCCAAACAAAATAAACAATAACTTCGCAAAAAATTGTTAGCAAAATTTTTCTTTACTTTGTTTTGCACGTTTTTTTGTGTTGCACACAAAATTAACGCAAAGTCACCAAAGATTTCATCAGTCGAAAGTACTGAAAGGAAAAAGAGAAATAAGCAAAAGCAATACATAACAATCTTCTTCATTTTGTTGCATTTGCACACACAATATTCTCAAATGCTATGAAGAATTCCTCAGTTGATTTTACTTGGCACAAATTAATATGAAAGCATCGATAAATTCAGCAAAACAAAGTGATGAACACAACATGTCCAAAAAGCAGCGATAATTTCATCTAACACTTTACGAAGTGTTCGGACAATTTCCCGCTGGGGTAATTGTACCAATAGAGAACAACAATTTAACGCTATTGCGCAGCTAGCAATTAAGTTTGTATATAATTATAAATGAATAGTTTGTTGAACTTAAAAGTAGTTTTGTGGAACTCACGTAGTATCCGAAATAAATTTTTAGAATTAAGTAGTTCCTTAGTTTCCAACCAGGTAGATATCTGCCTACTGTCTGAGACTTGGCTCAGTAAAAATGATACATTTTACATTACAGACTATAAATGTCTCAGGAAAGATTGAGAAGGGCAACGTGGCGGTGGAGTAGCTGTAATAATTAAAAATAATCTTCATTATAGACCAATTCCTAGTACTTGCACGGATGTAATTGAAAATATTGGTATTGAAATGCAATTAAGTAGTTTGTTCAGCTTTACAGTGTTTACTTTCCCGGAGGTCAGAACAACAGCAGTAGTCGAGGTTTATTTAGGTCCGATTTAAGGAAAATAATGAACACTAATTCAAATTTTATTTTCTGTGGTGATTTTACCGCCAGACATCGAGACTGGAATTGTCTTCGAGCAAATGTTTGGGGTAATGTTCTTAATGAAATTGGTTCAACGTTTCCTGGAACGATTTCTTTTCCTAATTCTCCCACTTATATCCCAGCTGCTACTCGCTCAAATCCATCAACTCTTGATCTGATTCTTGCGAACATTCCTCAACACATTTCATATCCGTACACAATTAATGATCTTTCTTCTGATCATTTACCTGTTGTCTTTAATATTACTTCAAGCGTGCAGTTTTCCACTAACATGAAATATAACTTTTCTCGCGCTGATTGGAAGTCTTACAAAAAATACTTAAGGACTCACCTGAATTCTCCGTGTGTTAACGTTAATTGCACTACTCAAATAGATAATCACATAAATACTTTTACAACAACGCTATTAGAAGGCGTAAGAAAATGTGTACCTCTATGTCCTCCAAAGTCGAAATTTGCCAAACTTCCAGACCATATACTGCAACTTCGTTCTTCAGCCGTACAGTCCGTATGTGGAATAAACTTCCGGCTAGTGTATTTCGCACCAATTGTGACATACAAACATTCAAGGCAAATATCAACAGACACTACTCCCTCTTTCCACCCTCTACTACCTCAATTTTCCTTCGCCAACACAATGCACTGCATTTATAGGGGGCATCCCCTGAGTGTTGGTTTGATAAAAAAAAAAAAAAAAAAAAAAAACTTATTAAAATTAGAAATTTATTTAGAAGAGATTGGATAAGATACAGGCAGATATCTGATCTAGAATTTGTAAGGAAATACACAGTTCTTATTCGTAATGAAATTCGTTTCTTTCGTAACTGTATGTGGAATGATATGCTAAGTTCCTTGACGTAAGGGCAAAACCTTTTTGGAACGTCGCTAAAATTCTCAGGAGGAAGACTACTTATTGCCATGGTCCGTGCATAGGCGACAATACGCTTATTTCAGATACCGACACGGCAAATGCTTTTGCGAATACTTTTAGCTCTAATCACAACATTTCTTAGAATCTTGGGACTGTACGGCATAATCTGCATGTAGATGAAGTCGTTAAGCGTTTTAATGAGAATATCATAGTAACACCTGAATCTGAAAAAAATGCAGTCAGCGAGGTAGAAAAACTTATTAGTTCAAATAAAAAAAGGAAATCTTGCGGGCTAGACCAAATATGCAATGAGATGTTAAAACATCGTCCTCACAGCGGTGTATCCTATTTAACGAGTATTTTCAATGCATGTTTAAAGTTGCAATACTTTCCGGAAAGCTGGAAAAATGCTAAAGTAATACCTATTCCCAAGCCGGGAATGACCCCTAATTTGCCCGAAAATTACAGGCCAATTAGTCTTTTGAGCTCTGTTGCCAAATAATTTGAGAAAGTTGTAAAAAGAAAAATTATAAGCGTTGTTGAAACGAAAAAAATATTGCCTAACGAACAGTTTGTATTCAGAAGCTTGCACTCAACTACTCACCAAGTTAAGAGAATCTGCAGCGATATCAAGTCCGGACTTTGCTCTGGGAAATCAATAGGGTTGGTATTGCTAGACGTAGAGAAGGCATTTGATTCTGTCTGGCATCACGGTCTGGTTTATAAACTTCTTAATTTTAAATTTCCATCGTATCTTGTCAGACTCATTTCTAATTTTCTCACAAACCGAAAATTCTGTGTTTGCATTAATGATGCTTTGTCTGAGTTCAAAGCAATAGCTGCAGGAGTTCTTCAGGGGTCAGTATTAGGAACCATTTTGTATAATATTTTTTCTGCTGATTTTCCCAAAATAAATTCATGCAAATTTGCCGCCACCGCTGACGATGTTGTTTTATATTGTACGTACGTTCTAAGCCAAGATGTTCTGACTGAACTTCAATGTGCCCTTGACAAGTTAGTCGATTATTATTTCAGGTGGAAGGCAAAACTTAATGCAAGCAAAACTCAAGCCATTTATTTTTCTCGAAAAAGAAGGTCATGTTATTTACCTACTAATAATTTAAGAATATTAGGCAACGACATACTATGGTTGGAAAAAGTAAAGTATTTGGGCATTCACTTAGATAAAAAACTTACATTCAGTTCACACATTTCATGTACTGTTGATAAAGTTAAACTATATACTAAAATCCTGTATCGTCTTATTAACACAAACTCAGTTTTAAGTACAGAAAACAAAATTGTAATTATCAAGGTGATTTTTCAAATCATTTTGTTATACGGTTGTCCAGTATGGGGCAATTGTGCAACGTCTCGTTTAAAAAGATTACAAATTGCTCAAAATAAAGTTCTTAAAATGGCTTTAAAGCTACCTTGGCACTTTCCGACGGTAATGCTGCATAACATTTCCGGTGTTCACACACTCATCGAATCTATTGAAAGAATTTCTAGCCGATTTAAGTTAAATTGTTCTGTCTCTGACAACCACCTTATTCTAAATTTATTTGAATGATTTAGTTATGTTTTGATTTCTTATATTGAAGGTTTTTGCTAATAGTTTTCCTTCAGATTAATTCATACTATTTATTACATATATGTTTTTTCCTTTCCATACCGAATGTTTCAAATACTTAAGATATAAGGCTAATCCAAAATCTGTGCAATAGCAAGTAGTTTGTAAACAAATGTAATATTAACTATTTAATAAAGAATTGAATTGAATTGAATTTTTTATGTGAAGACAATTTTTACCCTTTTTTTATAACAAAAATTAATGGAATTTCCGTTTAAATAAGCTCATTTTAACATTATATTAGTATATGAATTGAGTTTCTACGTTAAGATTCTTTAAGTTTTTTAATAAAATTTGTTGACTGAATTATCCAGGGAAATTAAGCAAACTATTCCGGTTTCCCGGACAGAGAAAAAGTTCGTGTAAAAACTCGAGAGAAGCTATAAACATGCTAATTTGTGTATGGTTTATTCTTATGGCGATTTCGTTTCTGAGAAAAATTCAAATTTTTTTTGCCCAGTTTCCATATACATATATTCAGACGCTGAAAAATAACGACCTCTAACATATTCTCCCAAACATATTCTGTAGGAACCATGTATATATTTGGAACACACCTCATATGTTTGCAAGTCCCAACCTCACTTGTATTTATATGGAAATAGTAGCATGTTTACTGGCAAACATGTATGCGTTTACATGGACTCATGCGTTCTTCATCCATATACTTACGTGGAAACATATGCGTATTTCCTTCCAAAGATACTCATATTTGGACACGAATTATTCTTTGAACTCAATATACATATATTTTAGAGTAACTTTTAAAAATTCGATTTGCGGATATCATAATTTTTTCAAGGTTTTTGGGCAAATAAAAATAATGGCGGTCTTTTTTTTGGAAAATTTTCACTCCTTGGGGTGGTTCAACCCACCTAAAAACGCGGATTTTGAGCTCGTTTTTCTGCAGAGCAAAAACGGTTAAATATGTTGCAAATCTGATTTCACCAGCCGATTCTGCAGCAAAAATTAATACAATGAACGTTTTTTGAATCCTTAAAAAAGTTGCAAAAACCCACAACAGAGGGCGCAAATCTCAATTAAAAAAAAAATAAAAATTTGGTTTTTTAAACATGCACGATGAAAAGGCCTTTTAAGCTTAGCAAAACGGTACCAATATTTTATTTTTACCACAACCCGTTAAAAAGTTATATGGCTTTTAACATTTTTTGTTAAGGCTAAATAATAAGTTGTTAGAAAAAAGTTAAAACTGTTTAAAAAAATTTTCCAGAGTTTCCTGTCATTTAAAATTTTTAAAAAATGAATCCTTAAACATTTGTTTGCAATTAATAATAATTTATCAATATGTCGGATCTGTTACATTTAGCAAATAAAAAAGTTAGGCGAATACCAGGTAAATACAGAATTTGTTGTAATAACCTGAAATAACTATTAAAATTCTTTTTAGATGTTCACTCGTGTACTCATTTAGACGTCTTACTCCGTTTTCTCACGATTCATGAAGTTAATAACAAAATAAATGTGTTTGTATCAGCATCATCTATAGTATCCGAAATCGAAATCGACGTAGAGAAATTGTTACTTTTTCCAAAGCAACGCTATTACCTTCGTAACAAGATAACCAAACTTTACTGAAATGTTTGCAATGCCAAACGAAATTTTAAAAGAGGGAGTTCGGGTCCAATGAAACACGTAAACGAATTCTACAAAAAACTGTCTATTCCATTTCCGTTGACACAAGAATTTAAGCGAACGTCGAGAAAACAAGTAGTTAAAGCATCTATTACTAACACATTAGAAGAGGAAGAAATACAAGTAGACATTAACAACAAAAATCAAGACCCAGATTGGATGCTAGCTGAAGCAAAATCCAAAATTGGTAAGTTTCTTTTTATAGATCCAAAGACTTGCCGACTGTTGGACAGCCTTGGAATTTCTTCCAATTCGATGTCACTTTTTTTCAAAGAATTGAAAAGTCTCAACAACATAGAAGGAAATACATCTTATTCATATTTGTTAAAACGACGGTCTAGCGAACGTGAGCAATCAATGAAACTGCTCCAGGAATTTGAATTTCCCGACTACTTGATATTGCATTGGGACGGTAAATGTATGCAGAATAATAGCCGCGATATGGTAGAAAGATTAGTCATTAGTGTTTTCGCAACAAATGGGTTACAAAAACTAATTTCTTGCAACTTTATTGACGACGGCTCAGCAAGATCTATTTCAAACGAATTAAAAAAGCAATGCGATACATTTAACATCACAAAGAAGATTGTTGGTCTATCTTACGATACAACAGCTGCAAATTCAAAATATCAGTTAAATCGTCGACCTTGTCGACTTCATCAAAAAGAATTGTGCGTGGCAAATCCATTTGAAGAAGTGTTAATGAAATCGGTTGGTGCTGGAATTCCAATTTTTAGTCAATTTAGAAAGTGGCTTATACATAATCGTGGTTTAAAAATTACACCGGCATATAATTCAAAAGCAGCTAAAAGCATTCTGGACCAAAATCGGCAATCGTTGGTAGATTGTTATGTTAAACAAACCCGGATTAATCACAGAAGGGCGGATCACAGAGAAATGGCCGAAATTGCACTTGTTCATTTAAATGCCTGTGGAGCAGATCACTACGCCCGATGGCTCTCAAAAGTAATATATATTTTCAAAATTTGAAGCTACGCTTCTCTGTTTTATAACCGTATACCTAAAGTATTGGTTCACGTGCGAATCAACAATTTATGCTACAAAAAATGACCTAGACTTTTTGTCCGAACTTGAGAAAATTTCGCAGATGGAAGGAAAATATTGTTCTTTAATTGCAAACAGTGCTAAAGCCATTCAGCTACGGCATTTGGAATACCTGACGAACGAATTCCAATTGGAATTTTTGACGAACGAATTTCATTAGAGGAAAAGGAACAACTACGAAAAAAATTGTTACCAAGTAAAATCAAAGATCAAACTCAAAAGTTGTTAGAAATTGATCCAAATTGTAATTTACACGATTTCAAAGATTATGATACCGACACTGTTACATATTGTACACCGGATGAAGAAGCTGAAGATTTTGTTAACTTGATCCATTCAACCGATCAAATACTTTATGAAAAAGATTTCGTTGATGTCGAAGAAAATGAAAATGTATTAAACAAAACTATCGATGTAACTAGCAAATTACCAAATTATGATTCTTTTTCTTCTAAATCGCATTTTGATTATGTCACTCTTCAGAGCCCAAAAAGTTTAGTTAATTTTTGGTATAAATAATTCTTTTATGGGTCATAATGCCATTGATTGGCCAACTAACAAAAGCTATGTAAATGCATTCAAAATGGCCAATAACATTAAATCTACAAGCATTTATACGGAACAACTAGTTGGCAGAATTTCAAAACTAAACGATTCGTGTTTGCTGAAAAATAAAGATGGTTTAAATCCTTTAGCTATAGCCGCAGTAGATAACACTGAAATTGTTTAAAATTACTGTAAATAAATCATTTGAAACAATAAAAAAATTTGTAAACTTTTTTTATCAATTATTTGTTTTTTGTTATAAAATAATTTTGCAGTCTCATAACTTTTTAAAGGGTTGTGTTAAAAATAAAATATTGGTACCGTTTCGCTAACCTTAAAATGCCTTTTTATCGTGCATGTATAAAAAAACCTAAACATTTTTTTTTTAAATGACATTTGCGCCCCCTGTTGAGGGGGCATTGTATTAATTTTTGCGCAGAATCGACTGGTGATATCAGATTTGCAATATATTTAAACGTTTTCGCACTGCAGAAAAATGAGCTCAAAATCCGAGTTTTTATGTGGGTTGAACCAACCCAAGGAGTGAAAATTTTCCCAAAAAAAGACCGCCATTCTTTTTATTTAGGCAAAAGCCTTAAAAAACATGATGATACCCGAAAAACAAATCAGGTGACCTGGTCGCCAAACGAACTCTAATATAAAGGGTTTTTCAACAGAGACGCTACAAAAGTAAATCGATAGGGACAGAAAACGACGCCATATTTTTTCCCACTCTTTTGACATTTCTCTTCAGTAAGGTTTGCCATTTCATCATGGAAAGATATACGAGCCAACAACGAGTCAAAATTATTAAAATTTACTACCGAAATTTGGAGTCAGTGGCCTCAACTTTAAGAGCGCTACGCGATGAGGCTCAGTTCTGGCTGAATGGCTTCGTCAATAAGCAAAATATGCGCTATTGGTCATACAGCAATCCACACGTAATCCATGAGTCATTATTGCATCCAGTTTGGTGCGGTTTATGGGCCGCCGGAGTCATTGGGCCGTACTTCTTCCGTGATGATCAAGACCGGCACATTACTGTGAATGCGAATCGCCACCGTTCAATGATAACCGAATATTTTTGGCCCCAATTGGATAATATGGACTTGGAGGACATGTGGTTCCAACAGAACGGCGCCACAAACCACACAGCGAATGCCTCAATCAATTTATTGGAAACCCCATTAGATTATTTCCTGTGGGGCTACGTCAAGTCTATGGTCTATGCCAACCAGCCAGCAACGATTGATGAACTTCGTACGAATATCGAACGTGAAATTGCAGCAGTATCGGCCGATTTATGCTTGAAAACCGTCGAAAATTGGGTTCAGCGTCTGGACTTCTGCAAGCGTGCCATGCAAAAGAAATCGAGTTCCATACATAATGGCATCGAACGTACTTTCACAGGATTAAAGATTTCATTGGTATCTAAAACCGGTTTTGTTTTATTTAAAAAAACTTTTGTAGCGCTCTTATTGAAAACCCCGTTATATATATTTTTTTTAATTATAATTAAATTTATTATTATAAATCCACATTTATAAATAATCAATACAACAAATTAAAAAATTTGGAACGGTAATTTTTACATTTACTTGCATTGAATGCATTATTTGTTTTTTTCTGCTGCTCTTTTACTTCTCCTTTCTTTATTGTCTCTCAGGTTATTGTTTTCAGATGGTTTAAACTATGCATTGGTCATCACTATATACAAATCTAGTCCATGCAAGCCAAGCGTTTATTAATTCGTCGACTTAGTATTGTTTTGTCGTAAACGCCAATTGTTTGAAACGGAGATACCAATATTCACAACTATACCATTATTACCAACTAGCAAGTTTTGTGGATATACAAACAAATTAGAGTAAACATCACAGTAATGGTAAGATATATCAAAAATCTGACACCAGATTCGGAAAGAGAACGCACAAAAACCTGTAGACACAATAACAACTCTAAAAAACATAAATGGCTTGTACGACAAAACAATAATCAACCGACGAATTACGATTTTCTCAGTAACGGTTCCGGCAGAAAAAGGGCTTCACGTTGTTGCCCTTTCCAGTTTCTTTCCTGTAAATCGTTTCCCACTTTGGTAGTACACATACATGCAAGTTAACGCGCTCCTCAAGGGAGGGCGGAAAAAGTAAAGTTGGGAGTCGCCCACTGGCTCCTTTGTATTAAATGCAAAGGTTTAATTTGCAGGCGAGTTCATCACCTCCAATTTTAGCTTGGTCAATTCCAATTACCGTTCTACCCGGTCGTCAATTCCAATATAATTTTTATTTCATTCAAATACAATGACGTAAACTTTTCCTATCACCAGCCTATTTTATGTTCTTTATGTGTCACAAATAAACTGAGTTGATATGGGTGTAATTGTTAGGAATGATAAGGCCAACGAGTTGGACAATGTGTTAACTGCCCCCCTCTAAATATCTGCGTCCCGTAGATCAACATAAATTGTTGGGAGACTTTTTAAGGTTACTTTGACTTGGCCTTGATCTGCTATTGTATGGATCTTTGGTAGCTGGATATCAGCGCTTATTTTTCGCCCTTAAGCAGGCAGGCCATACAACCATCCCCCAGGAATTTTTCAATAGAGGACATCCCACAAATTGTTGCATTATTGACAGAGTTGCAATTGCCTATTAGTTCTTAAGTTCAGCTTCATTTATTTCCTCCTTGGCAATCAGGACTCTATGCAGAACATCGTGTTCCAGGTTTGACTAGTCTGAATATTTGTCAATGTTTTTAAAGCACGATATCAGCTGGTTGATCCTTCTATTGGCTTCAAGGGAGACGCTGAGATGCCTGTCGTTCACCTTAAATTGCTGGTTATTACTGGCAAAAATCTCGTTCTGACTACCCAAAATCTAGTTCCAGTGTTATCTCACTCAGGATTTGTGCAAAATATTCTATGTTGATAGTGTGGACAAGACTGAAGTGGCCATCGATAATTCAACCGCTGCCTTGTTGAATGGTTACGATTGGTGCATGGTACTTAAAGTCGTCCAGTGTGTTGATTGATATCGTCAGCAATGTTCGGGAGTCCATTTTACTTAAGTGGTTACTAATCTCATGTATTTCTTACGTATTCTTTACCTGTGTTTTATGGACTCTTTTACCCTTGTTGGTTTCAATTGTTACCCTATTATTCTTTCCTATTATCTCTTTGGCGTAAAGCGGTTTCTCCTTTCCTTTGATTTGCTTATTCTTAACGTATACGACGTCTCCTGGCTCATAGTTTCTACCCTTTTCCGTTTCTTATTTACGCGAAGGTTCCGCATTTCTTGATTCTTTTTGATTTGCTCCCTGACCTCTAAAAATTCCCTGGCTTGGAAATTTGTTAAATTCTGATAATTAATCCGTTGGGTTCTATTGAAAAAGATATCGTACATAGCAGTTCCTTAGGGTTCCCGACACTCATTTCCCTTTTTAAGCAACGGTATATTTCTATGATTGTGGAGTGCAGCCTCTCCACTTGTCCATTTACCTCACTCCTTTGAATCGGGGTTTGGTAAAATTTGATGCCCAAACCTCTAACGTAATTAGCTACCATAGGGCTGACGAAGCCTCGTTCGTTGTCGGTGACTATCATTCGAGGCGCGGTGAAGTAGTGGATACTTTTTGCAAATTTACTGCGTAAGTGAACCGCGGATCTATTCTTGATAAGAAAAAATTTTGCAAACTTCGAAAATTTATCTAAACAACTTAAAAATTTCTCGCCTTGGATTTCGAAAATATCTATGTGCAGGATGTCAAACGGATTTTCGGGAATAGGTGTATCTTTTAGCTCGGGGACAAAAGGGTGCCTGTCGTATTTGTTCGTTAAGCAGGTCTCACATCCCTTACTGTACATTTTTATGCGCCTCGCCATTTTTGGAAAATAGTACCGCTCCAAAATTTGCGCCTTGTTTTCCATGTGATTTCTCTTTTGTGTTCCTCCTCGATTATTCCACAAATCCTTTCTTCCTCCCTGACATCCAGGACCAGCCTTTCAGTTATCCTTATTTTGTAATAGCGAAAATGGCAAAGGTATATATAGCTTGCAGCAATTGGATAAAATTCTCATGGATCTTAATGCCGTTAACGAGTAAGGGATTCAGACGCTTCTTCAAGGTCGCCGTTAAAGAGTCCCTGTCGACTTTATCCAACGTGATATAATGGCGCGTATACCCATCGTGTGGAGATTCTACGATAAAAAGTTCCTTGCCTTCTCTGATTACAAGCTGGTTCCTGAAGACGTTTAATGGGGCCTCAACGTGCATTATTAGATCAGAGGCATCCTGCTCGGCACTATGTACTGTTTGCCCTTCGCTCGCTGTTCTAGTTCTTATTGATGATTCTCTACCTGCAGTCAAGGCTCTTGAATTGTCACTTCCTCCTTCACTGGCGGTCTCCGTATCAGATTCGTTACTAGCTAGAATAGGAGGTGTTATCATATTGTTAACTTGGCATGGTAGCCTCGATAAAGCATCTGCCACGACATTTGATTTACCGGGAGTGTAAATCAATTCGTGATTGTACTCTTCCATTCTGGCCTTCCATTTTTTCAACTTTGCATTGTAGTTTCTGCTCCCTAAGAGGTTGGTGGTCAGTGAGAATTCGTATTTTCTTTGCCCCATACAGATAAGATCTTAGATTATCCAAGGCCCATACTATTGCCAACATCTCTTTTTCGTTTGTTGCATAATTTTCCTCTGCTTTACTCAACGAACGAGATATAAAGGCAATGGGGCGCTCTTTTCCGAGCTCTCCCTGTGACAATACCGCTCCGATGGCGTAGTTTGACGCGTCTGTTGTAAGAGTGAACGGTTTGTCGAACCCAGGAAAGGCAAGGATGTCATACGAGACAAGTAATTCCTTTAAGTTATTAAATGCCTGCAATGCAGCATCGTCTAATCTAATGTACACCGTTTTTGATTGGTTCACCTTTACCTGCGATTTTTCTCCTCTAGTGAGATTTGTCAAGGGTTTCGCAACTTTGACGTAGTCGCGAATAAACTTCCGATAGTATGAAGTCATACCCAAAAAACCCTTCAAGTCCTTCAAGTTTTGTGGAGGCGGAAGAGACTTTATAGCCTTTATTTTCTCCACATCAGGCTTAATTCCATCAGACGTGATCAAGTATCCCAGAAATTCCACTTCATTTCTCATGAATTTGGTTTTTCCTAAGTTGACCCTCAGGTTCGACTCCATTAATCTCTGAAATACGGCGTTAACATTTTTCAGGTGTTCATCTACATCCTTTCCGAAGATAATAATATCGTCTATGTGTACGTAACAGATTTTGCCGATGAACTCCTTCAGAACGTCGTCAGTCATCCGCTGAAAGATAGCTGGTGCGTTCTTTAGGCCAAACGGGAGCCTCAAGAACTCATACTTTCCATTCATTGTAGAGGACGCCGTTTTTGGGCTGTCGCTCTCTTTCATAGGAATTTGGTGAAATCCTAACGAGAGATCGATCGTTGTAAAGTATTTCGCATACCCCAGGCTTGCCAGAGTCGAGTTTATGTCGGCTATGGGGTATGCATCCGCTATGGTGACTGCGTTTAACCGCTTAAAGTCTATCACCATCCGGTATTGTTTTTCGCCAGACGGTTTCGGCTTTTTGGCACTATCCATATCGGAGAATTGTAAGGGCTTTTGTATGGTCTAATTATGCCTTCTTCTAGTAATTCTCCTACTTGTTTCTCTACCTCGACTCTCATAGAAGCTGGATAGGGATAGCTCTTCGTGTAAATAGGTTCATTCACCGAAGTAACTATTTCGGCTTGCACAGATGTCCTTATCCCGGTGCGTATGCTTAGGGTTCGAACAGTTTCGCGTATTTGGCGGTCAGTGAATTTATTGCTGAACGCGCAACTTCGGGGACATCGGGAATTTCCATTATGTGGACACCTTCCGACGTTCTGTTCCTTAGAGGTATTGTAATGTCTGATTGTATAGTGGGAGTGTGATTTTTACGGTCTATGACAGCCCCCAGTTCTTTTAGGGTATCATCTCCTATGATACCGTCGAAGGATTGAAATCCAGGAGAACATAGAACGTGACCAGTTCATCATTACCCAATCTTTGAAAGAACTTCCCTTTGACTTGCTTGTCAATTTTCACTGACGAAGGGTCGCTTTACAGGGCTGGACCCTGCTGCTAAACTTGTTTTCACGAAATTCTTCTTTGCAGCTGTGTCTATTAGGAATTCTAATGATTTACCATGATTTACCATTGCTTCTTCGTTCGACTCCATGGTGTACAGTTTCTGCTGCTTTGAATATCCCTCGTTAATTGATCCTGCCCTTCTCTTGAATGGATTGTTTGACCCTGATTGGTTGTAATAGTTGGTTCGTCTCGTTTCCGCCAATCCATCCATTTCCATCTTAACCACTGGGGTCGGGCCTTCCGTCACATTTGGTAGTGGAGCGTTTGATCTTTGATTTGATGGACCATAAGGTTAATAACTTCGCGATTGACCGGAACGATTACCCCAGTTTCGATTGAATTTACCACTCGACTCGAAGTTGGCTTTCCTTCGAATTCCGTGAGTCATGTCATTCATGGGTACCGTCACCACGTTACGTGTGTTAGGACCATGTATAGGGTAGGCTCTGAAGTTTAGGTTTTGTATGTCGAGGCACGCAGTGTAAGCCTCTGGTAAGGTCCTTGGCGTTTGCACGATAATTATTCAAGACAAATCCCCTTTTAGTCCTCTGACAAAAACATCCAAGGCTCTGTTCCGGCATATTTCGATTAGCGCGTCTACAACCTCAGCAGACTGATCCCCTGATTTAAGCCTGTTGATGATTAGAGATATTTGGTGGTTCACCCTTGCGTAGAATTCGTCAAGGCTTGAACTTCCTTGTGACAGTTGTCCCAGCTGATGCTCAAGGGTTCGTATATCCCTCTTATTAAAATTAAAGCCGCGTTAGTTTTACCTCTAATCTTTCCCCGAATTGTTTTAAGAATTGCCTTATAGATAGGCTTAGAACGCACGATTTTATAATCTTCTAAAATACCTTCTACCGAGTGAACCCAATAAACGTATTGCACCGGATCGCCCTCGAATATCTCAAGGTCCCGGACCGAGTCGGGAAGTCTACCGACTTCTTTTAATTCTTCTTCCGTTGCGGGTCCCCTTAAAGGCGTGACTAACGCCGGCGCTTCGGCCGATTGGTTCAGCTCTTCAAGCTGACGAATCCTTGCCTCTGCTCCCCTAAGTTCTCCCATAAGGGCAGCAATTGAAACATTCAATTCGATCACCGACTGGGTTAATGCTACCATTAAACGCAAGTTTCAGTATTCTTGTTAAAAAAAGTACGCTTTTTCCTGTGATTTGGCTGCAGGGTTGACTCGATTGCTTATGCTTAGATTTACATATAAATTTCCTCTCCTTATAATATGGTAAGTTTTTCCACTTGGTTTTGTAATTGCTTCGTTATTGTTGAAATCTCCTGCAACTTGTAAAAGAAAACGTATCAGTGCTTTGATGATGAAAAAGGGGTTATTTTTACATTTTATTCTATGTTTATATTTTGCAACGTGCATCTAAGAATGAATCGCGTGCACTTTTATGTGTGGTGCATCTAAGGATGAATCACGCACTTGGTCGAGGAAGGGCCGTGTTATCCTTGTGATCGACAACGTGCGTCTATTCCTTGGACCATATATGGCAGCTATTGCAGGATCACTAAATCGTTAACCATTAGAGTTCCGGCGGGAGTAGTTGACCTAAGTGTCTTAGGTACACAACTTACCCCAACCAGTTCAAGTGTGACGACGGCCACTGGTGATGCTTACGGAGGATTGCCTTGCACTTGTGTTTAAATTTTCGTTTAGTTTAATTTGCAGTGAGCAGTGATTTTGCAAGCTTTTTTTGTTTTTGATTTTAGGTTGGAAAAAGCTCCTTAGATTTTTGTGTCCTCCAACCAGCTTCCTTGATTAACACTTTGATTAGCAGGATAATGACTGTATTTAGACAAAAGAATTATTGCCAGGAGGGTCCCCCCGAAGGTGGTGAATCGCTGTGCAACTTATTCTTATTTAAACTCTTTGTTCATTTCCTGCCAATTTTCGACACCACACAAAGCCACTTGGAAGGATTCACTGTGAAGGTTATTTTCACTTTAATTTTAGTTATCAATTAAGCTTTCATTTATTCACTTTTTATTAACACTGCAAACGCTTTCCCACAAGCACAAAACTGTTCATCCGCATCACTTTCACTGATGGCCCCGTCGCACCTGTTCTCCAAGGACATTACATCCTAGAGAGTTTTTTTCCCAGAACCTCCATTTTTTCAGGAGGTCCTTGCTCGGGCGCCAGTTAACGCGCTCCTCAAGGGAGAGCGGAAAAAGTAAAGTTGGGAGTCGCCCACTGGCTCCTTTGTATTAAATGCAAAGGTTTAATTTGCAGACGAGTTCATCACCTCCAATTTCAGCTTGGTCAATTCCAATTAAAAGGCAAGATTTCAGTACCGTTCTACCCGGTCGTCAATTCCAATATAATTTTTATTTCATTCAAATACAATGACGTAAACTTTTCCTATCACCAGCCTATTTTATGTTCTTTATGTGTCACAAACAAACTGAGTTGATATGGGTGTAATTGATAGGAATGATAAGGCCAACGAGTTGGACAATGTGTTAACTTGCATGTATACTAAACACATACACAAAACCCAAAGCAACATCAGAAACCATAGAGTAATCTCATACTAGAGATAATATTTGGCTGATCCGACGTTTCCTTTCACACTCTTCTTGATACGGTCGGTGTGATAGAGAGATGATTGACGAAAAGTGGCAATTTAAATGTGTTTTAAACTTCTTTATTGACTGTTATTGGTAGCATACATTTGTATGGTATTTAACACAATAATTTTCATTTACACGAAAATTCAGGAACATTTATGAATCACTGACTGAGCAAATAACATAAATATACAGACATACATTACAAGATAGACTCTCTCGTTGCCTCACTTTTATTATCTTGCTCTCGAGAGAGTATAAACAGTGCAACTAACACAGCTATATTTGTATCACAAACACATATATTATAACATATTAATCATTGTGTCTCAACCATGTAATATTGAATATCAAACACAATGTGTTTGCACACAAGTATATTATATTTGCGACAAGCTCCAAATACATGTTATATTTGCATCCAAACAACAAAAAACGCCAGATTTTTCAGCGTGCACTGATCGAATAACTTAGTTAAGCGATGTAATAAAGCCATTCAAAAGGGTGTTCGTTTCTCACCCTAAAAAATGCACAATTTTGATACGGCGATGGCAAAATTTTTTAAATGTCGCCATATACTAGGACTGCATTATTTTTTAGAAACGAAATCACCATTAGACTTGAACACCAGATACGGAAAAAGTTGCGAATATGTGAATGTGGGCGATAGAACGTTTTGCCCTAAATCCATGAAATTTTGACAAGACGTTTGCTTTAGGGCGTTTATGTCTGCTAAGTATTTATGCGCCAAACTCATAAAAGTTTAGCTAGCCAGTGAAGCCGAGGCGGCAATTTGAACGATGTCATATTCCATATAAAATGCCACTGATAGACCTTTTAAATAAATAAAAAATTTCGTTGATATCTCACACGTATCTTGTTTATTACAATTTAATTTCTACTCGTCTCTTTTTGAAAACACTTCTACCAAATTGTTGTGTAAATGACTGGTTGAGTGACTGGGCCATTCATCAGTGGCCTTGGCAAACGAGTAATGTTAGAATCATGAAATGTTCACAACACAAAAGCTACGAACGTATTTTTTAAAATTCGAATTGTGGGGCTCGAGTACAAGTTATAAGTTATAAGTTAATTTTATTGAATGAATATTTACATTTTTATATACTATTTACAGAGATTTATTGCACTTAAGAAATATGGCCTAGCCTTTTATCTTTATTAGTATATTTCGTAATAAACGTAGAGGATTTGTTGTAATTATTTAACCTTCAAAGGAAAAGTACTAAAAAACCTTTGCTTGAATATGAACACATTTCATAAGATGTCTATGTATCCAGGAGTGAAGATATCAAAACATTGTCCGAAGATTCGCACGAAGTATTAAATTTGTTTGTGATAGTACCAATTCTGTGGCTAATTTTATACGTGTTACTCAATTCATGCAATAAATTAGTAGGAAAGCGCCTTGGTAGGTTTAGCATCATTTTCAAAACCTTGTTTTGGCATATCTGTAATTTGTTAATGTGTGTCACAGCACACGTATTCCAAGCAGGACATCCATATAATATTATGGATTGAAATATTACTTTAAGAATTATAATTTTATTAAAGTTACTTAACGAAGATTTTCTGTTTATTAGTGGATATAAGATTTTAATATAAAGATTTACCTTGTTTTGGATATTAGTAATATGAAACTGAAATGTGAGTTTTTTATCTAGGTATATACCCAGGTATTTTACATTATCTGACCAGTGTATGTCAAACCCGTTTATGGTTAAATTAGAGGATGGGAGAAAGCAATTCTTTCTTTTTCTGGTAAAAAAGATAGATTGAGTCTTATCATAATTTAACTTTATCTTCCATGTATCGTAATATTGTACTAGTTTATTGAGTGCACATTGAACATTGGTCACAATATCATGACCCAATTTATGTGCGAAGAAGATACCAACATCGTCCGCATACGCAGCATAACTACATGGGGATAATAATGGAAAGTAAGACATGTAGATATTGTACAAAATTGGTCCTAGTACGGTTCCTTGAGGAACACCAGGTGGAATTTCGGTTATATCAGATAATTCACCGTCAATAGTAACAAGAAATGATCTATCTGTTAAGTAACTTTTTATAATTTTAATTAAGAAATGTGGAAATTTATAATTTATCATTCTATATATTAAAGCATCGTGCCATATGGAATCAAAAGCTTTAGCTACATCGAGAAGCACTAAAGCTGTTGAATTCCCATATGAAAACTTATTTTTTACATGGTTGCATATCCTCTTAATTTGGTGTGTTGTGCTGTGAAATCTTCTGAATCCGAATTGCTCTAAGGGTATTATATTATGTCGATCCAAGTGCGTGTCAATGCTGTATTATAAAATTTTTTCTAACAATTTACTTAAACTACTTAATAAGCTAATTGGACGGTAACTATCTGGGCTATTGAGTGGTTTTCCAGGTTTTTGAATAGGGATAACTTTTGCTGATTTCCATGACTTAGGAAAGTACTGTAATTTAAGGCAAGAATTGAAGATTGATGTCAAATATTTAATAACATTGTTTGGTAAATTTTTTAACATCCGATTATTAATCATATCAAAGCCAGTTGCCTTCCTTATTTTTAAGTTTTTAATTAATGATCGAACTAAATTTGTTGTGATCATTTCGGTTGTAGGAGTTTGGTGAAATTGCATGTTAAATTTTGAAACCTATGATTCAACTGTATTAATGTGGTTTTGATTACTTAGTCTATCAGATGTGTGGTGATTATATAAAAAAGTTTGGGCCAAACAGTTAGCTTTTTCCTTGGTGGAGTATTTTACGACTGACCCTTCCTTAAGAGGAGGTATATTTTGTCTCTTTTTCTTCAGAATTTTAGTAAGATTCCAGAATGGTTTTGAAGCTTTGTTTAGGCCCTTCAATTTTTTGGACCATTGCCTATTTCGATATTTCTGTATTTCCTGTCGTATTGTTAGGCTATAATTTGACATCGATAAATAATCAGACATCTGTCTGTATCTAGACCATTCTCTTCTATAGATGTTTCTAATTCGAATAAGAGTAAGCATATATATAGGCAATATAAAAGAATTTATTTTGTTATTGACAAACGGCACCGACTGTCTTACAGATTCATGAAGTGAGCTAGTAAATGTTGTTATTCTGCTATCAATTTGAGATGGATGGTTAATATCATCCAGGAAAGTGGCGCTTTGGTTAAAAGTATCTGTCAAGACAGATTTGTACTTTTTCCAGTCTGCTCTATTGAAATTGAAATGACCCTGATCATCTCGACAAAATTCAGAATTTATATAAAACAGAACAGGTAAGTGATCCGAGTGTAGTTCATTTAATGTTTTTAAGGAGGATATCAATGGTGGTGTATTGGACAGTATTATGTCAAGAGTAGAGGGATTAGACTATGAACAAGCTGGAATATATGTTGGCGAGGGGGGAAATAAAACAGATACTGGGAAGAATGTTGACATATCATTTAATATGTTACCCCAGCTATTAGCCCTGGTACATCCCCAGTTTCTATGCCTGCTATTATAGTCTCCACAAAAGATATAGTCACCATTTGTACTGATCATTTTTCTCAAATCGCTTTTGTATGCACTTCTATTGATATCAGTGTTATCAGCACCGGGAAAGTAGATACTAAATATTTTTACGTTTGGATGTTTTTTGTTAATTATTTCAATACCAATGTTTTCTATTAACTTTGTCTTTATGTTAGGTATTTCATTAAATTTAATAGTTTTCTTAATAAAAATAGCAACACCTCCCCCTACACCTTCACGATCACGACGTAGTACATTTTAGTTGGAATGTGAAAATTTAATATGAGGCTTGAGCCATGTTTCCGATAACAAACATAAGTCAATGTTATTTCTGTTCAAAAAATCGAAAAATTCATTCATTTTGTTGCAAACACTTCTGCAATTCCAAAAAACTGTTTTTAGAGTTAAATTACTCATAACTACTACTATATAGAAATTTTATAGCTAATCTAGCAATTACATTAAATTGTTCCTCTCTGGATTTACAAGATCTTAGATTTGAAACCATCTCAAATGTGAGCTGAGTCATTTCTTCTTCGTTGAATAAGTTTGTAGAAGTATTTGCCCACTGATTGTTGTTATTTTGGCTGCTTTTGTTATGTTGGCTGCTGTTGATATTTTGGCTGTTGTATGTTTTGTTTTTGTAGTTGTAGTTATTGATATCATTGTTTGGTCTCTGGAGAGGATTAGCACTATTGTTGTTATGGCTGTTGAAACGGGAGTATGCACAAGCTGAGCTGTTAGAAACATATTCGTTAAGTGGAGAGTTTGGTAAACGTGGATAGTTTGTATTTCTGTTGTTATATGTGATAACTTTTGGTGTTCTCTTTTCATGAAGATTTTGTCTCATTGCGAGAAAAGACGCTAGATTCGGGCAATTTGGGTCATTTGCTTTATGTTTGTTGTTACAATTGGCACAACGAATAATATTTGGGGTCTTACAATCAGCCGACAAATGTTTACCAGCACATGAGGCACACTTTGGTTTAACATTGCAACCACGTTCTCCATGTCCGTACATTTGACATTTGTGACATTGTACAGCTTTGAATTTTCGTTTCTTCTGGAAGTCCCATTTAATGATGGTGTAAAACAGTGCTTTCGTGTTTTTTCGCAAGTCGTGCATTCGTACTGTTGCTCTTTCAAAGTATACAATGTAAATTGTATCAACATACATTTCAAATTTTCGAGTGACTTTTTTAACATCAGTACATTTGTAACCGAGACTTATTAATTCAGACTTAACTTCGATTTCGGAATGACCATCCAAGCCATGGATAACAGCTTTGAAAGGTTTTTCATCTCTACTATCATGTGTAAAGAATTGAATGTTATTTTCTTTTAAGAGTTTAATAATAGTGTTGAAAGTATCAACATTTTCACAAACAATTTTCAATCCAATGGACATTCTTTTCAAGAGGTAGTTTTTTATACCTTTATCATTCAGCAACTTATAGATATTCTCTCTATTATCGGTTAAAACCTTAATAGGAGATACTGATGCTTTTTTCTGTGCACTATTATTATTTTCACCATCGTCATCGTCATCCTCGTCGTTTAGTTGGAGCGGCGAGAAGAAATTTATTCGAGACATTGTTTTTGGATGTTTAGATGAAGACAATTCTTCATCAGAGATTTCCCTTTGTCGTTTCCGAATTTTGAGAGAATACGTTAGACAGAGAGAGATAATTTGTAAACCACGCGCGATTATACGTGCAGAACATTCACTGACGACAATCCAGGAGTGACTGACGAGTACAAGATACCAAAGGAACTTGGAATATAATATTGGTGGCGTTAAAAACGAGTCATGGCTCTACATTACAAATAGACGCGTACCGGGCAAATAAGTAAGACTAAAAACTTTGAGAGAAGGGATTTTGCCACCATTGATGAGAAAGGATTTTGCCACCATTGAAACAGGGTATATATGCTATTGTTCCTCAAGTTTGAAGAAAAGATGCGAAAGAATTGCTTTATATATCGAATGGAAGCGGCAGAGTTAGAGCTAAGTTCCAAATAGAGATGGGCATGTGAATAAGGGTTGACTCACGCTCACGCACGCTTACGAAAGGAAGACGGTCACTCACGCACGCTCAATTTGGTCCTGCTCACGTTCACGCGTGAATCATGCCAATCATTAAAAAATATATCCTAATCCAATGTTCGTAAAAAGTTAGTTATCAAGTACGTTAATTAGTATTAAATTCAGGTATTAGACACTAATTATACTACACTTCAACGCAAATCCCTAAGTTAAAGCTGAGTGTAGTTTTTAATAAATTTAAGAAACAGACTAAGCCCTTTTAGAAAGACGTTGGTCAGAAAAACTTTTCGCAAACGTGTGTCACTATTTCTCAAAGAATATTAATTGCATTAAATTAAACATATGTTATTGGGTGAACAAATAGCAAGATTGCGGTGTTAAGTAGTTATATACTTCAAATCGCATTTGCATACAATTTTGAAAAAAAAAATATTTTAAATTTTTTCGTAATTTCTCAAAGAATGCTGTGCTGTGGAGATGGAATCGGGGTTATGCGCATATAGTCGGAGTTCCGGAGTTTCCATATCCTTCAAAACTCGAAATTTTCGAAAAGAATAATTGTATAAAAGAGTAATGTATTTTTTATATCATTAAAAACGTTCCAAATCACATAGAAATTATACTTCCAAATAGATAACGGAAGTGGTATTAATTTACAATAATAAAAATAAAAATCGAACTTAAAACTTTTTGCAATTCAAGAATATGGGCACTTTATTTTTAAAACTGGATTCATTTTATATTACTTTATTATTAATTTTTAAAAATACGTCTTCTAAAACAAAGTTAATTTTAGTGTGTTGTACTGCCAACAATGGCATATTGTCCGCAGTTAATCTTTAAGATAAAGGTGACAAAATATTGATCTTGTATGAAAGGGCTTAGTTTATTTGCAAATTTTATTAAAAGAGATACTAAATTTAACTAAAACATTTACATTTAAGTGTAGTAGTGTCCAATTCCTGAATATTTAAGAACTTACCTTTTACGAACATTGTTTTGTATAGTTTTTAATATTGGTTTGAATATAAAGCAAGTGGTTCATGTTAAAACCCTGTTTTTATTTTTGTGAGTAATTTTTGCGTGATTGTGAATCACGCGTGATTCACACGTGAACGTAAGTAGGATCAAATTCTGCATACGTGAGCGTGCGTAAACGTTAGTACCGAAAAAATCTTCGTGCGCGAGTTACTGTCGTCCTTTCGTGAGCGTGCGTGAGTCAAACATACTCAACTGCCCATCTCTAATACACAGTCTTATCCACTCGTTTGACATACATATAAAAGTGATATGCTTCTACCCTGTCTATATATCTTGGATGGACAATTGACGCGTTGTAGTTTGCTGCGCTTTTAGTTGTTATTTGAATACAAGGCGAGACAGACTTGTAAGTAGACAGTGAAAAAACAAAGCCGTAAAAAACATAGTTTTTGACTATAAATTCTTTATACATGACCACGCCCCTTTGTCCAATATTTGCACCAGATCTTAAAATATATACACCTAACCACCATACCCAATCTTAGAATATGTACACCTAACCAATATACCCAATTTTGTTCAAATACCGGATTTTTAATTTGTGAATTGTATGGGAGGTACCACGCCCCTTTGTCCAATCCCGCCCATATTTTGGTAGTTAATTTTTGTCGTCGCCATTAGTTTGCTGGCGAAGTTTCATCTCGATTGGACTACGGGAAAAGGGTTAAAAATCAATCCAAATGTTTTTCGGTATGCATGCATGCATACATGCATACAGACAGGTGAAGTTGATATAAAGAATTCAAAAAATAGACAAAAATGCCAACTCTTTATAAAACAAACTCTATGGGTAAAACCAAAACCATAAAATTTCGAAATTTAAACACAAAGAGCTTATGGAAGCCATAAATAAAAGTTTTAATTACAACTCGGTTGTTGTAACCGAAATAACAGTTGGCGGAACCGTTTGTCGTTTCTCGCAAACGTTTTTTCAGCTTATTTTTTTCATAACTCTTTGCTGTAAACATTTTTAGGTTTTCCCAAACGAAATGACATGTATGGATTAACTGAAGTTCGTTTCTCCCAAGTACAGTCCCCAAACGAACTTCAGTTATCTGATGATTTAAAGCGGAACTTTACACAAACTCAAAAATTTAAAATTTTGTTCAAAAGTCATTCATTTTCTAACAAGGTATGTTGAATACCCAAAAAAATTTGAAATTACATTTAATAGGTTTGGCAAGGCATTTGCTTAAAAATTCTACAATGTTATATTTCTTCCTAACAAAAAAAATCTATGAGTGTTCGAACTCACGGGCGATGTGTTAACACCTTTTTGTTACACGGTATCTGTTCGATTTCTATGAACACATTAGTAAATTTTACATCGGAAAATACAAAAAGAATAGTTTTTTGCTATTGCACTTTCTTTTTTCTTACATCTGCTTTAGCATTAGATGTAATATTGTTAAAATAAATAAAGCAATATTTTTAACAATGATTTCAAATATCACTGAAATCAGAGTAAGTAAAAATTCCGCTCGCGTGCCGAAAAATTCAGCTCCTCTTCAAAATAAAGCTCTCACTCCGAGTTAAAAAATATTAAATTCTTGATCGAATTTAATTTTTAAAATCTCTGGTTATTGAATCGCTCCCGAGAGAATTAAATATAAAAAATAAAAATTCGGTTCGGAGTTTAATTTTTATTTTACTGGGAGTGAGAGCTTTATAAGGAAGAGGAGCCGAATTTTTCGACTCGCGGGTGGAATTTGTTTGAATTTGAATATACATAAGAGGCAACTGCGACAACAATCGATTGGAATGAGAAAGGCCAGAATTAGAAAAGGACTAATATTAAGTAAATAGTATACATGGTGAAAAATTACAAATAACGAGATCATTGGTATGGAATGATTGGCTACTAAAGGCAGGCCAACATTTGTTTTTGGCCATTGACTGGAAGTATATTAATTATAGTATACTTGGTTAAAAACAGGTAAAAATTTGCGAAAAGAGTTAGAATTCAAAATGCAAAAAAAATTATTGGGAATGTTTAAAAATAGTGGCTGTGGGTAAAAAGGGAGATAAATTGGTAACAATGGCACAACTTGGAATATCGGGAAAAATATTTAGAAATGATTACAAATATATTAAAAATAATGTGTGTGGGTAAAAAGCTGTAGAAGGGTGAGCGAAGGGTACAACTTCAAAATACGAGGAAAATCGTTTGTAATGAATATGTTAAATATACGTGTATGGAATGTGTTAAATATAGTGTACATTGGCAAAAAAAACCAACAAGGGCTAAAAAGAACAAAACAAACATAAAACTTGAAAGTGCAAAAAAATGGCATTATTGGGAATATGTATATCAAGGATACTATAAGTATAAGGTTGAAAGGCGCAGGAAAAGTTAACAACGACAAAGTTAGTTTGTAATGATTGGGAATTTATTCAAAATAGTGCAGTGTCTAAAAATGGTTGAACTTCAAAAAGAATCAAATTAGGTAAAACTTAAAAAAGCAAAAAAAAAATCAAATACATGTCATGATTTGAATATCCTAAAAATTGTGTTTGTACGTAAAAAGAGCAAGATATGAATATGCGAGAAGTATTCTTCATAAAAATTTTACTTTTGTAAAATAGGCCAAAAATGGGTAAAATTTCAAAATGTGAGAAAAATCGTTTGGAAAGATTGGGAATGTGTTAATAATAGTGGACGTGGATAAAATGGATGATGACCAAGGGACAAAAATGGTTAAACTTCAAAAGATAGAAATTCGGGTTGGAATGGTTTATAACTTTTTAAAAAATAGTATATGTGTGGATGTTTTGGTTCTAGCACCGAGCATGTTCGTAATTTTTAAAAATTTTAGAAAAACACTTGTGTTTGCTTTTAATGTCAACATTTTTAATATGCAATTATTAGTTTTGTATCTAACAAAATCAGTTAAAACTATTTTTATCGGGTACAACAAACGCATTTTAAGTGACGGTTACCATCAATCTCAAAGTTATAACTTAACTCCATTGTCGGCTCTTTACTTAAGACGCAGTGTAAAGATTCGGCAAATAAACAGAGCAATTAATCCTCTTTTAGCCCAAACTTTTATCATGTTTCCTTTATTAATTCGAATTTTAAGGATTTCCCTGTTTACTCTCTAAGCTGTAATTGGTGTCCATATTTGTAACACATTCTCACTCCTCCCCTCAAATACCAGTAACTGACTCCATACAGATTTTTCTCAGTTTCTGCAGTTTAACACTTTTTTCTTATTTTGTATAAGATACTCTTTTTTTAATACCATCCCAATCATTGTGAATCTATTTTCAGGAGTTTTGCAATTTCGATTTGGTCGCATTTTCAAGTTTTACCCCTTTTTGCCCGTTTTTAACTGAAATTTGTACGACTGTTCATTGGTTTGTTTGATAAACAACTGCCCGTTTATTTATCATTATTGTTTACAGAAGTGATTTAATTACAAATACTAATGTAAGGAAGACAGCGTAGCATGTACACATAGTATACGAGTATTAAACTAACCGCGAGAAATATACAGTTGTCAGCATAGTGTAATAATATAAGTGGAAGCATAAGCCCAGCTGATCAGGCATTTTGTTATTGGGTTGTTTCTTTTTATCATTCTTTGTTTACGTAATACACCCGAAGTGTCAAACTTGTCTCATCATTTGTTTTGATTCTTATTGTTCGTTATTAAACGTTTGAAAAGTGTTGCGCAAATTAAATTGAAATATAAATATAATTGTAAATTGTATAATTTCTGCCAATTACTTTTTTTAATACATGTAATTATTTACTTTGGCGTTTTTCCTTTGCCTCTTCTTCGTATATAAAATGATTTTGACATATCGAGTGTATTGTCATAACAATAGTACAACAAAATTCTGTCAAAATCGTTTCATATTACAACAACACGCCACGCGTCGACTTATATTATTAGACTATGGTTGTCAGCACATTGCTATTTATCGTGTGAATTGGGCAGGTTAGAATTTGTCTGGTGTTGGACATCATATTACTGTTTCATCGTGAGAACAGGTAAAGGGAATGATGTCTAGACAGGATCGCATTACCTTGAGCGTGTGAATGCAAATAAGTATGCACACCTCACTTCTCCTTTACAAAGAATGCATTCTTTCCTCATTTATAGTCTTTTATAAATTAATTCTACATACTAATTTGATTTTTTTTACTGTTAGTCATTCTAATTTTATTGTACTTATATTAATTTTTGTTACTACAAAAATTGTTTTTTTCATTAATTTAATATAGATTTATTTATTAAATATCCGTATTCTATTTATATGGATTAGTGCTGACTTCCCATTGTCGTCATGCACAGTTATATTATTCTTATCGTCTATTCCTATTACCTTAAAAGGACCTAAATATATTTTATCTAATTTATCTCCCGTTTCGTTTCGGATTAAAACAAGATCACCTACGCGTATGTCTACATGGTTCGAGTTTTCCTCTGATTTTGTCTTCCTTATCAATTTGGCATTCTCAAGTAGACTTGCACTCAGCCACTTGTAATCTGAATTTTACTTCTGTTTGATATGAGTCAACGTTGTTCTATATGATTTTCATTGACAAAGTCTATGACAGGTGGCATATTTCCAAAGCCTAATTCGAATGGGCAATATTCATGTATACAAGAAGGTGTGGTATTATAGCACTACACGAAGAATTTTAACCACGTATCCCAGTTGCATTTGTCGGTGGATACATATGTTCTTAAATACTCATTTAACGTTCGCTGTAGAGTCTACTTTCTCAATTTTCATTAATGAACAGAGTTCCGTTAGGACCTGGTTCATATACTCGGTTCCCATATCCGTGAGTATTTTAGTCATTGGACCATATATCAAAATGAATCCTTCAAAAATCGCTCTTGCTACGTTTTTAACGGATTTGTTATTGATTGGGATCGCAATGAGATATTTCGTCAAATCGCAACCGCATAATCATATCCTGACACTGATATGCGTAAGCGTCCCACTGTATCTACTATTACGATATCAAATGCCCTTGTCGGTGTGGGGGTTAATATAAACGGTTCTTTAACCATAAATCCTGATTTGTTTCTTTGACACTTATCACATTTTCTGACATGTCGAGATATGCCTCTAGTCATATTCTTCCAAAAATATCTTTGTTTGATCTTTCGAAACCAACGAGGTGTTCCGGGGTGTCCACCCCATATTGGATCGTCATGATACTTTTGCATGATCCTAGTTTTATCGGAATTCGACTCTATCTTTGTTAGAGCTGGTACGAGTACTATTTTCAACTTCCTAAGAATTCTATCGCCGGTAGTTTTAAATAAACCAATGTGAACGCGTTTAAACAATTCATCATTTAATAATAATTGTAAAGTCGAGAGACCCGTATAATCAGCTATTTATTCAAGCCTTGGAATAAGTTGATCTAAATCAATAATTCCATTAATAATTGGGTTTCTCAACTCGGAAAGCTTATTCTTTCCGCGGCGGATAACTAATTTATCCGTTGCAAAATACAATTGTGGCATTTTGCAGTACTCTAGTGTATTAATAGCCCCATTCACTTTAACCATTTCCGATATTCCTTTTTCTTCTAACGTTGTTTTGCCGTTAGTATTTTTCAGTTTGCCAAAATCGTACTCTTCTAAATCGAGTCTCATTCGGATTAATTAATTAGTGGTTTATGATTACTTTTAACCAAAAAAATTTACGCTATAAAATAATTTATCGCCCAATGTATGGCTGCCAGCTCCTATTCAATCGTGGATTTATTATTTCCTCTTTTCGTGAAGGCTCTAGATGCATAAGCCAATGGTAATTGAATAACTTAAGATTCTTGGCTTAAAACAGCTCCGCAAGCATGTTTATTTGCATCTGTAGTTATACAAAATTCCCTATCGAAATCGAGATATTGTAATATCTTAGCACTTAATAGTTGATCTTTAAGGTATTTACAGGATTTTTCACATTCTCGAGTCTATTCAAAAGAAATTCTCTTCCTAGACAATCGCGTTAAATGTCTTGATAATTCTGCAAAATTTGGGATGAACCTTCTGTAATAATTGCAAAAGGCTAAGAAGCGTTTGACTTCATCTCCATTCCTCGGCACTGGATAATTTTGTATTATCGAAAATTTGCTTTCATCCGGTAATATACCCTTGTCCGTACAATTATGTCCTAGAAATTTAACTTCATGACGAAAAAATTATCATTTGTCGGGATGCAGTTTCAGACTATACTTCCTACATATGTCAAAAATGTCTCTCAAATTATGTAGCATGTGGTTAGTAGAGCAACCGATGATGATCAAGTCATCCATATACAAGAAAGCTTGTGACTGTTTCCATCCTGAAAATGCTAGTGACATCATTCTTTGGACCTGGAAGGAACCTTTGTCCGAAGAAAATGATGTGATGTGTCTCGAATCTTCTTCCAATTCAACTTGATGAAATCACGATACTAAATCTAAACGTGAAAAAAATGTGATATTTCTCGAATCTTCTTCCAATTCAACTTGATGAAATCCCGATACTAAACCTAAACGTGAAAAAAATTTGGCTCTACCTAGCTTATCCAATATATCATCTATACTGGGTAGTGGATATTTGTCATCTACTTATATCTTATTGATCCCTCTGAGTCAAAAACTAGTCTCCATCTCTTCTGGTCTGTTCCCGGTAACGATTTTTTCGGGACCAGTAAGATTGGGTTGTTATAGTCCCAAACAGATGGTTCGACTATGTCATCATCTATTACTTTAGTTATCTGTCGATCAATTTCCGCTTTTTGAGTATGCGGAAATCTATAATTCTTTATAAATATCAGCTACTCATCACTTAACTTGAGCTTTTGCTTGTAAAAATTATTCACGTTTATCTTCTCTGTTTCCAACGTAAAAATGTCATTAAATTCAGAGCATAACTTTCTCAACTCTTCATTGACAAATTTCGGAAAATTATTAGAAAGTCGTCTTAATTTTTCTCCATTAGTCTGTGGATTGCTGCTCGGCTGGACAATATTGTAGTCATTCACACTTTCAGTTTGTATTTGAACATTTTATATAATTAAATTTATGTCCGTATTATTAACAATTCTAACCATAGGTTTACATTTTGAAGTAATAGTATTTGCCACGTAAACACCAGTTTGTATCATTTGATGGGGAATCAAGATTTCATCCTCTTCAGACTGTACGCTGATGAGTCGTATCACCTACGATCGAACTGGAAGAGATATAGAATTTATGTTCGGTGCATTCATTAATGGAATTCCAATATCTTGAGTGAAATTATCCTGTCTCAGGATAATCAAATCCTGTTCTCCATAATAATCTAGAATACACTTGTCCTTTCTTATAAAAATCCATACCTATTACACCATCTACAGGGATTGGGAAATTATCCTTGACGACTTGATATTCATGTCATATGAAAATATCATTAATTTTCAAGTAGGCATTGACTTTTCCAATTGTCTTCAAGAATACTTGACGTACACCACTGAGATTTGTAGTGATAGCATCAACTTTTTGTTCGCTAAGAACTTTCCCGAGTTTGATAACTGAAACATCTGCGCCGGTATCAATTAGAAAAGTTGATCTTCCATTATTCAATGAGGATCGACAACTTAGGTAACTGTATAGACCTACATATATTCATGTTGTAGATTTTGGCATTTAATCTACATTCATTGGTGCTTGTTCGTTTCCCGAGTTGTCCTCGGTCCATCTTTGTAAACAAGTGAAAATTTTAAAGTAAATAGTCGAATTGAGATAAAGCCTATTATCAATATCATTTGCGGATATTCAGATATTTTTATGTCTGTTAATAGTAGCGCCTCATCCGAAGGGCACCCATCCATCGATTTAAAAAAATTTGTTACTGTTGAGGAAATAATAGTTTGTTAAACTAAACCAAATATGAAGTTATCTATATCCCATTGAGGGGATAATAAAATATTATAACGTCTTTAACCGGTGGAATTCTTAATATGGCTGGCTAGTAAAAGGGGAAAGCTTTTCAGGGCAACAAATATATTTTGGGACTCTGGAAATAAAGCAGATTTATGGTGGAGCTGCAGTGGCTTCGTGAGGGTGGGCTCCACTGACAATAACACCCGTCACACACTAAATGTATACTTTCATCAGATTGTTCATGCATCATTGAGTGGGAAGAACCCCCTCTTCCGGCGAGTTTACCAGCCCGGCATAAGCATGGCATACCAAGCATGCCGCTCACAAACAATTACAAATTACAGTGACAGTCTTGGTACAACAATACCATATCTCCGATTTCACCCTTTGTGTGAGAATTTCACGAGAGTTCTAACATAAATTTAAATAGTCTACAGTCTATTAACTTTTTTTGTGAATTCTGCAAATAATAAAAAATCATTCATCACTTTTCTAATGATTTTTCCGAAGCTTATGAAATAGGGTTTTGACAAATCCGTGTCATAAAATGCACTTGTGATACTATGTTCTACATTTTCAATCGGATGTTTTGTACATTGTTAAGTTTTTAAGAATGATTGAATTCAAACAAAAACAATAGTTACACACTATAATGAAACCCAAACAAAAAATCACAATTCTTGTAAAAATTACATATATGTATAGTATACATATCTTAACTTAATTCTGAATCAAAGCTAAAAGTATTCATTGGTTTTCACTATCCACGTTATGTTTTATTCATAAGATATGTGGCTTTATGATAAAGTAATAAAACTGAACACTATTCATTGATTTTCACTATCCACGTTATGTTTTATTCATAAGATATGTGGCTTTATGATAAAGTAATAAAACTGAACACTTTTTCGATTTTTCATGATTTTTTAAATAGTAAAAATAATATAACAACAATAAAAACTATTTGTTTGTTACAATATTTATGAGAACTCCGAAACTTTTGATCAAGTTAAAAAGTAGTATACTAAAAGCTGTAATTGTAAACTATTGTTGTATATTGTATTGTATCTAATTTATATCCCGTTGTTTCGGATTAAAACAAGATCACCTATGCGGATGTCTACATGGTTTGAGTTTTCCTCGGATTTTGTCTTCCTTATCAATTTGGCATTCTCAAGTAGACTTGCAGCTCTTCGCTGAGCCACTTGTAATCTGAATTTTACTTCTCTTTGATATGAGTCAACGTTGTTCTATATGAATTTCATTGACAAAGTCTATGACAGGTGGCATTTTTCCAAAGGCCAATTCGAACGGGCAATATCCATGTGTATAAGAAGGTGTGGTATTATAGCAATACAGGAAGACTTTTAACCATCTATCCCAGTTGGATTTGTCGGTGGATACATATGTTCTTAAATACTCATTTAACGTTCTATGGGATATTTCCACGGTACCAAGGGTCTCATGATGGTACGCCGTAGAGTTTAAATTCTCAATTTTCATTAATGAGCAGAGTTCATTTATCAAAATTAATCCTTCAATAATCGCTCTTGCTACATTTTTAGCGGTTTTGTTATTGATTGGGATCGCAATGACATATTTCGTCAAATCGCAAACAATCGTAACCGCATACTCATATCCTGACTCTGATATGGATAAGGGTCCCACTGTATCTACCGTTACTGTACCAAATGCCTTTGTCGGTGTGGGCGTTAATATAAAAGGTTCTTTAACCCTCAATCCTGATTTGTTTCTTTGACACATCACATTTTTTCACATATCGAGATATGTCTCTTGTCATATTCTTCCAAAAATATCTTTGTTTGTTCTTCCGAAGCAAACGGGTTGTTCCGGGGTGTCCACCCCATATAAGATCGTCATGATACTTTTGCATGATCCAAGTTTAATCGGAATTCGACTCTATCTTTGTCAGAGCTGGTACGAGTACTATTTTCAACTTTCTAAGAATTCTATTGCCTGTAGTTTTAAATAAACTAATGTGTACACGTTTCAACAATTCATCTTTTAATGATAATTGTAAATTGTAATAATTTTTTCTTCGCGCGTTATTTTATGTAATTTACATACATATATTTTGTCAAATTTCCGTATCGTAATGGGTTAACAAACGTCGCCAGTATTTAGTCCCACATGACTTTACATTTGTTTCAATATAAACAAAAACAACATCATTTGGTGGGTACACTACCTACAGTTGCTGGGGAATTGACACAAAGGGCATCAACATTGCCCATAGCATCAATGAGATAAGTGAATATCACAGTCGTTAATGCCTTTCAATTAAGCAGTATGTATTGAATTCTAACGGTTTTTGTTTTAAGTTGCTTTTTAGAACAACTGGAGCAAAGTTAGAGAAATGCAATGCGATGAATTTTAGTAGATTTTTGAAAAGCATCGACGCTAGTCTAAAATATCGCGAAAGTTTCACTGAAGTTAATTTTATTCTAAATAAAAAGTGAAATTTTTTTAATAGAAATGGAATGTAATATTAATAACTTTTGTTACGTCTGTGGCCATTTGACTCCAAAAATGACAAAACATGGATATTTTACAGAAGAATTTAGGTGAGCTTATGAAAATTATTTCAACCAACCAGTTATTTCTAATGTTTCCTGGGCAAGAAATGTGGCTTGCAAAAAATATTACAGTGATCTTTTAAATTGGAAGCATAAAGTATTTAAATGTTTGCCATTTGGTGTACCGATGACCTGGACGGATCCAACCAGCCACCAAACTCTTCGCAAGGTCTTCCACTTCAGTGGCGTAATAGTTTTCATTTTTATTTTGCTGCCGCACATTCATTAATTTCGCCGTTGATAGATGCTTTCAGTTTTGTTATCTCCCCTTGTAAGTTTGACTCCGTGGAGACCAGATTCCGCGCTGTCCCCTTCAACTTATGTTTCAATAAGTTAAGAGCCACTGCTTCATGAGATCCCTTAATGGAATCTACTAAATTCCATCAAAATCTGGTAGTATCCGGGAGGCGGTTGATAGAAATTCTATCCTGGTATGTGCCATGGTCGTATTTTTCTTGGTTTCTTTACTATTTGGCTGTTCAAATATTATCTCCCCGTGGATTTCTTGAGTATCTTAAGCTTATGTGTACACCATTGTCAGATCTGACAATATTGTCATAAAAATGTGCAGCAATGACAACTTACAATGTTTGTCTGGCAATATTGTCAGATAAAGCATTGTCAGGTCATTGTCAGACCGCCATTTGAAACAATTTTGTCAGACACCTGACAACCCTGTAAACACACTTGGTTTTGAGTTTGTGTTTGTTTGTTGCTTTGTTTGTTTGAATTTTTTAGTACCGTATAACACGAAAACGGATGGACCGATCTTTTTGAAATTTTCACTGAATATATATAGTGGAATATATATAGTATATACAGTGGCCGTGGCCCCGCCCATTGGACCCTATCTTTGAAAACACATTGGGCAGGAAAATTTGTGATCCAACAAAAAATGGGCGGGATCGGATGAGTGGGCGTGGCAAACAATTTGAAACTTTGTATGGCTGTATCTCATGAACTATCAGAGATATGAATAGTATATTTTGTATATGAAAGTCGCTGTCTACTTATTTCGCTTATCCTAGGTTATGTTCCTATTTGGAATTGTATCTGGAACTTTTGATTAACCTCTGCGCCATTTCCAACCTTTTAATATTGATACTCCCATAAGTAATTAGCTATAAATGAGGCCATTAATCGATCTATGATTACTTTAAATAGTATTTCTTATCACATTGATCTTAGTTTTCCAAAAGTAATCTTAGTTTTTGATCTTAGTTTTCCAAAAGTAATAAAAAATTGTCATTGAATTTAATTAACTGAATTACATATGACTAATTCCATGTGAAAAGGAACAGTTTTTTTTCTTGTTTTCTCCGATTTGAATGAAATTTTGGGCATTGGTAATTTTTACCGAGTAAATTACAGTTGTACTTACAGTTTTTCAAAAATCTCAAAAATGTAGTCAATAGGCTGAATCGAAAATCATGTTTTGTTATTATAGTGTTATATTTAAAGAGTTGTACCTTTTTTGTTATGTGAGATATAAAAATAATGTTTTCCTTTTTTAACAGGAAATTGCTTGAAGTTTTAATGAAAATTATTAAAAAATAAACAAATTTTATTCTTTTCTTTGAAATTTTTATAAATAATTTTTTTTTGTAAATTCCAAAAACACTTCCTCCCTAATTTTTTTTAAAAAAAATTTTAAAAATAGCTAATAGTGTCAGTAACACATCCTATCAGTTTCAAAGTGGTCCCTTTTGTACATTTTCTCAAACAATTAAAAACGTGAAAACAGTCGAACTAAAAAAATATTTTCTATATAAAACTTTTAACACATAATAACATTCATATTGCATTAGCTAATATTTTGTTTAATACAAAGTTAAAAACATGCCAAAGAGATTCCCATAACAAAGAACATATTCGATTTAATTTATTCAAAAATAAAAAAATTATATATGTATAGTTTTTAAAAATAAGATATAATATACAACATACTATATAGTATAACCTAATGTTATCAGGACCGCATTACTTTTGATGGTGTATATTGCTCTTCATCATTTGAATAAAGTTTTCCATAAATCTCAGTTCTTGAAGCTGGAATTATAGAGTGAAGTTTCTGTGTAACAGCAAGTCTAAATGATTTTTCAAATCTGGGACTTAAAAATTGTTCCTCGTTTGAATATTCTGCTTGCGTGCAAAATTCAACATTAATTTTCTCCAATTCTTTAGCAAATAAATGTAAATCGCGAGCATTGACAATTTGATTATCTAATGGCCTCTGTAGACTTGCGTGGGCTGCAGCTCTCTTAAGAGCACCTCCTACTCCATCACATGGCCCTTTTCCATGGGAGGTGGCAAAAAAGTGCCACTCTGCATCACATCCAAAATCAAAATTATGGTGTGCTATATTAACAAAATTCTTCCTGTTTTTATATTGGTACCACTTCCTCCGCTTAAAATACACTCTCTTGGCCACAGTTCAGCAAATTTTGAAAATCCTATTTTCATATGAGGAAAGCTGTCCTTGAACGAGTTATGGAGTTCTTGAAGGTTGCACAAAATTAATCGTTTTTGTTCTTTAATTTTTTCACCGCAGTCTTTTCTAACCGTAACATAGTCATTTTTCCCCGGCATTACACGGCTGTTTTTGTTGGTCTTGTAAAAGTCATCTACTGACTTTTTAATTTCCTCACTAACACGCTCACCTAATCTAGGCGTGGGAGATACCAAAAACCCATTATTAGATATGAGTCGTTTAGCTTTATACGCGGCACGAAGTGTTGCTCCGAAAGTGTTTTTGATTTTCCGAACTGACCAACTTGTTGGTAAAATTGTTAAAATTTGTAACTGGATATTCTTATCATTGGTAGCAGCCTCGAACTTTTCCTGTAAATGATTTAATAATTCCTCCTCATCACAGTTTGTGTCATCTACTTCAAAAAGTTTTTTTTAACCACCGAAAACACATTTTTTAATTTGTTTTTTTTTTCGCTCATACCAAATGTTTTACAAAAATCGATTGGACTTTCATTAAAAATTTCCAAACATCTGTTTAGGTGAAACAATGCACTTTCTTTGTGTATGTTCTGAAACTCAACTTCGATCATTTCTACATCATCTTGTTCATCGTCGTCTTCCTCTCCTTCGTCATCATATGCGTCTTTTTCTTTAACGAGTGGTTCTTTTTTGGCACTAATGTTACTCTACAACTTTTACAAATAAATTTATCTCGCGACAAATCGGGAAACGTGTCTATAAGTTTAGCAGATATCTTTCGAAGGTTTTTTTTACACTTTTATGATTAGGTTTTTTCAAGGGGTTGCAACAATACTTTTTAAACGGCATATTTACGTCTGATTAGTATTTTTGATTTGATAGAACTGTTTGCATTTAAATATAAACGATGAAATGATGCAATAGTAGATACCCCGCCTACTTTAGTAAAAACAATTTTTTTTGGATTCTCTATGATAGAATTAGCACAGTGGATTATTTATTTGAAACTTCATAATATTAACCCATTATATCGTTTCAGCTGAACTAACATTGTTAGTTGGGAAGATTTAGTCGTGTCAGAGGTTGGTGGTATCCCTGTCAATAACGAATATAGGAAACCCCGTATATATGTTTATAATTAACTGTTATTCTTAAAGTTACCAGGTAACGAAATATAAATGTAATTACTTGTCCCAAGTTGTATATACAAAATATTTTTTTAGTTCGACTGTTTTCACGTTTTTAATTGTTTGAGAAAATTTACAAAAGGGACCAATTTGAAACTGATAGGATGTGTTACTGACACTATTAGCTATTTTTAAAATTTTTTTTTAAAAAAATTAGGGACGAAGTTTTTTTGGAATTTACAAAAAAATTATTTATAAAAATTTCAAAGAAAAGAATAAAATTTGTTTATTTTTTAATAATTTTCTTTAAAACTTCAAGCAATTTCCTGTTAAAAAAGGAAAACATTATTTTTATATCTCACATAACAAAAAAGTTACAACTCTTTAAATATAACACTATAATAACAAAACATGATTTTCGATTCAGCCTATTGACTCGGTAAAAATTACCAATGCCCAAAATTTCATTCAAAGCGGAGAAAACAAGTAAAAAAACTGTTCCGTTTCACATGGAATTAGTCATATGTAAATATATAAGTTTGTTAATAATTCTAATATAAAACTTTTGTTTCACTTTTAAGAATACTGCTAGTCTGTAAGGAGTATTTCCATAGATTTAACAAAGAAATCGAATTAAATATCTCGAAACCTATATAACCGATTCGTTTTACATCATTTTTTTTAAAGTTTACTCACTTAAAGTTAATTTTTTTAAAGTTCCTATTTCTTATAAATACCTCCTCTTAAAAAACCACTCTTCTTACAAATATTCCGTTTCTTAAAAGTACCATTCCTTAATAATAAAATAATACCTTTTCTGTTATTGAGACAAGTAGCCTTTCGGAAAATAAGTACATTTCCTTGAAAAAATAACCTCTTCCTAAAAAGAGTACCGCTTCTTTAAAAAGTACCTGTTCTTAAAAAAGTACTTCTTTGTAAAAAAAATCAGAGTCATGGCTTTTTCTTACAGAAAGAACTTCTTCTGAAAAATAGTAAATTTTCTTAAAAAACATTAGCTTTTAATGCAAGAAGTATCTTTCTTTAAAAAATTACCTTTCGGGAAAATATAATACATATTCTTACAAAAAGGACTTAAATTACTTTTTCATTTAAAAAATACTTTACTTTTAGTGACTCTTTTACAACCTCTGGAGGCCTGACGTCATACACAACATATTCCTCCAACTGGCGAAGGATAGAGAGAGATTCTTCTGCCTGGTCTTTCCAGCGGAGTCGTGGTCATCCTCTTTTCCTGCTTCCATCGGGTACCTTATCGAAAACTGTTCACGCTAGTGCATCTCCATCCATTCTGATAACATCGCCCAGCCAACGCAATTGGCCTAAGCTGATTGGCCTAACTATGTCCACGGCAGAATACAAATGATATATCTCTTGGTTCTCTTGGTTTTTCATCCGCTTGCAATATACCCCAAGTTTCGGAGCCATATGTAAGGACAGGTAAAATGAGAGTCTGATATAGCTGGAGTTTTGTCCGTCGAGAGAGGGCTTTGTTCATAAACTGTTTGAAGAGCCAAAAATACCATTTATTTGTCGTTGACACCATAAATTTTGTCGTGCCCTCATTAACAGCAAGACCCCCCTTCACTGATTCTTTTTCGATTCTTGAAAATACTCCAGTAACCTCTCTCAAATTTCTGCCAATGATGTCTATGTCGTCAGCATATGCCAGCAACATATTGTTTTTCGTGTTAATGGTCTTGTTCGTATTTACTGCAGTTTTGAAGAGATTGCACGAAAGTGTGTCGCCTTGTCTTATTCCTCGCTTCTTGCAGAATGGTTCAGTGAGGTCTTTCACTGCTGATTTGGTGTTGGTCAGTGTCATTCTACAGAGGCGGATCAGTTTTGGCGGAATCCCAAGTTCAGACATAGCTTGTACAGTTTTCCCCGTATGGGGCTATCGAAAGTAGTTTTGTAATCAACAGAAAGGTTTATGTTACGATTTGCTTTTCGTGGGTAGTTTCCAGGATTTGGCTTACCATGAATATTTGGTCAGTCCTGGACTTGCCTGGTCTATAACCACACTGATAAGGTCCAATCAGGTTTCCAATAATTGGCTTTAGTCTTTCACATAATACGCTCGACAAGACCTTATAGCGGATCACCCTTTTCGAATACAGGACATAATACACTGAGACTTCGATCGTCAGTGGATCAGTGGAAGAATCACAGTGGAGTAGTGCTGAAAAGTGAGCACACACTGCTTATCAGTCACCAGATTCCCATTCCCGTTACCGCAGGAGGGGATATTTTCTTAAAGGGGTGTCCTAAATTTGAGTTCAAAGTGAACTAAATTTTAGTTCACATTATTTACTCAATTTTAGTTAATTTTTAATATAAATTAGGAATTTTAACTTAAGTTAATTAAACTTTACTTGACCGGAGTATACGTCAAAATTGTCTGAACTCATAATAAGAAAGTATATTTCCTTAAAAAAAAATCTTAGAATTGAGTGCTAGGTTACTTATATTGAGGAAAAATATACTTAATTTAAGTAAATATTTCGCAGATTTTAGTTTATATAATACTAAATAGAAAATTGTATGGAAAAAATAATGTTTTGATCGCTGTGAACTGAAAGTAATTCCAAATCCTAAAATTAAGTTTAAAGTTGTACTTGTATCGAGTACATACGTTGGATGATTTGTAAGAGAATTATAATGCCATTAAGTTAAAATATACTGCAAATTGGGACAGCTGAACTAGATCATTTTCTGAGTAATTTTGGAAACAAAAGTCATAACTGCAGTACACTTGTCCTTGCATTTAGAATGTGTTGAACTCAGGCAAAAAATTTGAATAAACTTTACGACAGTTTATTTTGGAGTAAAAATTAACTACAATTCAGGAAAAGGGTAATGAAATTCAGTTAATGTTAAACTACAATTAAAGTCACTTGACCTTAAAATAAGAAAGTAAAATATTATTAAAAATTAACTTAAAATGGTTACAACAATATTTGAATATATGATTTTTTACAACCAAAGTGAAAATAAGTTATAAACAATTCTCCTTAATTTGAGTTCAGGATTAACTAGAATCTAGTTCAATAAAGTGTACCTAATTCGAGTAAAATTTAACTTGAAATAAGAAAATTTATCATAATTTAGCTTTATGTTGTCGTGCATTATGTTCAATAAATACTTTTCCTGATTAAAGATAAAATTTCTACATTTTAGTTAAAAAAAATTGAGTTTTCCTATATTCAAGTTCAAACAAACTTATATTCAGTTCAAATGACATTCCTAATTGAATAAAATGTTCTTGAAGAACAATGTTGCGTACATACTCAAAAACCGCATATCCTAACGTTGGTTTCAGAATGAACTTGAAATTAGTTCACAATATGTACTCAATTCAAATTAATTTTTTCTTCAAATAAGGAAATTTTAACACAATTTAAGTTCATGTTTTCTTGGATTAGGTACAATAAACACATTTTGTAATTAAAGAAAAATATCCTACATTTTAGTTAAAACATAATTGAGTTTTTCTATTTTTGAGTTCAAATTTACTTATATTAAATTCCAAAAGTTTTCCTAATTCAATAAAATGTTCCTAAACAACAATGTTGCGATTACAGTCAAAAACATAATATCCTAAATTTGAGTTCAAATTTAACTTAAAACTAGTTCAGACCATGTACTCAGTACGAGCTAATTTTTACTCAAAATTAGAAATTTCCTCAAAATTAGGAACATATCCTAAATTTGAGTTAAAAATTAAATTAAATTTAGTTCAGAAGATATACTAAGTTCAAATTAATTTTTACTTAGATTTAGAGAATTTAACTAAATTTGAGTAAAACATATCTTTGATTCTAGTTTACAAACTAAAGGAAAATTATGTTACCTAAATACAGAATATCCGAAATTTTATTTTAAAATTAACTTAAATTTAGTTCAAAGTGTACTCAATTTAAGTTAATTTTACTTGAAATTGGGAAATTTATATATAATTGAGTAAATTCTACACGGTTTTATGTACTTAAAATACATATCCAAGTTTCCTTAAATAAATTTCTTGGAAATGAGGAAATAAAATTACATCATTTAGTTGAAGAAAATTGAGTGTTCCTAGCTTTTAGTTCAAAACTTACTCATATACAGTTAACAAATTTGGCTAAATGAATGAAATGCTCCTAAACCATTTTGTACGAACATATTCGTTACTTTACTGATATACAATGTATTCGAATTTTTATAAGCAGGCTTTCCAAAATTTGTAGAAAAACTTTTTGATCAAGATTTATTTATTACAGGTTATAGCAGGAGGTAGTTGAAGGTTACAACAACATGCATTTTGGGAACAAAACTAGGATAGGTCGGAACGTCTAAACGATTTTTTTATGAGAGGTAAAAGTCGTTATTTTATGCAAAAAATTTAAAATAAAAAAAATCTGTGTCAAAATTTCGGACATACGGGATGGTATTTCGAGTGTAATGACTTAGGTAAAAAGAGTCGAATTAAACAAATAACAATTAATAAATTATTTCGATAACCGTGTTAGTTATCGAGATATCAATATCTTATGATGAATTTTTAAAATATGTCTATGTTTTCAATTTAAAAATATCAGTCGCGACCCCTATTTTCAGAGTTATGGGCTCCCGAGTGTGGTGCCAGCTTAGGGGACTGATGTGACCACGTTTTTTTGTAAATGGGAGAAATAAATCAAAAAAAATTAATTTTTTTTTCGATAACTGTATTAACTGTATATGATTAATACTGTATATGATTAAATTTTAAAGAATTTAAAATGTTTAAAATTTTAAAAAACATGTTTTTTGATAGGAAATCAAGAATCTTCGATATCGAGAAATAAGTGGTAAAATTAAATTGAAAGTTATTGTGGTGAAAGTACTGTTAAAGTCAATATTGGAAAATTGGAAAGTACATTTTAACTATATTCATTTTAACTATATTCATTCCCTTTCACTGAAGCAACATGGAAGTGAAGTGTTTTCGACATAACAGATTTGTTTGAGAGTATTGACGGACTCATGCCAGAAAGAGCATCAACGCGTTGGTTGATTGGGGATCAAGTATGATATTTGTAGTGGATAAGGGCTTTTTACCTCCTTTCGATTTCAAAAAGTCCCCAATTCCTTTTGGTCCAATAAGAGTACTTTCGGATTTGACTCACCAAATTTCATGTGAGAGGATTTTAAATACAACACATGCCAAAATAAGCAAGGAAGAAACAGTAGGAATTGCAAGAATTTTGTTTTATATCAAGGCCTTGCCAAACTCAGCTGATCGAAATTGGCAAGATTTGTTTATTGTTATTTTTTGTGTAATAAGAATGAAATTTATGTGTACCTGAGGTGAACTAAAGCTTTCACTGCATTTACACCGAAAAATTTACAAACCGTACGCAGATTAAATAAATGTTATTCTACATGTTCTACAAACAGCCAACAACAAACAGTGTAAACACAGATTTATTTAATTATTTTATAAAAAATACTCTTACGTCGTAAAAAGTACTTTCGAAAGAATACAAAAAGTCCCCTCGAAAATTATCAAATATCATCACTGCTGGGGATTAGTTCCCGGAGAAAGGCAATATTTATGCCCCATGGGCCACCCCATGAGGATAATTAAGCGTGGAAATATTGATGGATGGGCCTGGACGTAAGTGAAAAAATTTGAAAAAAAAAATTTCACATTTTTATTATTATTTCCGGTGTCGGAACCCATTGTTGAGAAAAATCATGTTTTTTAACTAATTTTTTATTTTTTTGTTGCGAAAAATTATGCTAAAAAAATCGCGCTATTTTTTTTAAAATTTTTTTTAAGTAACTTTTTTTTGTTGGGGAAAAAATTTGGTTTTTTGTTTTCTTGAACTTAGACCCTTCATATCTTCGGTGATTAATAGGTTAAAGGAACAAGCGATATTTAATTATTGAGCTAATGTCCCAGCTATGCAATAATTTGAAAATAAATACCTTGTAAACTGTACTATTCTGTGATAATAAGTTTTTTTTCTCAAAAAGTGGGATTACAAAAGTCGAATAGGCTCTCAACGGGTGAATGGATCTTAAGAATTGTTTATGTAGCTTCGAAGGTATTTTCATAAGCTTTCCAAAGATACCCATATTGCCGCAGTCCGTCAATATATATATGTGAAACATATGGGGGGACTAGTTGTTCAAAATTTGGATACCTGTAATCCGGAAAATATGGGCGATCACCAAAAAAAACTATAATTTTTTTGTGTATGACAAGTTGATAATTAGAAGCAGATAAGAATTTTCGACCTATACTTGGTATAAGCCCAAAATTTTAATCAGCTGTTATTATGCTTCCACCTGTAATATTTACAACTTGATTTTGATATTTGTTTGAAAACGTCAAAACAGAAGAAATTATTTATTCAATGGAATTTTGAAGGTGAGTTGAAAAATATTTCGTATTTCTTTTAATTTTTCAAGATATGTATGGTGTTAGATGCTGCATGGTAAGTAAGTAGTTATTTTTAGTGGTTATCGTGATAATTAATAAAATCTATGTTATTTATTTCCAAACAGGTTTCATGGATGTATCTGCAAATTTAATACATACATACATACGTACATATGTGACACAGATTTGGGGCTTTGTCGAGGATTTGGAGCTTATCAAAACCTTTAAGCCAATATAAGGAGAAGCTGCTTAGGAGTGTTCACGAGTGAAGTGGTAAGTGTTCTTAATTTAGTTTTAGTTTTGTATATACATATGTATGTATATATTTACATATCGCTTTATACCGATTTGTAATGAATATATTGTACAGATTTGAATTCATTTACAAAAGAGTCATCGTAAATGCACGCTCACAAAGCGTTATCTCGACACGGTGCATAAAACGAAGAGTAGAATAACGAACCTACCCGCTAGTCCTGAGATCAAATACGATATACATCACAGGGAATAAGGCTAGTTGTATGTACTTTGTAGTACAATTAGCGTTCGTCTACATCACACTTTTATATACTCATTTGTGCACTCTTATGTAGGTTTTGGGACACTGCAAGCTTACGATACACTCACTATATCGTCACCTAAAATGCCCAAAGACGTAATCCTCATTTTCAAAATTTTACAGGAGAAACAAAAAACCTTATAAAATACAAAGTATTTGAGTTTTAAACGCGTTCATTCCACAGCTTATCTACCTTAGGAACTTGGAAGTCTACTATTTTGCACATACATATTTTAGCGTGGAGTATTATATTTAATCAAAAAAACAGTTTTTATTTTTTGAGGGTTACGCCTTTGGGCATTTCAGGTGTCGATATGCACCTTTTGGCATACTTTTATGTACCTTTTGACAAACTTTTACGTACTATTTGTACACTTTTATGTACTTTTTGTTACTCGTGTATGTACTTTTCGGTGCAATTTGTGTAAATATTTTAGTAAACAATTATAATTTTGATATACTTTTATGTACACTGTGTTTCTTTTTTTGGTAAATAATTGTCATTTTTGTAAACTTTTATGCAGCTTTTAGGAAACTTTTATGTACTATTGGGTACACTTTTGATATATTTATATGAACTTATTGGCACACTTTGTGCCAATATTTGGTAAGTACTTGAAATTTTTTGTAAATTTTTATGTACCTTTTGGGAAACTTTTACCTACTATTGGGTAAATTTTTTTGTACTTTTTGGTATATTTATATGAACTTATTGGTACACTTTGTGCCAATTTATGGTGACTAGGTGAAATTTTTTGTACATTTATATGTACCTTTTGAGAAACTTTTACCTACTATTGGTAAACTTTGTGTAATCTTCGGTACACTTTGTATAATTTTTTGGTAAATAATTCTCATTTTTGTACACTTTTGTGTAGCTTTTAGGAAACTTTATGTACTATTGGGTACACTTTTGTGTACTTTTTGGTATAATTATATGAATTTTTTGGTACACTTTGTACCAATTTTTGGTGACTAGGTGAAATTTTTTGTACATTTTAATGTACCTTTTAGGAAAATTTTATGTACTATTGGGTACTCTTTCGTGTACTTTTTGGTATATTTATATGAACTTTCGGTACACTTTGTGCCAATTTTTGGTGACTAGGTGAAATTTTTTGTACACTTTTGTGTACCATTTGGGAAACTTTTAGCTACAACTGGGTACACTTTTGTGTACTTTTTGGTACAATTTTATGTACTTTTTGCTACACATTGTTAAAATTTTTGGGTAACTGAGTGTCATTTTTGGTACACTTCTATTTACTTTTTGGTACTTCTTGGTACACTTTGTGACAATTTTTGGTAACTAGTTGCAATTTTTTGTACGTTTTTATGTACCTTTTGGGATACTTTATATTTCAATTATGGATTAATCAGAAGAAAGGAATTTTATTCAAACCACCACAAATAAGAAGTATAAAATAATATCATTAATAATTTGCATGTTCCTAAACATTGGTATTGATTTGGAAAATTCTAAAGTTGGCTTTTCGAGTAATAACAGATGGACTTTGTTTATTATGCCGTAGGGAAGCCTTAAGCACGATTTAAGAATTTATTCAAACCAACACAAATGTTGAAAAACATACCAATTTCACTCACAAATCGCTTAAATTCGTAATATTATAGGATTTTTGATACAATAGGAGTCAACACTTTTTTCCATCACCTGAAGTTGTATAGCGAAATTGCTCCACCATTCCAGAGGGAAAATATTAACCGATTTTAAAGATGAAGGTTTCCGTAAACAAACTGGCATCCTAATCAGTACATAGTTCACCGTAAGGTTCGGTAATTTATATTAGGGCATTGAATATTTGGTGTAAACGAGCAAACATGATATGTTTTATTAACATGCTGTCCTAATAAAGGCTACATGGTAAAGAAAACATGTTAGCTGTACGCAGGGCGCGATAACGTTTGGAAACAAGCTAGTCTAAAGCTACAGTATTGTATTGCTCTCCAGTGATATTCATTGTACCAAAAGTTACACAAGTAAATGATAAATATACGATGGTTTAAACTATGTATGAAAGGGTGAGGCATTTCCACAGTTAATTAACCCATAGAGCCTTCATTTATTCGAATTCTAAGACATTTTTATGGTGATAATTTAATGATTATATTTCAGTTGTGGTATAATTGAGAAGAAATAACACTTTAGTCAGAGCAGCAAACATAAAGTGTAAAATATAATTGATAATTTGCATGATTTCGATATAGGTGTAGATTTGGAAAATTTTAAAGTTGGCTTCTTCGAGTAATAACAGATTGACTCTGTTTTTTATGTCGTAGGGAAACCTTAAGCACGACTATAAAATTTATCCAAACCTACACAAATATTGAATTACATTCAAATTTATAGGTATTATATGTTTTTAGAGTGTGGAATATTTTAATAAATTATAAAGCTAAAGGCTTCGGTAAATAAACTGAATATCCTAACAATTGCATAGTTCGCCGTAAGCTTCGGTAATTTATCTGAGGGCATTGAATATTTGGAGTAAACGAGCAAACATGATCGGTTTTAATTAACATGCTGGCCTGATAAAGGTTACGTGGTAAATAAGACATATTTTCTGTACGCAGGGCGCGATGAAGTTTGGAAACAAGCTAGTCTAAAGCTACAGTATTGTATTGCTCTCCAGTGTTATTCATTGTACCAAAAGTTACTCATGTAAATGATAAATATACGATGGTTTAAACTATGCGTGAATGGATGCGGCATTGACGCAGTTTATTGATCCACAGCGAAAAATACCTACAGAGTTTTTAATTTATTAAATTATACTAATTCTAACACATATTCTTAGTTATAATTTATTAATTATGTTTCAGGTATTGAATTAATCAGAAGAAGGAATACTTTATTCCAAACACCACAAATATCAAGTATAAAATGTCGTTGATAATTTGCATGTTCCTAAACAATGATGTTGATTTGGAAAATTTTAAAGTTGGCTTTTTCGTGTAGTATAACAGACCGACTCTGTTTATTATATCGTTGGGTAACCTTAAGCACGATATTAAAATTGATTCAAAACAACACAAATGTTGTAATACCCAACAATTTCGATCCAAATTCGCTTAAATTCTTAATGTTAATGGATTCTTGATTAAATCCAATTTTATATTTTTTTCCCCACAAAAAGTTTAATAGCAATAATGTTCTACTTTGCCACAAGGAACATATATTTGGAGCAGCTAGAATATATTAACAGAATTTGGTCTCTCTTTCTGAAGGTCTGTGAAAAAACTGGCAACCTAATCAATACATAGTTTACCGTAAGGTTCGGTAATTTATGTTAGGGCATTGAATATTTGGAGTAAACGAGCAAACATTATCTGTTTTAATTAACATGCTGCTCTAATAAAGGCTACATGGTATAGAAAATTATTAGCTGTACGCAGGGCGCGATGACGTTTGGAACAAAGCTACAGTATTGTATTGCTCTCCAGTGTTATTCATTGTACCAAAATTTACACATGTAAATGATAAATATACGATGGTTTGAACTATGTATGAAAGGATACGGTATTGCCAAAATTCATCAAGGTATAGGAGAAGCTTACTGACAGACTTGTAATTTATTAAGATGTCCTAATTCGAATACTATTCAGTGTAGCCTTATTATTTCGGCGTTTCCCTATTATTTTCAAATGCCGTTAGCAAACTTTGGGTGATATAATTGTGTGAGTATTATTGAATCGAAAATCCCGTATTTCTTGAAATTAATGGAACGCTTTACGTACTTTACGCTTTTTTTACCGCCAAAGGTTTTCTAATTCACATTTGTAAGAGTAGCAAACTATCGAAGTACAATTGCCACACCCCTTCTGGCCACGGAGACATATTTATATTTTATATATATCTTTTATTATTCAAGCGCAAGACTATTAATATAGTTATAGATTTTAAAAAGAACATTTGCAAAATGCATCCTCATGTTTATATATATATTTTAGGTTTAGCCACACATCTTCATCAGCGGTTGTTTTGAGTGATGGTATTGAAAAATTCATCAAACTATGTAAATGCAAACGAAAACTTATTTCAATTGAGAATTTCCTACCATGTACGTGTTAGAAAAATACCGCACGCAAAACTCACAAGAAACCATTTCCAAAAGTGTATTTTCATCTCCAGAGAACCATCAGTTCCCATTAGACACGATATATGTTTTTGCCTACAACACATAAATATTCTTACATGCAATAGGAACAAATTCGGTAGTCCATAAAATATAATATTTTACATACGATTTGCCCATAATTAAAAAATTGTAAAGCTTGAGCTTACGTAGAATAATACTTCAAATTTTTAAATTGCATAGTATGCTGTAAGGTCCGGTAATTTATATTAGGCCATTGGATTTTTGGTGTGAGCGAAGAAACATGCTGTGCTTAGTTACCACTGATAGCTTCGCTTACGTGTCACACAGTAGCGGTACGCTTGGCCGTTATTCTTCCCGCTAGCCACTATGCTACTGTATTGTATTTTTCACCAATTACTACCCAATGAGCCAAAAGTTGCAATGTAAATGATAAATATACGGTAGCATTAACTATGCATGTGCAAACTTTGGACAGTTTATTGTGCCGTAGGGGAACCTAGAGTACAGCTTTTAATTTCCTTCAGTTTTGGCAAATCGTATAACATGTTCAACATACACTTATTCCTACTTTTATTGATATATTGCTTCACCATATATCATATCATATCGTTAGGACACTTTCGATGATATAATTGTGTGAATATACTTCAATTATAAATCTCTAATATTCATAATATTAATGGATTTTTGATAGAATCTTATTCTAGACTGGCATCCGAAATAGACATTCACCTTAAGGTTTGGTAATTTATATTAGGGCATTGAATATTTGGCGTAAATGAGCAAACATGATCTGTTTTAATTTATATGCTGGCCTGATAAAGGTTACGTGGTAAAGAAAACATACTAGCTGTAGGCAGGGCGCGATGACGATTGGAAACAAGGTAGTCTAAAGCTACAGTATTGTATTGCTCTCCAGTGTTGTTCATTGTACCAAAAGTTACACATGTAAATGATAAATATACGATGGTTTGAACTATGTATGAAAGGATACGGCATTTCCAATACAGAGAACCCTATGGACAGACTTTAAACTTGTTAAACTATTCTAGTACTATATAATCCGTGTAGTAGATTTATTAGGGCATGTCGTTAGCAAACTTGAGGTGATATAATTGTGTGAATATTATTCAATCAAACGTCTCCTTAGTTCCTGAAATAAATAGACTTCGGATGGAGTTGTATTTTACACTTTTTTTACCACCTAAAGTTTTCTATTGCAGTTTCCTAATTTACCACCACAAATATATTTTTGAAGATACTAGCTGACCCGACAAAAATTGCTTTGTCATCAATAATTGTTCATTTGATCAGTACTATGTATACATAAATAAAACAGAATATTGATATTTGGTCCTACAGTTTCCTTTAGTAGCCTGTTAACATTATGATGAACGATGTTTTTATTTAATCTTTCATCACGAAACTTATCTTTCAAATTGAATTTCCATATACGGACATTAAGGAACATTATTTGGTTATTCAACAACGGCGCAAATATATTGTATTATTTTATATTCGATTTGCTATTATTATCTTGTGTTACAGTTTGAAATGAACCATTGACAATATTACAATATCGTGTAAAAAATATTGTCAATGTTTCAATTAAAGTTATGCCGATTCATTTCGAAAAATTTGTATTGCCATTTCTGCAATGTAAGAATGCTATTAAATTTTACTTGATTGAATCGACATACATATTAATTTTACATAACTAATGCTTCTCTTTTATTTCAAAATGCAGCTCTGATTCTTACATTGGTATGATTCTGGACGTTCAATGGTTCAACTGGTGTCAAATACTCGACGGATTCAATTCGGCCTCTGACAGAATAATAATCAAAACTAAATGCATTTGTGTATTTAATGTTTTATAAGTTTATAAAAATATTAATTTATAAAATTTAGTATATGAAAATGTTGTTATGTATTAAAAATGTCATTGTAATTGTTCTTTAACATTTCGATATTCTACATATTTATTTTTCCATTTAACAATGTAATATATTAAGTAAAAATGTAATAAAAATAAAAAATAAAACTAAATTGGAGTAACATGCTTACTCAAATACAGTTCAAATAAACTAAAATTTAGTTTATTTATACTGGTTTTTAGTAATCTTTTTACTCAAATCAATTTTATATGAACTAAATTTTACTTCGCATATAATTATTTTGAGAAAATGCTGAACTGATTTTCAGTTAAAGGAACCAAAATTTAAACTGATATGTATTCAATTTGAACTTAATTCTAGTTCATATGGACTCAATTTAAGTTCAAATTAGTCCAATTTATACTCCATGTAGGTTCAAATAAACTACATATTAGTTAAATTGAACTGAGTTTTAGTTCAATATATTTCATGTTGGTACATGTTACTAGGTTTAAAGAAGCAGTGAACTAAATTTTAAATATACTCGCGGAATTGTTAACTTGAATATGACAAATTTCTACCCAGTTTGAGTTCAATGCATACTTACTTTAAGTACAGCTTTTACTCAATTTAAGTTCAAATAAACTTATTTTTAGTTTATTTCTAAAAAACACTGAACTGGTTTGTGTTAACGTATAACTTACATTGAGTAAATGTTGCAGATGTTTGTACTGAGTAGGAACATTTTGAACTAATTCCAAGTTTATTAATATACTTATTATAAGGAAGTAATGAACTGTATATGAGTAAATAATATCTTTGGCTCTATACAAGGTTTATTTTTAGCTAGATTTTAGTTCAATTCAACTTGAATTTAGTTCAATATGATGTACATATGAACTAAAAACAAGTAACGGTTTCCTATATTTGCTACAAAAATTTACTCAAGTCTAGTTCATGGTTAGACTTTATTAAACTAAAAACCAATAAATTTGAGCTAACTCCCAGTTCAAATTATGAACTAAAGCCAAGGAAATTCATGAACTAAAATTTAGTTCAAAAATCTTTGGCTCCATACGAAGGTTAATTTTCCTCAGTTTTAGTTCATTTTAACTGAAAATTAGTTCAAATTTTTTTGAGTGTAGTACATAATATATAGCGAAAGGAACTTCGATCCAACCCGCCTCGTTCCCCTGACAACTCATGTAATGTTTTCTTAATTTTTATTTTGGTTACACATCTCCAATAGCTTTTCACAAATTTACTAAATTACGCATATGCGTTGTACGCTCCGTTTTGTCATATTGTGTTTATCCCATATCAAATGTGTGAATTCAGTAGTGGTCATGCCATCATTGAGCACTTTTGTCGGTAGGGCGAAGTCTGCCGTGTCAGCTATTAATTAAAATAATTTCTGCTTCATAACGGCGTTTCATCGGGTAAACTAGTGTTTTGCACCATTCACCAGATATTTTAGCTCATGCCTGCCTCTTTAATTACACTAGTCAACAGTCAAAATGTACTCCGGATGCCATAATTTTCTCTGTGTAGATAACCTTGACATGAGCTCGAAAAACGCAATAAAAATTTTTTTTTTCGTTTGGTTTCGTATATACTAAATGGATGGTAGTAGACCCCAAAACATAAATAATGTGCGTCTGCATTCATCGGCTAGCTACCGCGGTCGTAATCGGTTGTTGAATCAGGAATTTTACAAAATTTTACCGAAAATTTACAAGTGAAAGCCCCTTAAAGCATTTTAAAAAAATATTAATTCACAGAGTGCATTTTTTTTGTATTTTATACGCAATGTGTCAGGTTTTAGAAATCAAACAAGCTACTTTTTAAGAAAATCGATCAATTAATAATGAAGTTGTGAATTTTTTCGCTAAAGCCCTCAGAATCTACTTTTTAGTTCGAACATTGCATTTTACCTTTCAAATTATCTCACTAGTCAACCAAATGAAAAAATGTCATGTACTTCTAATGTGTGTAGATAACCTTCAGATGAGCTTGAAAAATGCAACAATCGCAGTGAGGGATGGCTCAATGTATGCGCACCTTTGCTGGTATGTATCACTTATAGATATTGCACTTGGGTATGTTTACAAAATAATAACGGAAGGTAGTAATGTCACTACGCAACAATGCGTTTTGTTGGTCACTCTGCTACCTCTGCAACTACCTTAACCACTACCTGTTGTGCCTAATTTTATTGTAGGTATTTTAGGTATTTAAGGATGAACATTGCCAAATATGACTTACTTTCGCAAGTAACCTCAAAATGAGCAAACGTTCGCGAGGATTTTAATGCAATACCAATCCAAGTAATTTTTGTTACATGTGTGGAGAATACGTTTCTGAAAAAACAAGCGCTGTTTTTCACCTAAATTGAGAGATTCATTTGAAGAGAGCTTCAATTTACAGGTATCAAACATAGATGAGCGGTGGACATCAAGTGATCTATGTCCAAGGTGCTACGTACAGCTAGCTGACTCAAGGTAAGTGTAGATTACGAAATTCAAGAACATATATAACTTATTATTGAAATTCTTTCAGACGACAGCCGAGAATCATCATGCCAATGCTCTGGAGAGAACCGCTTTGCCATGTAACCGATTGCTAATTCTGTCTTAGCAAAAAAACCGGCGTGGGAAAAAATATACGATGGACTTACGCTGCTGTTTCAACAGTGACTTTTCCAGTGCCATTTTCCGAAGAACCAGGGGACCCGCAACCGTCCGTTTCAAGATGGGCATCTAATAATGAGGCGTTAGATCCAACATCAGATCCGGTGACAGTAGAAACCACATCAGAATTCGAGTCAACATATACATTGCATGGAGGTCAACGCTTATGTTCGCAAGCAGAACTGAACGATTGGGTTAGAGAACTGAAACTCTCCAAGGAAGATGCAGAGTTGCATGTATCGCGCATGAAGCAGTTCGGTTTCTTGGCTCCTGGTGTGGTGACAACAATCTACAGGAAGCGTCATGAACCATACGCAAGGTACTACACAAAAAAAGGCAACATCTGTTTTTGTAAGGACATTCGCGGATTATTTGGTGAACTCGGGTACTCTTACGATCCAGGAGAGTGGCGTCTTTTCAACAACAGCAACAAGCAGAGCCTTAAAGCAATTTTACTGCACAACGGCAACAAGAAACCCTCGATTCCAATTGCTGATGCCGTTGACACCAAGGAAACATACGAAGTGATGGACAATCTACTAAAGTGCCTTAACTATAAGAGGCACGATTGGAAAGTTTGTGCCGACCTTAAGGTTATCGGTATCCTTTGTGGATTACAAAGTACTGTTGTTTTCTCTGCCTTTGGGACAGCCGCGACCGTCAACATCATTACACCAGGAGGAGTTGGTCAGAACGAGTTAACTTCATCCCCGGTAGCGACAACGTGAAATATACACCACTCATAAAAAAGGAAAATGTTTTTCTCCCACCTCTTCACATAAATCTCGGACTCATAAAAAACTTCGTGAAAGCTCTCAACAGAGATGGTGAAGCGTTCGCCTATTTAAAAACCATTTTTCCTCACCTTTCGTTGGCAAAGATTAAGGAAGGCGTTTTCGACGGCCCGCAAATTAAAAAGTTGTTGCAAGACCAACAGTTTGAGCACATTTTATCACCAAATGAAGCTGCAGCTTGGAACTCATTTCGGCAAACTGTTTCCGGATTTCTTGGAAACAACAAAAGCTCTAATTACAGAGAGATCGTCGAACAACTACTCCAAAATTAGAAAAAAATTGTAGCAAATATGTCGCTTAAGATACATTTTCTACACTCGCTCTTGGACTTCTTTCCGGACAACCTGGGCGATGTGAGGGACGAGCATGGCGAGCGTTTTCATCAGCAAATGAAAGAAATAGAGCACCGATACCAAGGATTTTGGAACCAAGATATGATGGGGGACTATATCTGGTTCCTGATAAGAGAAACAGAACCACAACAATATAAAAGAAAGACAAAAGCACATAATTATTTTTAATTTCAAGCTTTTTATTTTTGTGTTTAGATATTTTTTTTAAAAACTTTTTTATAATTAATTAATGTTGATATCCTTAGGATAATTTCTTGTGCATATATCGAATTGTTTTTTAATTTAAAGTCATATATTTTTGTCACCCAACAAATTTTAATTTTTTTTGTAATAAAAAAGAAAAAACCTTACAATAGACAAAGTTTTTGTTGTATTTTTCGAGCTCATCTGAAGGTTATCTACACAGAAAAAAATACTTCATTAGAAGTACATGACATTTTTTCATTTGGTTGACTAGTGAGATAATTTGAAAGGTAAAATGCAATGTTCGAAATAGAAAGTAGATTCTGAGGGCTTTAGCGAAAAAAATCACAACTTCATTATTAATTGATGGATTTTCTTAAAAAGTAGCTTGTTTGATTTCTAAAACCTGCCACATTGCGTAAAAAATACAAAAAAATGCACTCTGTGAATTAATATTTTTTTAAAATGCTTTAAGGGGCTTTCACTTGTAAATTTTCGGTAAAATTTTGTAAAATTCCTGATTCAACAACCGATTACGACCGCTGTAGCTAGCCGATGAATGAAGACGCACATTATTTATGTTTTGAGGTCTACTACCATCCATTTAGTATATATTTTGACGAGATTTGTTAGTTGCAGAAACAATTTTTCATACAAAAACTAATTAACCAAAAAAAAATTTTTAAAACTTAAAAAAAAAAACAAAAAAAAACCAAACGAAAAAAAAAATTTTATTGCGTTTTTCGAGCTCATGTCAAGGTTATCTACCCAGAAAAAATTATCGCATCCGGAGTACATGAAATTTTTTTCATTTTATTGAGTAGTGTTATAGGTACACACATAAGTTCGTTATTGTTATTATGGAGTTGCTAGTGGAACTGCATCGTCATCACTAACATTTTTCGATTGCATTGATAACCGGCGACTGCGCAGGCCATGCGTCTATTATTTTATTGAAACCGCGTTTTTGCGAGTCAGCTGTAGTGTTTTGAATTATTGTCCTGCCGAAAAATCAATTTAAGGAAAATTTCCTCTTCTGCATGTGAAATAGTAATATTTTGTAGTATTTCTAAGTATTGGGCAGCGTCCATGGTTGTTGTGAGCCAATGATTTGTTCCAACTCCATAATATCAAAAACACTCCAAAACCTTACACATCTTCCTCCATGTTTGACAGATTTAGTAGTATGCCTGAGTACTTATTCCGTATTTGATGGATTTGTTACAAACGGTCGAGACCCTGCATCGCCATATACAGTATCGATCAGATGTTTAGAAACACTTAAGTTTCCGGTTTTAGTATGTCAAATCTTTTTAAAGTGTTTTGGAGATACAGTTAAAATCGTGCTACCATCGGAAAGGGCATTTTTTCAGATTACAAAACCGACAACAACAATATTAAAGTTTAATGCAACAGTATTTATTATAAAGGTCTTTTCCCAAAAAAGACAAAAGAAATAAAATTTTTCCGATCATATGACTAGAACCACTTTGCATTTTGAAATTTTTTGTACAAAATCGCATTTGATTTAGGCATCAAACAGTTAGTAAAAGAAAAATATTACTTTCTAACAAACATTAATGTAAAGTGGGCAAAAAAAAGTATTTTGGACATAGCGTAACCCCGGCCATTGCGCATGAAGTTGGGCGAAGTCACAAAACTGTACTGTGATACTTGAAAAATGTTGAAAACTGTGGAAATCATTACAAACTTCGAAAAACTACTCTTTCAGCACCAAACATCAGGTCTCAAGGTAGTATTTCGACAGTAAAAAAAACATTGCAGGCTGTAAGTACCTGCGATTGAAAAAACTGTAGAAAACGCCGGCGCACAGTGTGGCAAATTTAAAAATAGCTGCCAAAAGACTATAACTTTTGACACATGTGTAATTTTTTTTTGTTTTGATAGTTGCCTTTTTTACCTAATTTTGATATATTAGTTTGTATATTGATAGTTATTTTCTTAAGAATAATTAGACTTAATTTGAGTAAAACATTTTTTGTTTCGAATTTGTGTATGAAATTTATAACGAAAAATTAAGTATTTATTGTATTATATAACATAAAAGCTTTTCGGAGTCCATCTTTTTGTCGAATAATTAAAAAAGATTTAAATAAAAAGTTAAATTTTTTTAGAAAAGTTTATTATTAGAAATATTTTACTTTCGGTTAAAATTTAATAAATAGGGATAATAGTAGCAATGAGGTATAAAATTACATGAGGTTTCAGGGGACACCCGGTTGGAACGAAGTTCATTTCGCTATATATTATGTACTAGTTAGTTCCAACACGCCTAAGGCGCCCGTTAAAAAATACGATTATTTAAATGGATCTTTAAGAAAAGATACGTTTTGTAAAATAATAAACTTTTTAAAGAAACATTTTTTTTATAGAATGTATTTTTTAAAAAAAAACATAGTTTTAGATCCTTTTTTAAGAATATGTATTATATTTTCCCGAAAGGTCCTGTTTTAAAGAAATGTACTTCTTTTATTAAAAGCTAATGTTTTTTAAGAAAAGGTACTATTTTTAAGAAGAAGTATTTTCTGTAAGAAAAAGCAATAAGAGTATGATTTTTTTACTTACAAAGAAGTACTTTTTTTAAGAACAATTACTGTTTACTTATTTTATGCGTACTTATTTTCAGATATTATTTTATTTTTAAGGAAAGGTTGTTTTAAGAAATGGAATTTTTGTAGGAAAAGTTATTTTTTTGAAGGGAAGATATTTATTTAAAGAAACGTTTTTTTTAAGAAATGGGAATTTTTTTTTAGAATTGGTTCTTTTTTCAAAAATAGGCACATTTTTAAGAGTAGGTACGTATCTCAAGAAAGGTTATTTTGTTTCAGAAAAACGGTACTCTTTAAAGAAAACGTAGGAAAGGCACTTATTTAAAAAAAATAATTTTTTTAAGCAAAGGTACTTCTTTAAGATATGTGAATTTTTTGTAAGAAAAGGTACTCTGTATTTTTTTTTGAGAAAATTTAGTTTTTTTTAAGAAAAGGCACTTATTTAAGAAAATTGTTTGGTTTTAAAATCAACTTTATATTGGGTTCAAAACTACAATCTATACTAAACTAGCTGGACCTGGCAAATTACGTTTTGCCTTCAAAGATTTTGTAATGCCGAAGGGCGAACAAAACTATTTTGTTCCATTATGTTTGCAGTAAGTGAATAGACCTGCTCGCGTTCCGGCACGGGATAATGTCACGTTCAATTGACAATGGGCAAATAAACTTGTAGTTCACTGGAATATTATGAAGAAGGATCTTAAATATCTATTTGTTAGAAGTATACCCCTGAATTGTAATTTTACATAACTATTTGCTAGAAGAATTTGTTTAGATTTCGATGGTGTGCTGATTTGTTTAAAAAGCTTGTCCTGAAAAATAATTTTGTTAATTTTTTTTATTTATTCCAGTTCGCTAGGATATTTTAGAATTATCCTAAACTTTAAAAAAATGATTTAAAACGAATCGGCCATACAGTTTTTGAGATATATAGAAATATGTTCTCAAGTGCCTGGTGTACGGACAATTGTTTGATATAGTATACTTTAGGCAATAGTCAAATAATGACGTGTGTTTGGCAACTTGCTTCCAAACAGCCTGTTCGTATCTGCATGCCAACTGTAACACACTGTGAAATTTTAAGGGCGATCAAACTATTAGTATGACTGCTAGAACGGTTTCTTTTAAAAGGTACGTGGCACCGTCCACTTCCACCCTGTCTGCAATTCGAACTGTACGAACAGCTTATATACCAAATCTCATCTTCATAACTCTGATAGTTCATGATATATAGCCATTTAAAATTTAAAGTTGTATAGACAGTGCCACGCCCCTTTATCAAATCTTTTCCAAGTATATCCAAAGAGTATGAGCAGGTCATCAGTACCTCATTGTGAAATTTTCATAAAAATCGGTCTATTAGAAAAGCCGGCAGAGCGATTTTTTAAAAGGAGGCGTAGCACCGCCCACTGACACCCTGGCTGTAATTCGAACTGTACAATCAACTTATATACCAACTATCATATTCATACCTCTGATAGTTCATGAGCTACAGCCGTACAAATTTTCAAGTTATTTGCCACTCCCACTCATCCGACCCCGCCCATTGCATTCAAGGCGTTTGTTGAAATAGTCCTCCAGATGGTGCGTTTTCAAAAATAGGGTCCGGGGCCACGGCCACTTTATATACCAAAATATTTTCACCACCGACCACACAGCTACATTCTGTGAAAATTTCAAAAAGATCGGTCCTACCGTTTTCGTGTCTATATGGTACTAAAAAATGCAAACAATAAACACAAACTCATTTTTGATGTATAGATAGATAGTGGTTACAGGCGCTCCACCTAGAAAACTTCCCGTTAAACAAGAAATTTCCCACCATATGTTAGTTTCGAGACAAACCAAAACAAAAGTACCCAATATAATTGATAATACTGGGATGTAAAAGTTGTTAAAAAAAAAGTTGTTTATTTTTTTTCGTTTAGCCTTTAGCAACGCGTGATAAGGAACTTCGTTCCAATAATAGTAAAAATAAAAATAGTAATAATTACAACATATTAATTATTATTCTTATTCAAAGTGAAAATATCATCTAAATATTCTTGAGTTTCATCTTCCAGAAGTTGCATGGCTTCCTTGTCTAGTTCGATTTGTGTTGATTTCCACTTATGACGAACGCTGGATATATATGGATCTGAAGTACAAAACAAAATATTAAAACGATCTTCATTGGTTTTGCATTTGGACATTTTTCTTGAGTTGTGCTCGCGGAAGTATCTGTAGTCCTTGTTTCATTTCTCTTGAGCTTCCTCTGACAAATCTCCAATGGGTAGCATATTGTGTTCATTGGCTTTCTCACCATGAACTGTTGAAGGCATGTGTCTCCAACCATATTTTTCGCTATAAAATGTATGATAATGTATATAAATGAATTTGTACTATGATTTTAATTCTCTTGATTCATTCAAAATCTGCTCCAGTAATGGATGCAGCAGTTTGTGGATACGAACAAAATTTTCTGGCGGTATTAACGTCATTGCTGTTTCCTTCACCTTGTTTTGGCTGGTCGATTATTAGGCCATGTTCTAAGTATTCTTGTTGTATTAACTTTTTCTTTTGATTCCTTTTAGTTTGGTTGTCGGAATTTTTGCGAACAATTTCTCCATTCGGACCAAAATCTAGATCATAGCACAATTCAAGTATATGTTCCATAAATCGAATTCTTGTGTGAATCTTCATAAAACTAGTCTTCTGATGGAGCTTGGTTTAGCTGACTTGAAGTTTTTTTTTACATATAGTGCAGCTCGAGGAAGATTTAGTATTTCTAAAGGCCTGTGCAACCTTTCCGTCAATCATAGTAAGTAGCATTTTAAAATTTATTTCAATTTTTTGACCATCAAAATCAAATGTTATTGGCTCAACCAGATTAATTTGTTCTCTCATTTTAGATACTTCTTCTAGTATCAAATCTTTTGTTTCCTTATTAAAAGTAAACTTAATTTGTCTGCACAATTTGGTTGAAGAAGGTACTTCGTTCTTCCATACATATATCGAGTTCTGTAGATGTACTTGACGAAGGTTCAAAATCCAAAATATATTTTTTTAACCTCAATGGATCGAAACAAATCATAAAAATGTCAGAATCTGATGAGTTTTCCACATTACATTGTTCATATTGCTTTTGTCCGGAAGATCCATCGCATGCACATTTTGAAATTAATGTAAGACTACAATTTCCAAGGTTTTTAATGGCACTTTCATTTAATGATTTTAATAGTATTTCTGCAGTGTGATTCAAAATATTTTGTAGCTCAACATCCGCAGAATTTTCTGTTACGTAAATAGGTTGTCCTTTTTAATAGAAATAATTTCTTTGTATCCTGGAAAAATTTAACAATTTTTCTGATTTGTGCGTTTACGCAGTACCGTGTACTGATGTGCTGAGTTTTAAATCTAAAAAGTGCTTCCTCTGGAGTAAATTTTTTATCTTCATTTGGAGTGGGTATGCCATTTAATATTCTTGTTACACGTTTAGGGCTTGCAATTACAGGGTTTTCAATTATTGACATTTTTTTATTTTAATTTTTTGGAAGTCCCATTTGGTACAAAAAGGAATCCTTAATTAATTGATCAGTTATTTTCGCATTTGTGTCTTTAAGTTTTCGCCTGCGGGATCATTCACTGCTTTCATCGATTGGTTTCACTTTTTACTTTTATCGACTATTTTACAACCTCATGAGGTCAGACGTCTTACACATATTAATTAAACAAACAAACAAATTTCAACATATTCTTCCTACTGGCCCTATCCTTCGCCTTTTCTCGCCAGTTGGTAACACCAAGGATACGGAGGGATTTCCAGCCGAGTCTTGGTCATCCTCTTTTCGTGCTTCCATCGGGCACGTTATCGAAAACTGTTCACGCTAGTGCATCGTCATCCATTCTGATAACATGGCCTAGCCAACGCAATTGACCTAATTTGATTCGCCTAACTATGTCCACGGCTGAATACAAATGATATATCTCTTGGTTCTCTTGGTTTTTCATCCGCTTGCAATATACCCCAAGTTTCGGAGCCATATGTAAGGACAGGCTGACGTTGTTGTCCTTGTTCACGGCGGATCCAAGGTAGACAAATTCATTAAATCGGTTGTCAACTTTCAAGTGCGGACCAAGTCGAAAGGTTTCTCTAGTAATTGACAACATCAATTTTATCTTGCCCTCATTAACAGCAAGACCCACCATCGCTGATTCTTTTTCGATTCTTGAAAATACTCCAGTAACCTCTCGCAAATTTCTCCCAATGATGTTTATGTCGTCAGCATACGGTAGCAACATATGGCTTTCCTCATTATTATCTCCATTAAGATGTTGAAGAGATTGCACGAAAGTGTGTCACCTTGTCTCAGTCCTCCCTTGGTACAGAATGGCTCAGTGAGATCTTTCCCCACTTTCACTGCTGATTTGGTGTTGGTCAGCGTCATTCTACAGAGGCGGGTCAGTTTTGGCGGAATCCCAAGTTCAGACATAGGTTCGTACAAAAAGCAGCTTTGTAATCGACAAAAAGGTGATATGTATCGATTTGCTTTTCGTGCGTCTTTTCCGCGATTTGGCGTAGTGTGAATATTTGGTTAGTCCTGGAGTTGCCTGGTCTATAACCACACTGATAAGATCCAATCGGTTTTCAATAATTGGCTTTAGTCTTTCACATAATACGCTCGACAGGAACTTATACTCGATGAATAAAAGACTGATACCGCGATAGTTGGAACAGACACACGGATCACTCTTTTTGAATATAGGACATAATATACTAGACTGATTCAAGAATGTATGGGATTTGCAGATGTAATTTTTTTTTGTCTCCACAAGGCCGCCCCAGTTTCATTCATCAAAAGAAGTGTGCATATCAAAAATTGGAAAAATCGGACAATATTTAGAGGTCGCTAGAAATTTCAACTTTTTGGTTTTGTGTAACAAGTTACACATGAACCCCGAAACATCGTAAATTTCTTGCGACCTCTAAATATTGTCCGATTAGTGTGATATTTGAAATATATACTTACTTTGTCGATTGGAATAGGGGCAGCCTTGTGGAGCACAAGATTTTAATGTTTTTGCATTTTGAATCAGTCTAATAATATATTGAGACTCCAATAGTCAGTTATAGATTCCCCCAGCCATATACCACATATAAGTCGATGCATGTGTGCTAGCAGTCCTTTGCCACCTGTCTTAAAAATTTCAGCGGGTAGCCCATCCGCCATCTGCTTTATTATTCTTAAGCCATGAGATCGCCGTTCTAATCTCGCCTTGGTTGGGGAGGGTACAATCTACTCTAGCTTCCACTATCATTACCTCCTGATCTTCAGAGGAAAAATCTGAGTGGAGTAGTGCTGAAAAGTGGTCTCTCCACATTTTGAGCACACACTGCATATCAGTCACCAGATTCCCGTTCTCATCCTTGCAGGAGGGCAGTTTATTAGGCCCATTATTCGATATTCTTACCCTCTGGAAAAACTTTCGTGTTTTCCGACCTTCTCAGCTACTTGTACCGCTCACTCGCAGCACGCGTTGTAACTGACTGTTTCGTTGCCATGCGTCCAGCGTCTTTTTCAACAGTTGCAATGCGATATTTCTCTACGTACCATGGTACCATTCTATGACCTCATCATCTTTATCCTCTGTCGATGCGTGCACACAAATTAACGAGATGTTGAAATATTTCGCTTTGATGCGAGTTGTGGCTATGCGGTCACTCACTGGGTTGAACCTTGAAACTAGGCGCCAACTATAAATCCGCACCTGAATTCGTGCTTTCACTCATTGTAGCTGTAGTAAATATCGCAGCTTTTCTTTCTGGTGCAACCATATCCTATCAATCGCATTTCCTGGATCTCTGTGATGTCAGCTTTATATTTTCCGATGACATCCGCCAGTTGGAATGTGGCACCCGTCCTGTATAGCGTTCGCACATTCCAGGTGTATATCCTTAAATCGTGGTCCTTATAACTTTTGCGAGGGTCGTCAACAGCTGGGTGGTTTCTTTGTTCATTATTTGCTTTGTGTATTTTCATTGCCAAGATATCGGTGGCGGGAGGCATACCCAGCCCACCGTGGTTTGCATTTTACCTACTGCCAGGATGATTGTGTTTTAGCCGCCCATTATGGATCAGTTGCTGACCAGAATGCAGTGTGCCGAAACTGGATCTTGGTTTCTTCAATTCTGATCCGCCGTTGGCCAGGGGTGTGGGCTCATCCGCCTTCAAAGGATAGAAGAATATGTCCACTAATTTGAAGAGCTTCAGTGACATGGTCACCTAATAATCCTGAGACGTAGCAGTGATCGCTTTAGGTAAGTTGCTCATTCGTTTTGCCTTCTCGCTTTAGCTAGCTAGCGGAGGTTTCCGATATGCCATTGCCCAGGAGATAATGCGTGGAAGTAGTGAGCTGCTTGGACTGCCCAATGAAGGAATCATTTCTGGCCACTCCCAAGTGAATGGCTATCAGAAACTTTTCACCTCCAAGGACAGTCCCATGACTTACACAGGTCTTAAAATTTTTCTTCCAGAATTAACAATTTTATACGGTTTTTCATTAACCAATTCCTTTGTTAACCATTTATGGTTACGCTGAAGCATTTTTTCTTTTCTTCTACTGCATTCATTGTACCGTTTTTCAAATCTTGATAAATAATTTCTAATTCGTAATTTATGATTTTTAAGGCTTTTTTGATCACAAAATGTAAAGAAATTATGGTTTAAAATATATGACATAACATCCGTTCCGTTTTTATTTTCAAAATAAATTTCAGCTAGGATACTGTAACTAAACTTAGCCATTGTCTTCATAATAATTAAGAACCAAACTTATACTTCGGAACATTTTTTTTATTTTCACTTCACTTTACGAGATTTGCTTTAAGAATTATTTTTTCTGACTGGTAAAACTAAGCACTAATTTACAAGACCATAGTATTTTGTGTAACCAGTTATGTTGCGAAAAACCACCCAATAGAATAGAGAGAATAACAATACCCACTTATAACAGAACCCTTAAAACACCTATCTGTATGTACTCGCTGATGATGTCACACTGAAACTGGTGTGTTGAGATGCAACTGTGCACGTGTTTAATCTGTATTGCATTAAACTGTCTTTCGGGAGTGGGAGTTATATGAGGGGCTCTTGTGCATGAGAACGTGGGTTCGATTCCTGTTCTGACCACCTTAAAATATCCTTCGACGACGGCCACCTCGCTTACTGATGGCGATACTATCGAGTACACGCAAAGAAAAAAAACGTTTATTGCTCGGTTGCCACAACAATACTTTGATTGATTTGTATTAATTTTTTAATCGCAACCGTTTATGTAGTTCTCCCAAATAAACTCATATATCGCAAATGTGTATCATGTTGTTGTAAACGAGATCTCGTTTGCACTAAACGAGTACAAAATTACATTTGTCGCAAGTTAAAAACCGTTTGCGATAACTGAAATTAGCCATTTTTCTAATGAGTACGAAGAACGTAAATTTCTCTCATTCTCTCTTTCTGTCGACTGTATACACAGTCCCCTCATTTGACATACACACTCACGCATACACATAAAAGGCATTTGCCTTGTCAATATATCTTGGATGGACAACTGGTGCGTTGTAGTTTGCTGCGCTTTTAGTTGTTATTTGAATGCAAGTCGAGACGGACGTGTTCGTAGACACTGAAAAGATAGACAAAAATTCCAACTTTTTTTAAAACAAACTTTATGGGTAAAACCAAAATCATAAAAGTTGGAAATTTACACAAAAAAGAGCTTATGGAAGCCATAAATATAAATTTTAATGTAGAAGTAATGTACTGAATAGAGTAACTACAACTACAACTCGGTTGCTGTAACTACAACTCGGTTGCTGTAACCGAGGGAACAGTTGGCGGAACCGTTTTTCGTTTATCACAAACGTTTTTCAGCTTTAATTTTTCATAACTCGTTTACTGCAAACGTTTTTCAGTTCTCGCAAACGTTTTTTTCGTTAGAATCAACTACAACTCGGTTGCTGTAACCGAGGGAACAGTTGGCGGAACCGTGTTTCGTTTCTCGCAAACGTTTTTTTCAGCTTATGTTTTTCATAACTCGTTTGCTGCAAACATTTTTCGGTTCTCCCAAACGAAATGATATGTATGACTTAACAGAAGTTCGTTTCTCCCAACTACAGTCCCCAAACGAACTTCAGTTATCTGAGATTTCGTTTGGGAGGAACGAGTTTTTTCTTTCCGTGTACTTAGCCATGAAAAAAGCTTCTCAAAATACCTTCGGAACCGGTTAAAACTGTAGGTCCGAATCAGTGAATGAAAAATTAGAAACCGCACAGCTCCCTGGTTGTGAGAATCATGGGATGTAATGGGAAACCTTGTTGTTGTATGGTGGACCGATTGCTATAAAATGTAGTGTAATATTTGATGTTCATACAAGAGTTCTTGTGGCTTAATTTGATACTTATATTTGCTGGACATTTATTAGCATTTAATTGGTTTCCGGAAGATCGTTTGTATGGGAGCTACCCGAAAAAGTGGACCGTTTTACGTCCAAGTCAAAAAGGTACAGTATACAAAATTTCATCAAATATCGCTGAAAATTGCGACCTGTACTTTATTGAAAAGAATACATTTATACTACACTACGCTCGACAGGAACTTATACTCGATGAATAAAAGACTGATACCGCGATAGTTGGAACAGACACACGGATCACTCTTTTTGAATATAGGACATAATATACTAGACTGATTCAAGAATGTATGGGATTTGCAAATGTAATTTTTTTTGTCTCCACAAGGCCGCCCCAGTTTCATTCATCAAAAGAAGTGTGCATACCAAAAATTGGAAAAATCGGACAATATTTAGAGGTCGCTAGAAATTTCAACTTTTTGGTTTTGTGTAACAAGTTACACATGAACCCCGAAACATCGTAAATTTCTAGCGACCTCTAAATATTGTCCGATTAGTGTGATATTTGAAATATATACTTACTTTGTCGATTGGAATAGGGGCAGCCTTGTGGAGCACAAGATTTTAATGTTTTTGCATTTTGAATCAGTCTAATAATATATTGAGACTCCAATAGTCAGTTATAGATTCCCCCAGCCATATACCACATATAAGTCGATGCATGTGTGCTAGCAGTCCTTTGCCACCTGTCTTAAAAATTTCAGCGGGTAGCCCATCCGCCATCTGCTTTATTATTCTTAAGCCATGAGATCGCCGTTCTAATCTCGCCTTGGTTGGGGAGGGTACAATCTACTCTAGCTTCCACTATCATTACCTCCTGATCTTCAGAGGAAAAATCTGAGTGGAGTAGTGCTGAAAAGTGGTCTCTCCACATTTTGAGCACACACTGCATATCAGTCACCAGATTCCCGTTCTCATCCTTGCAGGAGGGCAGTTTATTAGGCCCATTATTCGATCTTCTTACCCTCTGGAAAAACTTTCGGGTTTTCCGACCTTCTCAGCTTCTTGTACCGCTCACTCGCAGCACGCGTTGTAACTGACTGTTTCGTTGCCATGCGTCCAGCGTCTTTTTCAACAGTTGCAATGCGATATTTCTCTACGTACCACGGTACCATTCTTTGACCTCATCATCTTTATCCTCTGTCGATGCGTGCACACAAATTAACGAGATGTTGAAATATTTCGCTTTGATGCGAGTTGTGGCTATGCGGTCACTCACTGGGTTGAACCTTGAAACTAGGCGCCAACTATAAATCCGCACCTGAATTCGTGCTTTCACTCATGGTAGCTGTAGTAAATATCGCAGCTTTTCTTTCTGGTGCAACCATATCCTATCAATCGCATTTCCTGGATCTCTGTGATGTCAGCTTTATATTTTCCGAGGACATCCGCCAGTTGGAATGTGGCACCCGTCCTGTATAGCGTTCGCACATTCCAGGTGTATATCCTTAAATCGTGGTCCTTATAACTTTTGCGAGGGTCGTCAACAGCTGGGTGGTTTCTTTGTTCATTATTTGCTTTGTGTATTTTCATTGCCAAGATATCGGTGGCGGGAGGCATACCCAGCCCACCGTGGTTTGCATTTTACCTACTGCCAGGATGATTGTGTTTTAGCCGCCCATTATGGATCAGACGCTGACCAGAATGCAGTGTGCCGAAACTGGATCTTGGTTTCTTCAATTCTGATCCGCCGTTGGCCAGGGGTGTGGGCTCATCCGCCTTCAAAGGATAGAAGAATATGTCCACTAATTTGAAGAGCTTCAGTGACATGGTCACCTAATAATCCTGAGACGTAGCAGTGATCGCTTTAGGTAAGTTGCTCATTCGTTTTGCCTTCTCGCTTTAGCTAGCTAGCGGAGGTTTCCGATATGCCATTGCCCAGGAGATAATGCGTGGAAGTAGTGAGCTGCTTGGACTGCCCAATGAAGGAATCATTTCTGGCCACTCCCAAGTGAATGGCTATCAGAAACTTTTCACCTCCAAGGACAGTCCCATGACTTACACAGGTCTTAAAATTTTTCTTCCAGAATTAACAATTTTATACGGTTTTTCATTAACCAATTCCTTTGTTAACCATTTATGGTTACGCTGAAGCATTTTTTCTTTTCTTCTACTGCATTCATTGTACCGTTTTTCAAATCTTGATAAATAATTTCTAATTCGTAATTTATGATTTTTAAGGCTTTTTTGATCACAAAATGTAAAGAAATTATGGTTTAAAATATATGACATAACATCCGTTCCGTTTTTATTTTCAAAATAAATTTCAGCTAGGATACTGTAACTAAACTTAGCCATTGTCTTCATAATAATTAAGAACCAAACTTATACTTCGGAACATTTTTTTTATTTTCACTTCACTTTACGAGATTTGCTTTAAGAATTATTTTTTCTGACTGGTAAAACTAAGCACTAATTTACAAGACCATAGTATTTTGTGTAACCAGTTATGTTGCGAAAAACCACCCAATAGAATAGAGAGAATAACAATACCCACTTATAACAGAACCCTTAAAACACCTATCTGTATGTACTCGCTGATGATGTCACACTGAAACTGGTGTGTTGAGATGCAACTGTGCACGTGTTTAATCTGTATTGCATTAAACTGTCTTTCGGGAGTGGGAGTTATATGAGGGGCTCTTGTGCATGAGAACGTGGGTTCGATTCCTGTTCTGACCACCTTAAAATATCCTTCGACGACGGCCACCTCGCTTACTGATGGCGATACTATCGAGTACACGCAAAGAAAAAAAACGTTTATTGCTCGGTTGCCACAACAATACTTTGATTGATTTGTATTAATTTATTAATCGCAACCGTTTATGTAGTTCTCCCAAATAAACTCATATATCGCAAATGTGTATCATGTTGTTGTAAACGAGATCTCGTTTGCACTAAACGAGTACAAAATTACATTTGTCGCAAGTTAAAAACCGTTTGCGATAACTGAAATTAGCCAGTTTTCTAATGAGTACGAAGAACGTAAATTTCTCTCATTCTCTCTTTCTGTCGACTGTATACACAGTCCCCTCATTTGACATACACACTCACGCATACACATAAAAGGCATTTGCCTTGTCAATATATCTTGGATGGACAACTGGTGCGTTGTAGTTTGCTGCGCTTTTAGTTGTTATTTGAATGCAAGTCGAGACGGACGTGTTCGTAGACACTGAAAAGATAGTCAAAAATTCCAACTTTTTTAAAACAAACTTTATGGGTAAAACCAAAATCATAAAAGTTGGAAATTTACACAAAAAAGAGCTTATGGAAGCCATAAATATAAATTTTAATGTAGAAGTAATGTACTGAATAGAGTAACTACAACTACAACTCGGTTGCTGTAACTACAACTCGGTTGCTGTAACCGAGGGAACAGTTGGCGGAACCGTGTTTCGTTTCTCGCAAACGTTTTTTTCAGCTTATGTTTTTCATAACTCGTTTGCTGCAAACATTTTTCGGTTCTCCCAAACGAAATGATATGTATGACTTAACAGAAGTTCGTTTCTCCCAACTACAGTCCCCAAACGAACTTCAGTTATCTGAGATTTCGTTTGGGAGGAACGAGTTTTTTCTTTCCGTGTACTTAGCCATGAAAAAAGCTTCTCAAAATACCTTCGGAACCGGTTAAAACTGTAGGTCCGAAACAGTGAATGAAAAATTAGAAACCGCACAGCTCCCTGGTTGTGAGAATCATGGGATGTAATGGGAAACCTTGTTGTTGTAGGTGGACCGATTGCTATAAAATGTAGTGTAATATTTGATGTTCATACAAGAGTTCTTGTGGCTTAATTTGATACTTATATTTGCTGGACATTTATTAGCATTTAATTGGTTTCCGGAAGATCGTTTGTATGGGAGCTACCCGAAAAAGTGGACCGTTTTACGTCCAAGTCAAAAAGGTACAGTATACAAAATTTCATCAAATTCCGCTGAAAATTGCGACCTGTACTTTATTGAAAAGAATACATTTATACTACACTACATTTATGGTAGTATAGAGTATTAAGGTTAGACTTGCGTCAGAAAAATTAATCAAGCTCCTAACGAGCAAAAAAGAACAAAACGAAGCGGGTATGTAAATATAGGAAACAGTAAGCACTTTAAAATGGTACTAGTTATTTTACGGAATTTCCTAAGGTTCTTTTCTATCAAACTTTAAATTTATGTAAAATTTAACCCATTTTTAAAAATAATATAAAATCGATTTCAAAAGTTGCAGAAACATATATCTCCATTAACATTAAAGCTAAGCGACCATTTTAACCAAATCGGTATATTTCATAAAAATGCCTTTTGAAAATAAAATGTTATAAGCGATCGAATTTTCAAAATTTATTACAAAATCATACTTTTCAGTCAGACAATAAAAAGGTGCATATTGAATCTCCCTGTTTCTAGAGAAAATGTTTACGTAGAGATCTGAATTTTTGGCTTCTGAGGTTCTCAGCTACTTACTTTGATATGAGTATTTAAAATTAAAAACTGGAGGCAAAACAAAAAATACTTTTGGCCGCTATTTCAAAAATGGCAACACTGTGCGACGCTGCATATTGTGCGGAAACAAAATAGGTAACAATTTGATAGAGAGCATATTAAAAGAAACTTAATTTAGATGACCCAGATGGCTACAGTTATTATTTTCACGATACGAGAAAAGACGAGCTATTTTTAAATCGTCATCACAGCAGAGAGCGTAGAGTTATGGTCTGGTGTGCAATAACGTATTACGGCACAACCTATTTAGGATTTCAATTTCAGAGTGGTAAAAGAATTAATTTCAAACCAAAATATTCGCCTTCTTATTGGCCACCATATTCTCCCGACAATATTACCATGTTGGAATAATTTATGCTCTTTTGGCACATACTTCTTTTGTTTTGGCACTTGTTTTTGAAAAAATTATGCCGTGTCGTTGAGCACAATTTCCACAACATTTTTGGAAATTTTTTCAGTTTAATTTGGTCTTTATTCAATTTTTCTGACAAATCTATTTTTACAGCATACATATTTATCGGTATCTTGTGGTATAATTCTGCCTACACACCCTTGTAAACGTATTTTCGGCAAAGCGACGTCTAATATTTATTGTGCCATGCTCTAGGATAAGTGGAATGGATTCCAAAAGCAATTATCCAAAACATTGAAAATTCTAATCGAAGAAGATTGAAAGAAATTGCTAAAAACAATGGATTTTTTAAAGATAAATTTAAAAAATGTAATATTTATTGGAGCTGAAAATAATTAACTTTTACTGTTGTAGAAATCCAAAAAACATTTTATATTATTTTTTTAATGAAACTAATATTCGTGCCATAGGAAATTAAAAGCATAATAATACTTCTTTCTAAGTTGAAGAGTTAGTGTACGAACACAATTGGAGCGATAAAAAAATTTTAAAATTGGTGCATGCATTCTTATGGAAGAAGAACAAGAGCTGGCATTTGACGTTGCTTCGGGCGTAGACGACATAAATGACAAGTCTTTTTATTCCCCTGGCATCAAGAAGGGAGATTGTTGCCAGCCTAATATAAATATTGTTATGTTTTGAAAAACTGTTTTCTATTTTCCTGACAATTAAAATTAAATTATTTAAATTTTTTTAAAGAAATTGTAAATTCATAATCGATAGGGTAAAAAAGAACAGTCGATGCAGTTTGTATCCTTCTGGCCTGTAGAAAATAACAATTTAAGAATAATTTCTGAGATATGGGTGCTGTGTTAGTGACGAATACATTAAAAAGTAAAACAAAGTATTTTGATTTGACGCTGACGTTATCTCCCTGATTGTGATTATGCACTTACGGCCGTATTCATAAAAAGTAATGAGAGGTTTGAGAGACGATATATCATACAAAAAGAGTATCTCATATCTCTCATAACTTTTTATGAATAAGACGGTTAAGGTACAATTAACCTGACCAACCGTCCCGTGTTGCATTTTGGGTGGTGTTGCAGCAAGGAATCATTAATTCATTCATTGGATTATTTAACAGCACTTAATGAATCAATAAAAAGCCATATATTTGAAGTTATTTTAAACAAGGGAAATAGTACCCACTAATAAAACGCCTACAATATTGAGAATAAACTAAATAGTAATGGTTCTTATTATTAAAATATAAAATAATGTATTTTTATTCAAATTAGCTAAATGGATCTAATCACATGAACGGAAATTTGTGTTATTTTGTCCTTTTTGTAAAAGGAGCTTCATAAAACTGTTGCATTAAACTTTATGTTCGCGCAGAAAGTATTTATTTTATCTGATTTGGAATACAACTTGATTTTATGACAAAGTATAAGTTTTTAATGTTTTGTTTGTTGTTTCATTTTTATTTCAACTACTTTCTAGTTGCAATTCTTTTGTGACACCAAATTCATCAACAGAGGACCGACAGTTATTGCAAAAGATCGAAACCAAAAGTAATAACAACAGCACAACGGTTGAATGACCAAAGTGAAGTAAATGACTTCGTCAGCTGCTGTTGTTATATTCCTTTGCATCGATTATGTAATCAACAACAACATACATACATACTAGATAAACCATAATGAGCAAAAGGAACATGTATGCTATTGTTGCGCAAAATATTAGAAATGAATATTAGGGTAGTCCGCAATTTCAATATTATAGTAGTTGAACAAAATTCAAAAAAAAAATTCAAAAGTCGATGATCGATGTAGGCGGTCTCACCCAACATGCTCCCCCCCTTGAAAGGTATCTCTTTCAAGGATTAATGTAGGCGATTATTGAGTTGTGGTGACGTCATCATTGCCAACGACTTAGAGTGAAAGGAGCATATTTACAGATAGCTGGATTTCTATGAACGAGTATTGTCTTGGCGTACGTCAATTCATTCATACTGTAGACAGGAAACCATATGTTAACTGGATTAATTGTTGGGGAATGTGTCTCCAATAGACACTTCTGTATTCGTCAAGAATAAGATAAGACTTTCGACGAGTTCATTCAATGTGAAGAATCTAGTTTCGGTCATTACAGAAACTTCTTGAGTTGGTATAGACTCTATACTATAGAGCGATGGGGTGAATTTCAAGTTGAGCCACTTTCTACAGAGCAAAGCGATGGCGTATATTTCACAGCGAGTTATTGACTGTGCTGTAAGTTGGCACATTGTTAATATGTCGAAAAATAATTTTGAGTTGGGCGTTCCTTCGACAGCGGGACTGTAGTAAGGGCTGCTTCTTCGAGAAGTGGAAGTAAATCGAGACGTATATGACAAATCTTCTATGAGATGTATTCAAACTGATTTGGTCTTCTGGACTTGGGTGAGTATTTCGACGTGACAATCCTCCCGTAGTAGGTCAGAATCAGGGGAAAACATCGAACAACACTTCTCTGCAATGAGACACAAAATACGAAACGACAAAAGACAAGCAGTACCCAAATCATATGCTACCATATTCAAGTACTGTACCTCAAATTCTTTTTTTCTGGTCCTGCACCAAACGAGTTGATATTTTCTGAAGTTTTCATCGACACAAAATTGTCGATAAATTTGTGAACCTTCAGATGTGGATTTGAGATAACGATGATGTGTGATGTAGTTTGAACCACGAAGAGACTGCTTGAAGTGTGACATAAATCGTAGTCAAGTGCTCAATTCTCGTTGCCTCGTTGCATACTACGTTTTAAAGGCAAGTTGAATGGGATTATATCGCCAGTATCGAAGCAACAGTACCCGACGAAGTGTGACACGAATTCGTGTCCATTGGGCGACGTTTTGAGGGTTTCAGAGGTTTCTTCAATTTTGAGGAAATTGTTCTAAGTTGAATCAAAGCCGAACTTTAAATTACCGACTGAGAGCCTACTTAAGACCACTGCCGTGTTGTGTGTTAATTTGAATGTCCCACTAACAATCCAACCGAAGACTATATTGGTAAGGCAAGGCATGCCATCTCCCAGCAAGATACGATCATCGATCAACAAATCTAAAAATTCTTCAGGACTTAGAAGCATGTCAACAGGTTGTGGTTTGTTATACCACTGATCAGCCAATTTTATAATTTGAGGTATTCTCCAATGTGACGATTTGATGTACTCAATAAGTAGACGAGCTGAAATCGTCTTAGTCACAGTTAAATAGGAGGTCCACTGAAACGAACTAATGCGTCAACAGAAAACTTAAAGCAAGAAAAAATCCGCAATAAAAATGTCCTCCCCACCGCTTCTTACATTTCTGTGAGACAAACTGTTTCTATTTGTTCTTGGATTGGAAACAATTGCTCGAAATATGAATACAAGATTTCAAGAAGACATTCTAAAATGATGGGATCACTTCGTCGCCATCTGTTTCCACTTTCTTTTGAATGTTTGGGATGTTTCGGTTCATAATATTCCTTTCCTGCTTGAGCGACGCCATTTTAGAGCTACTAGCGGCAGCACCCTCAGTCACTGTATCTAATCCGAGTGTTGGCATTTCAGTCAAGAGAAACACTCACCAAATGAACAACACGTTAGGAACAAAATGTGATAAGCGCCAGAAATTTGATGACGCTTCAAATACGGTAACTATTTCCGGTCCGCCAAATTTATTTAATTTTTTCATTTCATTTGTTCTTTATTCAGTCTATGGACTACAACAATCCTTAGAGACTAGCTTAAAATTACAAAAATATTCATCTAGAGATTTTATAAATGATATTATCGGAAGAGAAAAATCTACGTCATTAAACGTATTTATATAATTTAGCTCCCTTAATGACCTCAAACTAGGTTCATTCATTGAATAGTTCCTCCTGTGAAGTGGTACATTAAACATTTCATTACAACGCAAATATGAGCTTATAAATAAAAATAACAGAAACTAGAGAGTCCAGATGAATAAGTTTACACCTAGCTTCATATGAAAGTATAGGTTCAATAAAATGAAGAGAATAAAGAGCAAATTTCCGAAAAATTTTCTGAATTCTTCGACGATATGCACAAAACGATTATTTGGCCGAGAAAAATAGTTTTCGTAGCATCAGCAGCGATGTATACCTATATGGCAGCAACGAGTTCTCGATGATGATGTAATTCCAATGAAGAAACTGGAACTAACTAATACGAAAACATCAAGTATCATAAATTAATATAGTCCACTAATTTCAGTAAATTTCCAATAAACCCCGTTAAAGCACTCAACTGATAGCATTGCTGCACGCAGTGGCAACAACGGTAATGAACCCGTCAAAATTCTTAGCGGGAAACACCAGATGAACCAACAGGAAGGCAGCATCTAAAATTGTATCTAATAAAATTTATATATATGTAGCGATGATATGTAGCCCAATTGAAGCATCAAATTAGTGAGTGGATCCAATGGCGAAAACGAAGAAATTTGCTACTTAATTGGGGTTACTCCATATACACCGAACGTTGATATTCGACAAGAAAAATAAAAGTTTCTCCTAAAGAAATCACAGAATTATGATTTATTTCACAAATAAAATTCGTACGGCCGTAAATAATGTCCGTAGCAGCAGCAGCGATGTAGACCCCAGTTGCAGCAACGAATTATCGATAATTAAGTGATTCCAACGACGAAACGATGCAAAAAATTCTTGGCTCCAACTAAGGCTCGTAAAATCTGCTCCACGAAGCACTAGCTCTATGAGACACTTTTTCTTAAAATTGTGTATCGCAATTATTACAGACCGCCTGTCATGGTCGCCAAAATGTAAGCCCGTAAACTATTTATTTTATCTAATTTGAAACACAATTTGATTTTATGATAAAGTAGTTATAAGTTTTTTACTGTTTTGTTTGATGATTAATTTTTATTTAAACTGGTTACAATTCTTTTCGACTACTGATCTTATAATGTTCTTGTTGTCGGTGGGCCACCAAAGTTAATGCAAAGATCGAAACCAAATCTAATAACAACAACAGCACAACGGCTGAACGACCAAACTGAAGTAAATGACTTCGGCAGCGCTGCTGTTGTTGTTATATACCTTTGCATCGATAACGCAACAACAACGTACATAGCTACATTCGAAACAAACCATAATGGCAACACCAATATATATGTTGATGTTGCGGCAAAATATTAGAACAGAATGGCCCCCAATGCAATTGTAACATACATTTTTATTTAAAGTGGAACTCTTCTCGGAAGTATGGCGTACAGATTATGTTGTTGTGAAGTGCTGCGATCGCATTCAACTCTTAGAGGTGGCAAATATTGTATTGTTCTCGGTGGCGGGTGTTTGTGGGTTTTTGGTGCCAAACAATTCTATTCGGTGAATGGTTGCAGGTGATACCAACGGTTTTAAGCAACGTGTTTTAGCATGTTTCTTACATAATATACCATTTCTGACTATTTTCTCAGAAGACTGGAATACTTATATAGGTATTCTGAAGTTAACTATATGAATTTCCCCCAGATATCAACCTTTTTAAAATAATCAATTTTTCTTCACCTAAAGGCTTTCCTCGTCTTTTTTAATAAAAAAAAATAGCACACATTTAGTTAAAAAGCAGGATATATATGATAAAATCTTCAAATCAGATCGAAAATGTAGCATTACTTAAGTAACTACGACAACATTAGCTAATAAGCGGTTATTTTTGGTTTGTATTCACATTTCACAGCTCTTAAACGTGTACCGGCAATAAAAAAAAACTATCACAAAAAATATAATATAAGTATAAGACGTTTATATCAGCCGTGCGCTGCTATTATTCCACTTGTAATGTAAAATATATACTAAATTCCAATGAAAAATATTGCGAAAATCTTATTCAGATTCGATTTGAAGAAAACTACAAAATTTATTGCAAATTAAATTTTTTTAAATGCTGAAAGAAGTTTTTAGTTATAAAACAAACCCTAATGAAAATTTTACTTTTTGTAAAAAACAGGGTCTCCGGAACACATTTATGAGTGTGATCAGAATTTTTTCTGGCAAATAGTTAAATTAGTTTCATTTACTATCTAAAACTTAAAAAAGGGTAAATATCGGCCCGGAACATTTTTCCCAAACTCGAGAACTGAAAAATTAGTTGATTTGTCCATTTCCGGACAAGGCTGGTGACTGTTCAAAAAGTCACTAAATTACATTAGGCTTTGCTTAAAAAAAAACTAAACATTTTTAGAGCATAAACACAAACCTTTCGAAATAATTCACTTTCTACCGGTTGAAAGAAAACACTGAGAATTACGGTTACCAGATGGTTTGAAATAATTAAAAAAATTTTTCAACCTCTATTTTCTAGATGCTTTTCCAATGCTTGAAACTACATTTTGGTTCAGAATGCCCAAATTATCGCCAAAATCCGAACAAAGTCAATGAAAAAATGTTCACATTAAATTTTTGATTCCATATTTTTTTGAAACGGTTAGAGATACCACACACAACATCGAACATTTTTTGTTTATACTGCTATTGTAATACTCAGAAAAAAAAATTTTCAAATCGGCTTATAAGTTTAGAAGTTACAGGTTATGAACATTTCAACATTACCAAGGTGGTCTACTTTGACACCCTATAGCACAACGTACGTTGTAGCAGGGTGCCTCTAAATACAATATTCTTAAAGCCTATCTCTTCTACTACAAATGCGTATGACATTATAAAACCACTTTTTTGTACAATCTGCCCCACAGTGCGAAGTACACAAGGTTTGATCATCGCTTTTCTAATAAAAGTGGTCACTCAAGGTTTGATATTTTAGCTACAGAGGTTCTGAAGCATTTGCTCTCTCTCACAAGGC